>CM038796.1:268948671-269326812 GCA_021764765.1 Vicia sativa | reverse complement strand
AGTCTTTAGAAAATTTGATGAAATTTGAAGAATATAAGTCTTTATGAAAATCTGTGTAAATTGAAATGAATATCCTTCAAATAATTTGATGAATTGAAGTGAATATAAATCTTAAAAATCTGAAGGAATTTGAAGTGAATAAAAGTTCTTAAAATCTAAGTTAAAATTGAAGTGAATATAAATTTAGGAAATAAATAATGATGAAATTTGAAGTGAATATAAATCTTAATAAAAATCAAGGAAATTTTATGAATAAGTTCGAAAAGTCGTTGAAATTTGAAGTAAATATCAATCATAAAAAAAATGATGAATTTCAATTGAATATAAGTCTTCAGAAAATCTGATGAAATTTGAAGTGAATATAAGTCTTCAGAAAATCTGATGAAATTTAAGGTGAATATATGTCTTCAGAAAATCTAGTAAAAATTAAAGTGAACATAAATCTTAAGAAAATATGATGAAATTTGAAGTGAATATAAATCTTTAAAAAATCTGATGAAATTCGAAGTGAATATAAGTCTTTAAAAAGGCTGGTGAAATTTAAGGTGAATATATGTCTTTAATAAATCTAGTGAAAATTGAAGTGAACATAAATCTTAAGACAATATGATCAAATTTGAAGTGAATATAAATCTTTAAAAAATCTGATGAAATTTGAAGTGAATAAAAATCTTAAGAAAATATGATGATATTTAAAGTAAATACAAATCTTAAAATATCTGATGAAAATTGAAGTGAACCTAAGTCTTAGGGAAATCTGGTGAAAATTGAAGTTAAAGTAAATCTTAACATAATCTAATGAAATTTGAAGTGAGTGTAAGTATTCTGAAAAATCTGTTGAAATTTGAAGTGAATATAAGTCTTCAGAAAATCTAATGAAATTTAATTTTAATATAAGTCTTCAGAAAACATGGTGAAAATTAAAGTGAACATAAATCTTAAGAAAATATGCAGAAATTTGAAGTGAATATAAATCTTAACAAATATTTGATGAACTTTGAAGTGAATGTGAGTCTTTAGAAAATTTTACGAAATTTGAAGTGAATATAAGTCTTCAGAAAATCTGGTGTAAATTGAAATGAACATAACTCTTAAGATAATTTGATGAAATTTGAAGTAAATATAAATCTTAAAAAATCTGATGAAATTTTAAATGAATAAAAGTCTTCATAAAATCTAGTTAAAATTGAAGTGAACATAAATCTTAGGAAAATATGAGGAAATTTGAATGAATATAAATCTAAAAAATATCTGATGAAATTTTAAGTGAATATAAGTTGTCAGAAAAGCTGGTGAAATTTGAAGTAAATATAAATCATAAAAAAATTTGATGAATTTGAATTGAATATAAGTCTTCAGAAAATCTGATGAAATTTGAGGTGAATATAATTCTTCAGAAAATCTGATAAAATTTAAGGTGAATATATGACTTCACAAAATCTAGTTAAAATTAAAGTGAACATAAATCTTAAGAAAATATGATGAAATTTGAAGTGAATATAAATCTTAAAATATCTGATGAAATTTGAAGTGAATAAAAATCTTATGAAAATCTGATGATATTGAAGTAAATACAAATCTTAAAATATCATATGAAAATTGAACTGAACCTAAGTCTTAGGGAAATCTGGTGAAAATTGAAGTTAAGGTAAATCTTAACATAAACTAATGAAATTTGAAGTGAGTGTAAGTATTCTGAAAAATCTGTTGAAATTTGAAGTGAATATAAGTCTTCAGAAAATCTAATGAAATTTAATTTGAATATAAGTCTTCAGAAAAGCTGGTGAAATTTGAAGTAAATATAAAACATAAATTTTTTTGATGAATTTCAATTGAATATACGTCTTCAGAAAATCTAATGAAATTGAAGTGAATATAAGTCTTCAGAAAATCTGATGAAATTAAAGGTGAATATATGTCTTCAGAAAATCTAGTGAAAATTAAAGTGAACATAAATCATAAGAAAATATGTTGAAATTTGAAGTGAATATAAATCTTAAAAAAATTTGATGAAATTTGAAGTGAATATAAGTCTTCAGAAAAACTGGTGTAACTTGAAATGAACATAACTCTTAAGATAGTTTGATGAAATTTGAAGTGAATTTAAATCTTAAAAAATCTGATGAAATTTGAAGTGAATAAAAGTCTTCAGAAAATCTAGTTAAAATTAAAGTGAACATAAATCTTAGGAAAATATGAGGAAATTTGAAGTGAATATAAATCATAAAAAAATCTGATGATATTTTTAAGTGAATATAAGTCCTCAGAAAAGCTGGTGAAATTTGAAGTAAATATAAAACATAAATTTTTTTGATGAATTTGAATTGAATATAAGTCTTCAGAAAATCTGATGAAATTTGAAGTGAATATAAGTCTTCAGAAAATCTGATGAAATTTAAGGCGAATATATGTCTTCAGAAAATCTAGTGAAAATTAAAGTGAACATAAATCTTAAGAAAATATGATGAAATTTGAAGTGAATATAAATCTTAAAAAAATCTGATGAAATTTGAAGTGAATATAAGTCTTTAAAAAGGCTGGTGAAATGTAAGGTGAATATATGTCTTTAAAATCTAGTGAAAATTGAAGTGAACATAAATCTTAAGACAATATGATCAAATTTGAAGTGAATATAAATCTTTAAAAAATCTGATGAAATTTGAAGTGAATAAAAATCTTAAGAAAATCTGATGATATTTGAAGTAAATACAAATCTTAAAATATCTGATGAAAATTGAAGTGAACCTAAGTCTTAGGGAAATCTGGTGAAAATTGAAGTTAAAGTAAATCTTAACATAATCTAATGAAATTTGAAGTGAGTGTAAGTATTCTGAAAAATCTGTTGAAATTTGAAGTGAATATAAGTCTTCAGAAAATCTAATGATATTTAAATTATATATAAGTCTTCAGAAAACATGGTAAAATTAAAGTGAACATAAATCTTAAGAAAATATGAAGAAATTTGAAGTGAATATAAGTCTTAACAAATATTTGATGAACTTTGAAGTGAATGTTAGTCTTTAGAAAATATGACGAAATTTTAAGTGAATACAAGTCTTCAGAAAATCTGCTGTAAATTGAAATGAACATAACTCTTAAAAAAGTTTGATGAAATTTAATGTGAACATAAGTTTTGAATTTTAAGGTGAGTATATGTCTTTAGAAAATCTAGTGAAAATTAAAGTGAACATAAATCTTCAGAAAATATGATGAAATTTGAAGTGAATATAAATCTTAAACAACTGAGGAATTTGAATGAATATAAGTCTTTGGAAAATCTATGAAATTTAAGGTGAATATAAGTAAACATAATTTTACGAAAATCTGACGAAATTTGAAGTGAATATAAATCTTAGGATAATATGATGAAATTTGAAGTGAATATAAATCTTTAAAAAATCTGATGAAATTTTAAGGGAATATTAGTTCTCAGAAAAGCAGGTGAAATATGAAGTAAATATAAATTATAAATAAATTTGATGAAATTTGAATTAAATATAAGTCTTCAAAAAATCTGTTGAAATTTGAAGTGAATATAAGTCTTCAGAAAGCCAGTTTAAAATTGAAGTGAACATTAATCATAAGATAATTTGATGAAATTATAAGTGAACATAAGTCTTGAAGTTTACAGAATATATGTTTCAAAAATCTACGGAAAATTGAAGTGAACATAAATCTTAAGAAAATATGATGAAATTTGAAGAGAATATAAATCTTTAAAAAATCTGGTGAAAATTAAAGTGAACATAAATTTTAAGAAAATAAGAAGAAATTTGAAGTGAATATAAATCTTTAAAAAATTTAATTAAATTTGAAGCGAAATTAAGTCTTTAGAAATTTTATGAAATTTGAAGTGAATATAAGTCTTCAGAAAATCTGGTGTAAATTGAAATGAACATAACTCTTAAGATAATTTGATGAAAATTGAAGTGAATATAAGTCTTATAAAAATCAAGGAAATTTGAAGTGAATAAAAGTCCTACAAAATCTAGTTAAAATTGAAGTGAACATAAATCTTAGGAAAAAATGAGGAAATTGAAGTGAATATGAATCTTATAAATATCTGACGAAATTTTAACTGAATATAAGTCTTCAGAAAAGCTGGTGAAATTTGAAGTAAATATAAAACATCAAAAAATTTGTTAAATTTGAATTGAATATAAGTCTTCTGGAAATATGATGAAATTTGAAGTGAATATAAGTCTTCAAAAAATCTGATGATAATTAAGGTGAATATATGTCTTCAGAAAATCTTGTGAAAATTAAAGTGAAGATAAATCTTGAGAAAATATGATGAAATTTGAAGTGAATATAAATCTTAAAAAAATATGATGAAATTTGAAGTGAATATAAGCCCTAAAAGTCGGTGAAATTAAGGTGAATATATGTTAAAATCTATTGAAAATTGAAGTGAACATAAATCTTTAAACAATATGATGAAATTTGAAGTGAATATAAATCTTTAAAAAATCTGATGAAATTTGAAGTGAATAAAAATCTTAAGAAAATCTGATGATATTTGAAGTAAATACAAATCTTAAAAAATCTGATGAAAATTGAAGCTAACCTAACTCTTAGGGACATCCGTGAAAATTGAAGAAGTAAATCTTAACATAATCTAATGAAATTGAATTGAGTAAGTATTCAAAAACTGAAATTTAGTGAATATAAGTCTTCAGAAAATCTAATGATATTTAAATTATATATAAGTCTTCAGAAAACATGGTAAAATTAAAGTGAACATAAATCTTAAGAAAATATGAAGAAATTTGAAGTGAATATAAGTCTTAACAAATATTTGATGAACTTTGAGGTGAATGTTAGTCTTTAGAAAATATGACGAAATTTTAAGTGAATATAAGTTTTAAAATCAGAATTGAAATGAACATAACTCTAAAAAGTTTGATGAAATTAATGAATATAAGTTTTGAATTTAAGGTGAGTATATGTCTTTAGAAAATCTAGTGAAAATTAAAGTGAACATAAATCTTCAGAAAATATGATGAAATTTGAAGTGAATATAAATCTTAAACAAATCTGAGGAAATTTGAAATGAATATAAGTCTTTGGAAAATCTAATGAAATTTAAGGTGAATATAAGTAAACATAATTTTACGAAAATCTGACGAAATTTGAAGTGAATATAAATCTTAGGATAATATGATGAAATTTGAAGTGAATATAAATCTTTAAAAAATCTGATGAAATTTTAAGGGAATATTAGTTCTCAGAAAAGCAGGTGAAATATGAAGTAAATATAAATTATAAATAAATTTGATGAAATTTGAATTAAATATAAGTCTTCAAAAAATCTGTTGAAATTTGAAGTGAATATAAGTCTTCAGAAAGCCAGTTTAAAATTGAAGTGAACATTAATCATAAGATAATTTGATGAAATTATAAGTGAACATAAGTCTTGAAGTTTAAGGTGAATATATGTCTTCAAAAAATCTACGGAAAATTGAAGTGAACATAAATCTTAAGAAAATATGATGAAATTTGAAGAGAATATAAATCTTTAAAAAATCTGGTGAAAATTAAAGTGAACATAAATTTTAAGAAAATAAGAAGAAATTTGAAGTGAATATAAATCTTTAAAAAATTTAATTAAATTTGAAGTGAAATTAAGTCTTTAGAAATTTTATGAAATTTGAAGTGAATATAAGTCTTCAGAAAATCTGGTGTAAATTGAAATGAACATAACTCTTAAGATAATTTGATGAAAATTGAAGTGAATATAAGTCTTATAAAATCTGATGAAATTTGAAGTGAATAAAAGTCTTCACAAAATCTAGTTAAAATTGAAGTGAACATAAATCTTAGGAAAAAATGAGGAAATTGAAGTGAATATGAATCTTATAAATATCTGACGAAATTTTAACTGAATATAAGTCTTCAGAAAAGCTGGTGAAATTTGAAGTAAATATAAAACATCAAAAAATTTGTTAAATTTGAATTGAATATAAGTCTTCTGGAAATATGATGAAATTTGAAGTGAATATAAGTCTTCAAAAAATCTGATGATAATTAAGGTGAATATATGTCTTCAGAAAATCTTGTGAAAATTAAAGTGAAGATAAATCTTGAGAAAATATGATGAAATTTGAAGTGAATATAAATCTTAAAAAAATATGATGAAATTTGAAGTGAATATAAGTCTTTAAAAAAGCTGGTGAAATTTAAGGTGAATATATGTCTTCAGAAAATCTATTGAAAATTGAAGTGAACATAAATCTTAAAACAATATGATGAAATTTGAAGTGAATATAAATCTTTAAAAAATCTGCTGAAATTTGAAGTGAATAAAAATCTTAAGAAAATCTGATGATATTTGAAGTAAATACAAATCTTAAAAAATCTGATGAAAATTGAAGCTAACCTAACTCTTAGGGACATCTGGTGAAAATTGAAGTTAAAGTAAATCTTAACATAATCTAATGAAATTTGAAGTGAGTGTAAGTATTCTGAAAAATCTGTTGAAATTTGAAGTGAATATAAGTCTTCAGAAAATCTAATGATATTTAAATTATATATAAGTCTTCAGAAAACATGGTAAAATTAAAGTGAACATAAATCTTAAGAAAATATGAAGAAATTTGAAGTGAATATAAGTCTTAACAAATATTTGATGAACTTTGAGGTGAATGTTAGTCTTTAGAAAATATGACGAAATTTTAAGTGAATACAAGTCTTCAGAAAATCTGCTGTAAATTGAAATGAACATAACTCTTAAAAAAGTTTGATGAAATTTAATGTGAACATAAGTTTTGAATTTTAAGGTGAGTATATGTCTTTAGAAAATCTAGTGAAAATTAAAGTGAACATAAATCTTCAGAAAATATGATGAAATTTGAAGTGAATATAAATCTTAAACAAATCTGAGGAAATTTGAAATGAATATAAGTCTTTGGAAAATCTAATGAAATTTAAGGTGAATATAAGTAAACATAATTTTACGAAAATCTGACGAAATTTGAAGTGAATATAAATCTTAGGATAATATGATGAAATTTGAAGTGAATATAAATCTTTAAAAAATCTGATGAAATTTTAAGGGAATATTAGTCTTTAAAAGCAGAAATATGAAGTAAATATAAATTATAACTAAATTTGATGAAATTTGAATTAAATATAAGTCTTCAAAAAATCTGTTGAAATTTGAAGTGAATATAAGTCTTCAGAAAGCCAGTTTAAAATTGAAGTGAACATTAATCATAAGATAATTTGATGAAATTATAAGTGAACATAAGTCTTGAAGTTTAAGGTGAATATATGTCTTCAAAAAATCTACGGAAAATTGAAGTGAACATAAATCTTAAGAAAATATGATGAAATTTGAAGAGAATATAAATCTTTAAAAAATCTGGTGAAAATTAAAGTGAACATAAATCTTAAGAAAATATGATGAAATTTGAAGAGAATATAAACCTTAAAAAAATCTTGTGAAAATTAAAGTGAACATAAATCTTAAGAAAATAAGAAGAAATTTGAAGTGAATATAAATCTTTAAAAAATTTAATTAAATTTGAAGCGAAATTAAGTCTTTAGAAATTTTATGAAATTTGAAGTGAATATAAGTCTTCAGAAAATCTGGTGTAAATTGAAATGAACATAACTCTTAAGAAAATTTGATGAAAATTGAAGTGAATATAAGTCTTATAAAATCTGATGAAATTTGAAGTGAATAAAAGTCTTCACAAAATCTAGTTAAAATTGAAGTGAACATAAATCTTAGGAAAATATGAGGAAATTGAAGTGAATATGAATCTTATAAATATCTGACGAAATTTTAACTGAATATAAGTCTTCAGAAAAGCTGGTGAAATTTGAAGTAAATATAAAACATCAAAAAATTTGTTAAATTTGAATTGAATATAAGTCTTCTGAAAATATGATGAAATTTGAAGTGAATATAAGTCTTCAGAAAATCTGATGATATTTAAGGTGAATATATGTCTTCAGAAAATCTTGTGAAAATTAAAGTGAAGATAAATCTAGAGAAAATATGATGAAATTTGAAGTGAATATAAATCTTAAAAAAATATGATGAAATTTGAAGTGAATATAAGTCTTTAAAAAAGCTGGTGAAATTTAAGGTGAATATATGTCTTCAGAAAATCTATTGAAAATTGAAGTGAACATATATCTTAAAACAATATGATGAAATTTGAAGTGAATATAAATCTTTAAAAAATCTGCTGAAATTTGAAGTGAATAAAAATCTTAAGAAAATCTGATGATATTTGAAGTAAATACAAATCTTAAAAAATCTGATGAAAATTGAAGCTAACCTAACTCTTAGGGACATCTGGTGAAAAATTGAAGTGAATATAAGTCTTCAAAAAATCTAATGATATTTAAATTGAACATAAGTCTTCAGAAAATATGGTGAAAATTAAAGTGAACATAAACCTGAAGAAAATATGAAGAAATTTGAAGTGAATATAAATCTTAACAAATATTTGATGAACTTTGAAGTGAATGCAAGTCTTTAGAAAATTTTACGAAATTTGAAGTGAAAATAAATCTTTAGAAAATCTGGTGTAAATTGAAATGAACATAACTCTTAAGATAATTTGATGAAATTTGATGTGAACCTAAGTTTTGAATTGTAAGGTGAGTATATATCTTCAGAAAATCTAGTGAAAATTATAGTGAACATCAATCTTAAGAAAATATGATGAAATTTGAAGTGAATATAAATCTTACAAAAATCAGAGGAAATTTGAAATGAATATAAGTCTTTGGAAAATCTAATGAAATTTAAGGTGAATATAAGTAAAATTAATTTTAAGAAAGTCTGATTAAATTTGAATTGAATATAAGTCTTGAGAAAATCTAATGAAATTTAAGGTGAATATATGTCTTCAAACAATCTGGTGAAAATTGAAGTGAACATAAATCTTAGGATAATATGATGAAATTTGAAGTGAATATAAATCTTAAAAAAATATGATGAAATTTTAAGTGAATATTAGTTCTCAGAAAAGACAGTGAAATTTGAAGTAAATATAAATCACAAAAAAATTTGATGAAATTTGAATTGAATATAAGTCTTCAAAAAATCTGTTGAAATTTGAAGTGAATATAAGTCTTCAGAAAGCCAGTTTAAAATTGAAGTGAACATAAATCTTAAGATAATTTGATGAAATTAGAAGTGAACATAAGTCTTGAAATTTAAGGTGAATATAAGTCTTCAAAAAATCTAGGGAAAATTAAAGTGAACATAAATCTTAAGAAAATATGATGAAATTTGAAGAGAATATAAACCTTAAAAAAATCTTGTGAAAATTAAAGTGAACATAAATCTTAAGAAAATAAGAAGAAATTTGAAGTGAATATAAATCTTTAAAAAATTTAATTAAATTTGAAGCGAAATTAAGTCTTTAGAAATTTTATGAAATTTGAAGTGAATATAAGTCTTCAGAAAATCTAGTGTAAATTGAAATGAACATAACTCTTAAGATAATTTGATGAAATTTGAGGTGAATATAAATCTTCAGAAAATATGATGAAATTTGAAATGGATGTAAATCTTAAAAAAATCCGATGAAATTTTAAATGAATATAAGTCTTCAGAAAAGCTGGTGAAATTTGAAGTAAATATTTAAATCATAAAATAAAATTAATAAAATTTGAATGGAATATAAGTCTTCAGAAAATTTGATGATATTTGAAGTGAATATAAGTCTTCAGAGAGTCAGTTGAAAATTGAAGTGAACATAAATCTTAAGATAATCTGATGAAATTTGAAGTGAATGTAAGTCTTCTGATAATCTGATGAAATTTAAAGTGTATATAAGTCTTCAGAAAATCTGATGAAATTTAAAGTGAATATAAGTCTTCATAAAATATGGTGAAAATTAAAGTGAACATAAATCTTAAGAAAATATGATGAAATTTGAAGTGAATATAAATCTTTAAAAAAATCTGATGAAAATTGAAGTGAGTATAAGTCATAAGAAAATCTGATGGAATTTAAGGTGAATATATGTCTTTAGAAAATCTAGTGAAAAATAAATTGAACATAAATCTTAAGAAAATATGATGATATTTGAAGTAAATATAAATCTTAAAAAATCTGATGAAAATTGAAGAGAACCTAAATCTTAGGAAAATCTGGTGCAAATTGAAGTGAATCTAAGTCTTCAGAAAATCTGGTGAAAATGGAAGTGAACATAAATCTTAAGATAATCTAATGAAATTTGAAGTGAATATAAGTCTTCAGAAAATCTAGGGTAAATTGAAATGAACATAACTATTAAGATAATTTGATTAAATTTAAAGTGAATATATATATCTTTAAAAATTTGATGATATTTGAAGTGAATGTAAGTCTTCAGAAAATCTGATGAAGTTTGAAGTGAAAGTCTTCAAAACTGTGAAAAAATTGAAGTGAACATAAATCTTAGGATAATATGATGAAATTTGAAGTGAATATAAATCTTTTAAAAATCTAATGAAATTTTAATCATAAATAAATTTGATTAAATTTGAATTGAATATAAGTCTTCAAAAAATCTGTTGAAATTTGAAGTGAACTTAAATCTTAAGATAATTTGATGAAATTAGAAGTGAACATAAGTCTTGAAATTTAAGGTGAATATATATCTTGAAGAGAATATAAATCTTTAAAAAATCTGGTGAAAATTAAAGTGAACATAAATCTTAAGAAAATAAGAAGAAATTTGAAGTGAATATAAATCTTTAAAAAATTTAATGAAATTAAGGAAATAAATTTGAATTTTAAATTGAATATAAGTCTTCAGAAAATCTGCTGTAAATTGAAATGATCATAACTCTTAAGATAATTTGATGAAATTTGAGGTTAATATAAATCTTCAGAAAATATGATGAAATTTGAAGTGAATATAAATCTTAAAAAAATCTTATGAAATTTTAATTGAATATAAGTCTTCAGAAAAGCTGGTGAAATTTGAAGTAAATATAAATCATTAAAAAATTCGATGAAATTTGAATTGAATATAAGTCTTCAGAAAATTTGATGAAATTTGAAGTGAATATAAGTCTTCAGAAAGTCAGTTTAAAATTGAAGTGAACATAAATTTTAAGATTATCTGATGAAATTTGAAGAGAACATAACTCTTTAAATTTAAGGTGAATATATGTGTTCAGAAAATTTAGGGAAAATTAATGTGAACATAAATCTTAAGAAAATATGATGAAATTTAAAGAGAATATAAATCTTAATAAAAATATAATGAAATTTGAAGTTAATATAAGTCTTTAGAAAATTTGATGAATTTGATGCTAATATAAGTCTTTAGAAAATCTGGTGTAAATTGAAATGAACATAACTGTTAAGATAATTTGATGAAATTTAAAGTGAATATAAATCTTAAAAAACCTGATGAAATTTGAAGTGGATGTAAGTCTTCAAACAATTTGATGAAATTTGAAGTGAATAAAAGTCTTCAGAAAATCTGGTGAAAATTGAAGTGAACGTAAATCTTAGGAAAATATGATGAAATTTGAAGTTAATATAAATCTTAAAAAAATCTAATGAAATTTTAATTGAATATAAGTCATAAAATTTTTTGATGAATTTGTATTGAATATAAGTCTTCAGAAAATATGATGATATTTGAAGTGAATATAAGTCTTTAGAAGATCTGATGAAATTTAAGGTGAATATATGTCTTCAGAAAATCTAGTGAAAATTAAAATGAACATAAATGTTAAGAAAATATGATGAAATTTGAGGTGAATATAAATCTATAAAAAAATCTGATGAAATTTGAAGTGAATATAAGTCTTTAAAAAAGCTGTTGAAATTTAAGGGTGAATATATGTCTTCAGAAAATCTAGTGAAAGTTGAAGTGAACATAAATCTAAAGAGAATATGATGAAATTTGAAGTGAATATAAGTCTTTAGAAAATTTGTTAAAATTTTAAGTAAATATAAGTCTTCAGAAAATCTGGTGAAAGTTAAAGTGAATGTAAGTCTTTTGAAAATCTGATGAAATTTGTAGTGAATTTAAGTCTTCAGAAATTATGATGAAATTTGAAGCGAATAAAACTCTTCAAAAAATTTTGTGAAATTTGAAGTAAATATTAATCAAAAAAAAATTGATGAAATTTGAATTGAATATATGTCTTCAAAAAATAAGACGAAATTTGAAGTGAATATAAGTCTTCAGAAAGTCAGTTGAAAATTGAAGTGAACATAAATCTTAAGATAATCTGATGAAATTTAAGGTGAATATATGTGTTCAGAAAATCTAGGGAAGATTAAAGTGAACATAAATCTTAAGAAAATATGATGAAATTTGAACTGAATATAAATCTTAAAAAAATCTGATAAAATTTAAAGTGAATATAAATCTTAAGAAAATCTAATGAAATTTGAAGTAAATATAGATCCTAAAAAATCTGATGAAATTTGAAGTGAATGTAAGTCTTCCAAAAATATGATTAAATTTGAAGTGAATATAAGTATTCAGAAACTCTGGTGAAAATTGAAACGTAATAAGTCTTCAAGAAATCTGATATTTTAAGATAATCAGAAACTCTGCTGATTATTGAAGTGAACATAAATTTTAAGATAATCTGATAAAATTTGAAGTCAATATAGATCTCAAGAAAATTTAATGAAATTTGAAGTAAATATAAATCTTAAAAAAACTATTGAAATCTGAAGTGAATATTAGTCTTCAGAAAATTTGATAGAAATTGAACTGAATATAAGTCTTCTAAAAATCTGGTGAAAATTTGAATTGACCATAAATCTTAAGATAATCAGATGAAATTTGAAGTGAATATAAATCTTAAGAAAATCTTAGGAAATTTGAAGTTAATATAAGTCTTCAAAAAATCTGGTAAAATTTGAAGTGAATACAAATCTTCGGAAAATCTCGTGAAAATTTGAAGTAAATAAAAAACTTAAAAAAAATCTATTGAAATTTGAAGTGAATATAAATCTTAAGAAAATCTGACGAAATTTGAAGTTAATATAACCCTTGGGAAAGTCTAATGAAATTTAAGGTGAATATATGTCTTCTGAAAATCTAGTGAAAATTAAAGTGCACATAAATCTTAAGAGAATATGATGAAATTTGAATTGAATATGAATCTTAAAAAAATTTGATGAAATTTGAAGTGAATACAAATCTTTAGAAAATTTGATGAAAATAGAAGTGAATATAAGTCTTAAGAAAATCTGGTGAAAATTGAAGTGAACATAAATCTTAAGAAATTATGATAAAATTTGACGTCAATATAAATCTTAAAAAATTTGATGAAAGTTGATGTGAATGTAAGTATTCAAAGAATCTGATGAAATTTGAAGTGAATATAAGTGTTCAGAAAATCTGGTGCAAATTGAAGTCAACATAATTCTTAAGAAAATATGACGAAATTTGAAGTGAATATAAATCTTTCAAAAATTTGATGAAATTTAAAGTGAATATAAATCTTAAAAGAATTTGATGACATTTGAGTGAATATAAGTCTTCATAAAATCTGGTGAAAATTGAAGTGAGCATAACTCTTCAAGAAATCTGGTGAAAATTGAAGTGAACATAAATCTTAAGATAATTTGATAAAATTTGAAGTGAATATAAACCTGAAGAAAATTTAATGAAATTTGAAGAAAATGAAAATTTTAAAAAAAATCTGATGAAATTTGAAGTGAAAATAAGTCATCAGAAAATCTGCTAGAAATTGAAATGAATATAAGTCTTCAGAAAATCTGATGGAAATTGACGTGAATATAAGTCTTAAGAAAATCTGGTGAAATTGAATTGACAATAAATCTTAAGATAATCTGATGAAATTTGAAATGAATATAAATCTTAAGCAAATCTGATGAAATTTTAAGTGAATATAAATCATTAAAAAATTTTAAGAAATTTGAAGTTAATATAAGTCTTCAGAAAATCTGGTGAAATTTGAAATGAATACAAATCTTCAGAAAATCTGGTAAAAATTGAAGTGAATATAAGTGTTCAGAAAATCTGGTAAAATTGTAAGAGAACATAAGTCTTTAGAAAATCTGGTGAAAATATGAAGTAAATATAAGTGTTAAAAAAATCTATTGAAATTTGAAGTGAGTAAAAGTCTTCAGAAAATCTGGTGAAAATTGAAGTGAACATATGTCTTCAAGAATTCTGGTGAATATTGAAGTGAACATGAATCTTAAGATAATCTGATAGAATTTGAATTGAATATAAATCTCAAGAAAATTTAATGAAATTTAACGTAAATATAAATCTTTAAAAAACTATTGAAAGTTGAAGTGAATATAAGAGTTCAGAAAATCTGATGGAAATTAAAATGAATATAAGTCTTCTGAAAATCTGGTGAAATTTAAAGTGAATATAAGTCTTCATAAAATCTGGTTAAAATTGAAGTCAACGTAAATCTTAAGATAATCTGGTGAAATTTGAAGTGAGTATAAGTCTTTAAAAAATCTTATGAAATTTGAAGTGAATATAAGTATTTAAAAAATCTGGTGTAAATTGAAGTGAACATAACTCTTAAGATGATTTTAAGAAATTTGAAATGAATATAAATCTTTAAAAAATCTGATGAAATTTTAAGTGAATGTAACTCTTCAAAAACTCTGATGAAATTTGATGTGAATATAAGTCTTCAAAAAATATGGTGAAAATTGAAGTGAACATAAATCTTAAGAAAATATGATGAAATTTTAAGTGAATATAAATCTTAAAAATATTTGATGAAATTTTAAGTGAAAATAAGTCTTCAGAAAGTATGATGGAAATTGAAGTGAATATAAGTCTTCAGAAAATCTGGTGGAATTGAAGTGAATATAAGTCTTCAGAAAATCTGGTGAAATTGAAATGACCATAAATCTTAAGATAATCTGATGAAATTTGAAGTGAATATAAATCTTAAGAAAATCGGATGAAATTTTAAGTGAACATAAATCTTAAAGAAATCCTATTAAATCTGAAGTTAATATAAGTCTTCAGAAAATCTGGGGAAATATGAATTGAATACAAATCTTCAGAAAATCTGGTGAAAATTGAAGTGAATATGAGTCTTCAGAAAATCAGGTGAAATTTTAAGAGAACATAAGTCTTCAACAAATCTAGTGAAAATTTGAAGTAAATATAAGTTTTAAAAAAATCAATTGAAATTTGAAGTGATTATCAGTCTTCAAAAAATCTAGTGAAAATTGAAGTGAACATAAGTCTTCCAGAAATCTGGTGAAAATTGAAATGAATATAAATCTCAAGAAAATTTAATGAAACTTGAAGTAAATATAAATCTTAAAAACCTATTGAAATTTGAAGTGAATATAAGTTTTCAAAAAATCTGATGGAAATTGAAGTGAATATAAGTCTTCTGAAAATCTGGTGAAAATTGAATTGACCATAAATCTTAAGATAATCTGATTAAATTCGAAGTGCATATAAATCTTAAGAAAATCTGATTAAATTTTAATTATTATAAGTCTTAAAAAAATAGGGTAAAATTTGAAGTAAATACAAATCATCAGAAAATCTGGTGAAAAGTTGAAGTAAATATAAATCTTAATAAAATATATTGAAATTTAAGGTGAATATATGTGTTCAAAATATCTAGTGAAAATTAAAGTGAACATAAATCTTATGAAAATATGATGTAATTTGAATTGAATATAAATCATAAAAAAATCCGATGAAATTTGAAATGTATATAAATCTTATGAAATCTGAAGTAAATATAAATCTTAAAAAATCTGATGAAATTTGGAGTGAATGCTAGTCTGAGGAAAATCTGGTGAAAATTGAAGTGAACCCAAGTCTTCTGAAAATCTGATGAAATTTAAAGTGAATATAAGTCTTCAGAAAGTCTGATGAAATTTAAAGTGAATATAAGTCTTCATAAAATATGGTGAAAATTAAAGTGAACATAAATCTTAAGAAAATATGATGAAATTTGAAGTGAATATAAATCTTAAAAAAATCTGATGAAAGTTGAAGTTAGTGTAAGTCTTCAGAAAAACAGGTATAAATTGAATTGAAGATAACTCTTAAGATAATCTGATGAAATTTAAAGTGAATATAAGTCTTCAGAAAATCAGGTGAAAATTGAAGTAAACATAAATCTTAATAAAATATGATGAAATTTGAAGTGAATGTAGATCTTCAGAAAATCTGGTGTAAATTGAAATGAACATTAAATTAAGATACATTTAGGAAATTTGAACTGAATATGAATCTCAAGAAAAGTTGATGAAACTTGAAGTAAATATAAATCTTAAAAAAACTATTGAAATATGAAGTGAATATAAGTCTTCTGAAAATCTGATTGAAATTAAAGTGAATATAAGTCTTCTGAAAATCTGGTGAAAATTGAATTGACCATAAATCTTAAGATAATCTGATGAAATTCGAAGTGCATATAAATCTTAAGAAAATCTGATTAAATTTGAATTAATATAAGTCTTAAAAAAATAGGGTAAAATTTGAAGTAAATACAAATCATCAGAAAATCTGGTGAAAATTTGAAGTAAATATAAATCTTAATAAAATATATTGAAATTTAAGATGAATATATGTGTTCAAAATATCTAGTGAAAATTAAAGTGAACATAAATCTTATGAAAATATGATGAAATTTGAATTGAATATAAATCTTTAAAAAAATCCGATGAAATTTGAAATGTATATAAATCTTAAGAAAATCTTATGAAATCTGAAGTAAATATAAATCTTAAAAAATCTGATGAAATTTGGAGTGAATGCTAGTCTGAGGAAAATCTGGTGAAAATTGAAGTGAACCTAAGTCTTCAGAAAATCTGGTGAAATTGAAGTGAACATAAATGTTAAGATAATCTGATGAAATTTGAAGTGAATGTAAGTCTTCTGAAAATCTTATGAAATTTAAAGTGAATATAAGTCTTCAGAAAATCTGATGAAATTTAAACTGAATATAAGTCTTCATAAAATATGGTGAAAATTAAAGTGAACATAAATCTTAAGAAAATATGATGAAATTTGAAGTGAATATAAATCTTAAAAAAATCTGATGAAAGTTGAAGTAAGTGTAAGTCTTCAGAAAAACAGGTGTAAATTGAATTGAAGATAACTCTTAAGATAATCTGATGAAATTTAAATTGAACATAAGTCTTCAGAAAATCAGGTGAAAATTGAAGTAAACATAAATCTTAATAAAATATGATGAAATTTGAAGTGAATGTAGATCTTCAGAAAATCTGGTGTAAATTGAAGTGAACATTATAATTAAGATAAATTTAGGAAATTTGAAGTGAATATGAATCTCAAGAAAATTTAATGAAACTTGAAGTAAATATAAATCTTAAAAAAACTATTGAAATTTGAAGTGAATATAAGTCTTCTGAAAATCTGATGGAAATTGAAGTGAATATAAGTCTTCTGAAAATCTGGTGAAAATTGAATTGACCATAAATCTTAAGATAATCTGATGAAATTCGAAGTGCATATAAATCTTAAGAAAATCTGATTAAATTTGAATTAATATAAGTCTTAAGAAAATAGGGTAAAATTTGAAGTAAATACAAATCATCAGAAAATCTGGTGAAAATTTGAAGTAAATATAAATCTTAATAAAATATATTGAAATTTAAGGTGAATATATGTCTTCAAAATATCTAGTGAAAATTAAAGTGAACATAAATCTTATGAAAATATGATGAAATTTGAATTGAATATAAATCATAAAAAAATCCGATGAAATTTGAAATGTATATAAATCTTATGAAAATCTTATGAAATCTGAAGTAAATATAAATCTTAAAATATCTGATGAAATTTGGAGTGAATGCTAGTCTGAGGAAAATCTGGTGAAAATTGAAGTGAACCTAAGTCTTCTGAAAATCTAGTGAAATTGAAGTGAACATAAATCTTAAGATAATCTGATGAAATTTGAAGTGAATGTAAGTCTTCTGATAATCTGATGAAATTTAAAGTGTATATAAGTCTTCAGAAAATCTGATGAAATTTAAAGTGAATATAAGTCTTCATAAAATATGGTGAAAATTAAAGTGAACATAAATCTTTTGAAAATATGATGAAATTTGAAGTGAATATAAATCTTAAAAAAATCTGATGAAAGTTCAAGTGAGTGTAAGTCTTCAAAAAAACAGGTGTAAATTGAATTGAAGATAACTCTTAAGATAATCTGATGAAATTTAAAGTGAATATAAGTCTTCAGAAAATCAGGTGAAAATTGAAGTAAACATAAATCTTAATAAAATATGATGAAATTTGAAGTGAATGTAGATCTTCAGAAAATCTGGTGTAAATTGAAGTGAACATTATATAATTAAGATAAATTTAGGAAATTTGAAGTGAATATGAATCTCAAGAAAATTTAATGAAACTTGAAGTAAAGATAAATCTTAAAAAAACTATTGAAATTTGAAGTGAATATAAGTCTTCTGAAAATCTGATGGAAATTGAAGTGAATACAAACCTTCAGAAAATCTGGTGAAAATTGAAGTGAATATAAGTATTCGGAAAATCAAGTGAAAATTTAAGAGAACATAACTCTTCAGAGAATCTCGTGAAAATTTGAAGTAAATATAAGTCTTAAAAAAATCTATTTAAATTTGAAGTGAATATCAATCTTCAGAAAGTCTAGTGAAAATTGAAGTGAACATAAGTCTTCAAGAAATCTGATGAAAATTGAAGTGAATATAAATCTCAAGAAAATTTAATGAGACTTCAAGTAAATATAAATCTTTAAAAAACTATTGAAATTTGAAGTGAATATAAGTCTTCAGAAAATCTGATGGAAATTGAAGACAATATAAGTCTTCTGAAAATCCGGTGAAAATTGAATTGACCATAAATCTTAAGATAATCTGATGAAATATGAAGTGCATATAAATCTTAAGAAAATCTGATTAAATTTGAAATAATAAAAGTATTCAAAAAATATGGTAAAATTTTAAGTTAATACAAATCATCAGAAAATCTGGTGAAAATTTGAAGTGATATTTAAGGTGAATATATGTTTTTAGAATATCTAGTGAAAATTAAAGTGAACAAAAATCTTATGAAAATATGACGAAATTTGAATTGAATATAAATCATAAAAAAAATCCGATAAAAGTTGAAGTGAATATAAATCTTAAGAAAATCTGATGAAATTTGAAGTAAATATAAAACTCAAAAAATCTAATGAAATTTGAAGGGAATGCAAGTCCTCGGAAAATCTTGTGAAAAGTGAAGTGAACATAAGTCTTCTGAAATCTGGTGAAAATAGAAGTGAACATAAATCTTAAGATAATCTGATGAAATTTGTTGTGAATACAAATCTTAAAAAAATCAGATGAAATTTGAAGTGAATGTATGTCTTCTGAAAATCTGATGAAATTTGAAGTAAATATAAGTCTTCAGAAAATCTAATGAAATTTAAAGTGAATATAAGTCTTCAAAAAATCTGGAGAAAATTAAAGTGAACATAAATCTAAAGAAAATATGACGAAATTTAAAGTGAATATAAATCTTAAAATAATCTGATTAAATTTGAAGTGAATGTAGGTCTTAAGAAAATCTGATGTAAACTGAAGTGAACATAAGTCTTAAGATAATTCTAAGAAATTTGAAGTGAATATAAATCGTTAAAACATCTGATTAAATTGAAAGTGAATGTAAGTCTTCAAAAAATCTGATGAAATTTGAAGTGAATATAAGTCTTCATAAAATCTTGTAAAAATTGAAGTGATGATAAATCTTAAGAAAATATGATGAAATTTGAAGTGAATATAAATCTTTAAAAAATCTAAAAAAAATTTAAGTGAATATAAGTCTTCAGAAAACCTGATGAAACTTGAAGTAAATATAAATCTTTAAAAAATTTGATCAAATTTGAAGTAAATATAAGTCTTCAAAAATCTGATGATATTTGAACTGAATATAAGTCTATAGAAAAACTGGTGAATTTAAACTGAACATAAGTCTTCAAAAAATATCATGAAATTTGAAGTGAATATAAATCTTCAGAAAATCTGATGGAATTAGAAGTGAATATAAGTCTTCAGAAAATCATGTGAAAATTAAAGTGAACATAAATCTTAAGATAATCTCATGAAATTTGAAGTGAATATAATTCTTAAAAAAATCTGATGAAATTTGAAGTGAATATAATAAGTCTTAAGAAAATTTGATGAAATTTGAAGTGAATATAAGTCTTGAGAAAATCTGGTGAAATTTAAAGTGAATATATGTCTTTAGAAAATCTAGTGAAAATTAAAGTGAACATAAATCTTAAAAAAATATGACGAAATTTGAAGTGAATATAAATCTTAAAAAAAACTTGCTCAAATTTGAAGTGAATATAAGTCTTCAAAAAATATGATGAAATTTAAATTGAATATAACTCTTCAGAGAAGCTGGTGAAAATTAAAGTGGATATAAATCATAAGAAAATATGATGAATTTGAAGTGAATATAAATCTTAGATAAATCTGATGAAATTTGAAGTGAATGTAAGTCTTCGGAAAATCTGGTGAAATTTGAAGTGAATATAAATCTTAAGAAAATATTATGAAATTTGAAGTGAATATAAGTCTTCAGAAAATCTGTGAAATTTGAAGTGAATATAAGTCTATAGAAAATCTAGTGAAATTAAACTGAACATAAATCTTAAGTAAATATGATGAGATTTCGAAGTGAATATAAATCTTTAAAAAAATCTAATGGAATTTGAAGTGAATGTATGTCTTCAGAAAATCTGGTGAAATTTGAAGTGAATATAAATCTTAAAAAAATTGGATGATATTTGAAGTGAATATAAGTCTTCAGAAAATTTTATGAAATTTGAAGTGAATGTAAGTCTTCAGAAAATTTGACGAAATTTGGAGTGTGTATAAATCTTACAAAAATATGGTGAAATTTGAAGTGAATATAAATCTTAAGAAAATCTAATGAAATTTGAAGTAAATATAAATCCTAAAAATATCTGATGAAATTTGAAGTGAATATAAGTCTTCAGAAAATCTGGTGAAATTTGAAGTGAATATAAGTCTTCGGAAAATCTAGTCAAAATTGAAGTGCACATAACTCTTAAGATAATCTGATTTAATTTGAAGTGAATATAAATCTTAAGAAAATTTGTTGAAATTTGAAGTAAATATAAGTCTTAAAAAAATCTGATGAAATTTGAAGTGAATATAAGTCCTGAGAAAATATGGTGAAATTTGAAGTGAATATATGTCTTCAAAAAATCTAGTGAAAATTAAAGTGATCATAAATCTTAAGAAAATATGACGAAATTTGAAGTGAATATAAATCTTAAAAAAATCTTATGAAATTTGAAGTGAATATAAGTCTTCAAAAAATATAATGAAATTTAAAGTGAAAATAACTCTTCAGAAAATCTGGTGAAAATTAAAGTGAACATAAATCTTAAGAAAATATGATTGAATTTGAAGTGAATATAAATCTTAGAAAAATCTGATGAAATTTGGGGTGAATGTAAGTCTTCAAAAAATCTTGTGAAATTTGAAGTGAATATAAATCTTTAAAAATTTTGATGAAATATGAAGTGAATATTAGTCTTCAGAAAATCTGATGAAACTTGAAGTGAATATAAGTCTACAGAATATCTGGTGAAATTAAACTGAACATAAATTTTAAGAAAATATGATGAAATTTGAAGTGAATATAAATCTTAAAAAAATTGATGGAATTTGAAGTGAATGTAAAGTCTTCAGAAAATCTGGTGAAATTTGAAGTGAATATAAATCTTAAAAAATTTAATGAAATTTGAAGTGAATATAAGTCTTCAGAAAATTTGGTGAAATTTGAAGTGAATATAAGTCTTAAAAAAATTGAAGTGAATATCAATCGTAAAAAAATTGATGAAATTTAAAGTGAATATATGTCTTCAGAAAATCTGATTGAATTTGAAGTGAATGTAAGTCTTCAGAAAATCTGGTGAAATTTGAAGTTAATATAAACCTTTAAAAAATATGATGATATTTGAAGAGAATATAAATCTTAAAAAAATCTGATGAATTTTGAAGTGAATATATGTCTTCAGAAAAGCTGTGAAATTTGAAGTGAATATAAGTCTATAGAAAATCTGGTGAAATTAAACTGAACATAAATCTTAAGTAAATATGAGGAGATTTCGAAGTGAATATAAATCTTTAAAAAAATCTAATGGAATTTGAAGTGAATGTATGTCTTCAGAAAATCTGGTGAAATTTGAAGTGAATATAAATCTTAAAAAAATTTGATGATATTTGAAGTGAATATAAGTCTTCAGAAAATTTCATGAAATTTGAAGTGAATGTAAGTCTTCAGAAAATTTGATGAAATTTGAAGTGTATATAAGTCTTCAAAAAATCTGATGGAATTTGAAGTGAATGTAAGTCTTCTTAAAATCTGCTGAAATTTGAAGTGAATATATATATCTAAAGAAAATATGATGAAATTTGAAATGAATATAAATCTTACAAAAATCTGGTGAAATTTGAAGTGAATATAAATCTTAAGAAAATCTAATGAAATTTAAAGTAAATATAAATCCTAAAAATATCTGATGAAATTTGAAGTGAATATAAGTCTTCAGAAAATCTGGTGAAATTTGAAGTGAATATAAGTCTTCGGAAAATCTAGCTAAAATTGAAGTGCACATAACTCTTAAGATAATCTGATTTAATTTGAAGTGAATATAAATCTTAAGAAAATTTGTTGAAATTTGAAGTAAATATAAGTCTTAAAAAAATCTGATGAAATTTGAAGTAAATATAAGTCCTGAGAAAATATGGTGAAATTTGAAGTGAATATATGTCTTCAAAAAATCTAGTGAAAATTAAAGTGATCATAAATCTTAAGAAAATATGACGAAATTTGAAGTGAATATAAATCTTAAAAAAATCTTATGAAATTTGAAGTGAATATAAGTCTTCAAAAAATATGATGAAATTTAAAGTGAAAATAACTCTTCAGAAAATCTGGTGAAAATTAAAGTGAACATAAATCTTAAGAAAATATGATTGAATTTGAAGTGAATATAAATCTTAAAAAATCTAATGAAATTTGAGGTGAATGTATGTCTTCAAAAAATCTTGTGAAATTTGAAGTGAATATAAATCTTAAAATTTTTTGATGAAATTTGAAGTGAATATTAGTCTTCAGAAAATCTGATGAAACTTGAAGTGAATATAAGTCTACAGAATATCTGGTGAAATTAAACTGAACATAAATTTTAAGAAAATATGATGAAATTTGAAGTGAATATAAATCTAAAAAAAATTGACTGAATTTGAAGTGAATGTAAAGTCTTCAGAAAATCTGGTGAAATTTGAAGTGAATATAAATCTTAAAAAATTTAATGAAATTTGAAGTGAATATAAGTCTTCAGAAAATTTGGTGAAATTTGAAGTGAATATAAGTCTTAAAAAAATTGAAGTGAATATCAATCGTAAAAAAATTGATGAAATTTAAAGTGAATATATGTCTTCAGAAAATCTGATTGAATTTGAAGTGAATGTAAGTCTTCAGAAAATCTGGTGAAATTTGAAGTTAATATAAATCTTTAAAAAATATGATGATATTTGAAGAGAATATAAATCTTAAAAAAATCTGATGAATTTTGAAGTGAATATATGTCTTCAGAAAAGCTGATGAAATTTGAAGTGAATATAAGTCTTGAGAAAATCTGGTGAAATTTGAAGTGAATATATGTTTGTAGAAAACCTAGTGAAAATTAAAGTGAACATAAATCTTAAGAAAATATGACGAAATTTGAAGTGAATATAAATCTTAAGAAAATATGATGAAATTTAAAGTGAATATAAATCTTAAGATAATCTGATGAAATTTGAAGTAAATATTGATCTTTAAAAAATTGATGAAATTTGAAGTGAATATAAGTCTTCAAAAAATCTGGTGAAAATATAAATCTTAAGATAATCTGATGAAATTTGAAGGAAATATAAATCTTAAAAAAATTGATGCAATAGGACATTATTCTTTAAGTATTTGTAGTCAAATTGTATTGTGAAGAAGGATGTCATTAAATTATATAGTCTATCATGTGGATATATAACTGAATATGTCTCAGAAATCATGGATAAAGAGTTCTTGTGTCTCCACTTAGGTAAAAATATTAGGAGCGATATTTATACTGGATAGACCTGCCATGAGAATAATACATAATAGTTTATGTAATATTTTCTCACAGTAATAATGATTTATACCACTTGAATCCAATATGGATCCTAGAAAGTGACACAAGTACTTTAATTTTCTAAATATGAATAATACTTTAGTTTATTGTGTCGAGATGTAGCTTTTTGTGCATTAAGCTTCTATGAACCATTTGCATTAAACATAAAGCATTGATGTTTGCATTTTGGCTTGTGTATTTCATGTTCATGCATTAGTCTAGGCTTGCATTGGATAATTGAGTTCAATTCATGTGTCGAAGCTTGTTTTTATGAATGTTAAAGGTGTCGAAATCTAACTTTTGTGCACTTTTTCATGTGTTGATGATGCATTATTGATTCTATTTGACTTTGATCCATGTTTTGCATCATGAATAAATATGGAACCTAAAAAGTGACACAAGTACTTAAATTTTCTAAATATGATGTCTGTTATAAGGTGAACATAAAGACAAATGATGGTTATTCCACAAATCATGTTAAAACACACGAGTGACCTGGCTTGATGAAAATGTTTCATCCTACTTCACAAGATAAATTTCTATCTAAAGGTCCAATATTGAACAAGACAAGGGTTACACAATCAATGTCCTGTATGCAACTTATACATTAGACAAGAAAAGGATAATTGTACACATAATCGTTACCACATAATGTTATTTTAGTATCACATGATACTTTCATCATTATGGTAATGGTGATACGTTACTAGATATCAATCATATTCATTATATCAAATGTGTCATTAAATATTATTGGCAATGTTACCAAAACATACACAGACACGCGCATAAGAACTTTAAGTTGAGAGAATAAAACAATATGTGAAATATATTTCGTGTTGAAGTATTTCAATAAATCACTGCTAATTATATAAATGTGATACACCATAACTTATAGTGCGCTTAAGTGAAATACAGTACACAGAAAGAGACAATAGGCTTAAGTGGGCTTGTTCAACTTTACACCCCACAGAATTTGTTATATAAACAGAACCTATGTGTTTCAGCTAGTAAGTTTTAAGAAAATCAATTTAGAAGTACTATTTCTAAGAAGGATATGCCTCACGATGTATAACTTAGGGGTCCCCAACCACTTTTGTTCTAAAATCTTCATAAAATTCGGAGGTAGCTTGTAAGATATGTCCATTGTGTGGAGTATGGTAATGCATTTATTAGATCTAATCTATCTATAAGGTGAGATAAAATACTAATGAAAATATGTAAAACATGTGCACGAAAATATATGCAATCCATCAAACTTACATTGATAAAAATAACCATCATTGGGTCCATAGCTCGTGGTAGAGCATTTGATCCAGATCAAGAGGTCACCGGTTCGAACCCGGTTGGGCCCTTTAAAAAGTAAATTATTTTTATTAAAATTTACATCTTAAATTTAACTTTTTAAAGATAAATTAACCTTATATAAGAAATACAATTTTACTTTTTCAAAAGCAAACACTAAAATGACTAAGGGTTTTTAAATAGGTTATTTGAGTGCAAAATTGAGAAACTCCTTTCAATCATTTATTTTCCCTATTGAAGCAGGTTGTCAAATAAATTGGATAAAGATTCTTATCCTTTTAAAGAAATTAAGTCATTTTCATTCATTTTTCGTTTTAATTATTCATTGTTGTTTCAAGTTCTTTACATGAGTCGTGAGTACGAGACAAACACAATATGTAAAGAGTTCTTTCAAAATGTTTTAAACTTGAGTTAGAG
The DNA here is from genome assembly GCA_021764765.1 of Vicia sativa. Lineage (NCBI taxonomy): Eukaryota > Viridiplantae > Streptophyta > Magnoliopsida > Fabales > Fabaceae > Vicia > Vicia sativa. The sequence goes on along the minus strand of CM038796.1, from coordinate 269,300,949 downwards.
TATATAAATAATAAAATAACATGTTTAAAATAAAAATTTATGCCCCATATTTTCTAACTACCATAGCTTAAGTATTTTCGACCACTTAAGAGTTAAACTCAACTCAAATTCCTGAGGTCTTTGTAAGATACATATGTGGTGAGAAATATGGTAATGCATGTAGCGGCTAAAGAAAATCTTTAAGATGAGCTTAAGATTAATTTTTAAAATATGTAGAAAAAAGTGGGAAGAACATGTATGTTCAAAAGATATAATTCACGATGAAAAGAATGTTAATGGTTGGGTTCATAGCTCTATGGTGGAACATTTGATTGCATATTATGTGGTAATCGAATGTATCCCCACATGACCATTTATAAAATAAACTAACCTCTTCAATGTAATTATTTATAACAAAGTTACCTTTTACAATTAATGAAGTTTTATTAAAAAAATTATCCACTTACACGACAATTGTCTGGAAAGAAAATATCTTTGCACCGACAAGGGAAAATTTTATCAATCATTAGGGATGTATATTATTTCAAGTTATATAATTATATGATTAAATTATAATATTATTTAAAATACATGAAACAACTTTCACCCGTTCTTCATTTTTATCAATACTATTTCAGCTTCTTTGCATGAACTCTTATCATGAGACAAATACAACATGCTAGGAGTTCCATAAAATGTTAAGGATATCATTTTAAATAAAATAATCTTTTACAAAAAACTTGAAATACAATATTCCATGCATGATGTTTATCACCTTCCATAAGTCAGGTCTCTCCTACCATGTAATTTTTATCCTCAAAAGAAAATTAAAAGGTAACTCCAAGATATTTCCATGGTGACAGTGTAAGCTCTAGAGGGTAATTATTTTTGAGAACATTGTATTTCTATTGAATTATATATTAGTATTTATATGGTATTTCTTAGTAATCTATTGTTACAAACTAATAATGTCCCTTGAATAACATGTCTACTTGAAGAAACATTGGGTTTGAATTGAATCAAAATCTCCATTACACATAAGGACACTATTCTTTAAGTATTTGTAGTCAAACTGTATTGTGAAGAAGGATATCATTAAATTATACAGACTATCATGTGGACATATAATACAATATGTCTCAGAAATCATGAAAAAAGAGTTCTTGAGCCTCCATTTAAGTAAAAATATTAGGAGCTGCCATGAGAATAATACATAATAGTTTATGTAATATTTTCTCACAGTAATAATGATTTGTACCACTTGAACCCAATATGGAACCTAGAAAGTGACACAAGTACTTAAATTTTCTAAATATGATGTCTGTTATAAGGTGAACATAAAGACAAATGATGGTTATTCCATAAATCATGTTAAAACACACGAGTGACCTGGCTTGATGAAAATGTTTCATCCTACTTCACAAGATAAATTTCTATCTAAAGGTCCAATATTGAACAAGACAAGGGTACACAATCCATGTCTTGTATGCAACTTATACATTAGACAAGAAAAGGATAATTGTACACATAATCGTTACCACATAATGTTATTTTAGTATCACATGATACTTTCATCATTATGGTAATGGTGATACGTTACTAGATATCAATCATATTCATTATATCAAATGTGTCATTAAATATTATTGGCAATGTTACCAAAACATACACACGCGGAAGAACTTTAAGTTGAGAGAATAAAACAATATGTGAAATATATTTCGTGTTGAAGTATTTCAATAAATCACTGCTAATTATATAAATGTGATACACCATAACTTATAGTGCGCTTAAGTGAAATACAGTACACAGAAAGAGACAATAGGCTTAAGTGGGCTTGTTCAACTTTACACCCCACGAATTTGTTATATAAACAGAACCTATGTGTTTCTAGTAAGTTTTAAGAAAATCAATTTAGAAGTACTATTTCTAAGAAGGATATGCCTCACGATGTATAACTTAGGGTCCCCAACCACTTTTGTTCTAAAATCTTCATAAAATTCGGAGGTAGTCAAGATATGTCCATTGTGTGGAGTATGGTAATGCATTTATTAGATCTAATCTATCTATAAGGTGAGATAAAATACTAATGAAAAATATGTAAAACATGTGCACGAAAATATATGCAATCCATCAAACTTACATTGATAAAAATAACCATCATTGGGTCCATAGCTCAGTGGTAGAGCATTTGACTGCAGATCAAGAGGTCACCGGTTCGAACCCGGTTGGGCCCTTTAAAAAGTAAATTATTTTTATTAAAATTTACATCTTAAATTTAACTTTTTAAAGATAAATTAACCTTATATAAGAAATACAATTTTACTTTTTCAAAAGCAAACACTAAAATGACTAAGGGTTTTTAAATAGGTTATTTGAGTGCAAAATTGAGAAACTCCTTTCAATCATTTATTTTCCCTATTGAAGCAGGTTGTCAAATAAATTGGATAAAGATTCTTATCCTTTTAAAGAAATTAAGTCATTTTCATTAATTTTTCGTTTTAATTATTCATTGTTGTTTCAAGTTCTTTACATGAGTCGTGAGTACGAGACAAACACAATATGTAAAGAGTTCTTTCAAAATGTTTTAAACTTGAGTTAGAGTATATAAATAATAAAATAACATGTTTAAAATAAAAATTTATGCCCCATATTTTCTAACTACCATAGCTTAAGTATCTTCGACCACTTAAGAGTTAAAGTCAACTCAAATTCCTGAGGTCTTTGTAAGATACATATGTGGTGAGAAATATGGTAATGCATCTAGCGGCTAAAGAAAATATTTAAGATGAGCTTAAAATTAATTTTTTAAATATGTAGAAAAAAGTGGGAAGAACATGTATGTTCAAAAGATATAATTCACGATGAAAAGAATATTAACGGTTGGGTTCATAGCTCTATCGTGGAACATTTGATTGAATATTATGGGGTAATCGAATGTATCCCCACATGACCATTTGTAAAATAAAATAACCTCTTCAATGTAATTATTTATAACAAAGTTACCTTTTACAATTAATGAAGTTTTATTAAAAAAATTATCCACTTACACGATAATTGTCTGGAAAGAAAATATCTTTGCACCGACAAGGGAAATTTTTATCAATCATTAGGGATGTATATTATTTCAAGTTATATAATTAAATGATTAAATTATAATATTATTTAAAATACATGAAACAACTTTCACCCGTTCTTCATTTTTATCAACACTATTTCAGCTTCTTTGCATGAACTCTTATCATGAGACAAATACAACATGCTAGGAGTTCCATAAAATGTTAAGGATATCATTTTAAATAAAATAATCTTTTACAAAAAACTTGAAATACAATATTCCATGCATGATGTTTATCACCTTCCATAAGTCAGGTCTCTCCTACCATGTCATTTTTATCCTCAAAAGAAAATTAAAAGGTAACTCCAAGATATTTCCATGGTGACAGTGTAAGCTCTAGAGGGTAATTATTTTTGAGAACATTGTATTTCTATTGAATTATATATTAGTATTTATATGGTATTTCTTAGTAATCTATTGTTACAAACTAATAATGTCCCTTGAATAACATGTCTACTTGAAGAAACATTGGGTGTGAATTGAATCAAAATCTCCATTACACATAAGGACACTATTCTTTAAGTATTTGTAGTCAAACTGTATTGTGAAGAAGGATATCATTAAATTATACAGACTATCATGTGGACATATAATACAATATGTCTCAGAAATCATGAAAAAAGAGTTCTTGAGCCTCCATTTAAGTAAAAATATTAGGAGCTGCCATGAGAATAATACATAATAGTTTATGTAATATTTTCTCACAGTAATAATGATTTATACCACTTGAACCCAATATTGAACCTAGAAAGTGACACAAGTACTTAAATTTTCTAAATATGATGTCTGTTATAAGGTGAACATAAAGACAAATGATGGTTATTCCACAAATCATGTTAAAACACACGAGTGACCTGGCTTGATGAAAATGTTTCATCCTACTTCACAAGATAAATTTCTATCTAAAGGTCCAATATTGAACAAGACAAGGGTACACAATCCATGTCTTGTATGCAACTTATACATTAGACAAGAAAAGGATAATTGTACACATAATCGTTACCACATAATGTTATTTTAGTATCACATGATACTTTCATCATTATGGTAATGGTGATACGTTACTAGATATCAATCATATTCATTATATCAAATGTGTCATTAAATATTATTGGCAATGTTACCAAAACATACACAGACACGCGCATAAGAACTTTAAGTTGAGAGAATAAAACAATATGTGAAATATATTTCGTGTTGAAGTATTTCAATAAATCACTGCTAATTATATAAATGTGATACACCATAACTTATAGTGCGCTTAAGTGAAATACAATACACAGAAAGAGACAATAGGCTTAAGTGGGCTTGTTCAACTTTACACCCCACAGAATTTGTTATATAAACAGAACCTATGTGTTTCAGCTAGTAAGTTTTAAGAAAATCAATTTAGAAGTACTATTTCTAAGAAGGATATGCCTCACGATGTATAACTTAGGGGTCCCCAACCACTTTTGTTCTAAAATCTTCATAAAATTCGGAGGTAGCTGTAAGATATGTCCATTGTGTGGAGTATGGTAATGCATTTATTAGATCTAATCTATCTATAAGGTGAGATAAAATACTAATGAAAAATATGTAAAACATGTGCACGAAAATATATGCAATCCATCAAACTTACATTGATAAAAATAACCATCATTGGGTCCATAGCTCAGTGGTAGAGCATTTGACTGCAGATCAAGAGGTCACCGGTTCGAACCCGGTTGGGCCCTTTAAAAAGTAAATTATTTTTATTAAAATTTACATCTTAAATTTAACTTTTTAAAGATAAATTAACCTTATATAAGAAATACAATTTTACTTTTTCAAAAGCAAACACTAAAATGACTAAGGGTTTTTAAATAGGTTATTTGAGTGCAAAATTGAGAAACTCCTTTCAATCATTTATTTTGCCTATTGACGCGGGTTGTCAAATAAATTGGATAAAGATTCTTATCCTTTTAAAGACATTAAGTCATTTTCATTCATTTTTCGTTTTAATTATTCATTGTTGTTTTGAGTTCTTTACATGAGTCGTGAGTACGAGACAAACACAATATGCAAAGAGTTCTTTCAAAATGTTTTAAACTTGAGTTAGAGTATATAAATAATAAAATAACATATTTAAAATAAAAATTTATGCCGCACATGTTCTAACTACCATAGCTTAAGTATCTTCGACCACTTAAGAGTTAAAGTCAACTCAAATTCCTGAGGTCTTTGTAAGATACATATGTGGTGAGAAATATGGTAATGCATCTAGCGGCTAAAGAAAATATTTAAGATGAGCTTAAAATTAATTTTTAAAATATGTAGAAAAAAGTGGGAAGAACATGTATGTTCAAAAGATATAATTCACGATGAAAAGAATATTAACGGTTGGGTTCATAGCTCTATCGTGGAACATTTGATTGAATATTATGGGGTAATCGAATGTATCCCCACATGACCATTTGTAAAATAAAATAACCTCTTCAATGTAATTATTTATAACAAAGTTACCTTTTACAATTAATGAAGTTTTATTAAAAAAATTATCCACTTACACGATAATTGTCTGGAAAGAAAATATCTTTGCACCGACAAGGGAAATTTTTATCAATCATTAGGGATGTATATTATTTCAAGTTATATAATTATATGATTAAATTATAATATTATTTAAAATACATGAAACAACTTTCACCCGTTCTTCATTTTTATCAATACTATTTCAGCTTCTTTGCATGAACTCTTATCATGAGACAAATACAACATGCTAGGAGTTCCATAAAATGTTAAGGATATCATTTTAAATAAAATAATCTTTACAAAAACTTGAAATACAATATTCCATGCATGATGTTTATCACCTTCCATAAGTCGTCTCTCCTACCATGTCATTTTTATCCTCAAAAGAAAATTAAAAGGTAACTCCAAGATATTTCCATGGTGACAGTGTAAGCTCTAGAGGGTAATTATTTTTGAGAACATTGTATTTCTATTGAATTATATATTAGTATTTATATGGTATTTCTTAGTAATCTATTGTTACAAACTAATAATGTCCCTTGAATAACATGTCTACTTGAAGAAACATTGGGTGTGAATTGAATCAAAATCTCCATTACACATAAGGACACTATTCTTTAAGTATTTGTAGTCAAACTGTATTGTGAAGAAGGATATCATTAAATTATACAGACTATCATGTGGACATATAATACAATATGTCTCAGAAATCATGAAAAAAGAGTTCTTGAGCCTCCATTTAAGTAAAAATATTAGGAGCTGCCATGAGAATAATACATAACAGTTTATGTAATATTTTCTCACTGTAATAATGATTTGTACCACTTGAACCCAATATGGAACCTAGAAAGTGACACAAGTACTTAAATTTTCTAAATATGATGTCTGTTATAAGGTGAACATAAAGACAAATGATGGTTATTCCATAAATCATGTTAAAGCACACGAGTGACCTGGCTTGATGAAAATGTTTCATCCTACTTCACAAGATAAATTTCTATCTAAAGGTCCAATATTGAACAAGACAAGGGTTACACAATCAATGTCTTGTATGCAACTTCTACATTAGACAAGAAAAGGATAATTGTACACATAATCGTTACCACATAATGTTATTTTAGTATCACATGATACTTTCATCATTATGGTAATGGTGATACGTTACTAGATATCAATCATATTCATTATATCAAATGTGTCATTAAATATTATTGGCAATGTTACCAAAACATACACAGGCACGCGCATAAGAACTTTAAGTTGAGAGAATAAAACAATATGTGAAATATATTTCGTGTTGAAGTCTTTCAATAAATCACTGCTAATTATATAAATGTGATACACCATAACTTATAGTGCGCTTAAGTGAAATACAGTACACAGAAAGAGACAATAGGCTTAAGTGGGCTTGTTCAACTTTACACCCCACAGAATTTGTTATATAAATAGAACCTATGTGTTTCAGCTAGTAAGTTTTAAGAAAATCAATTTAGAAGTACTATTTCTAAGAAGGATATGCCTCACGATGTATAACTTAGGGGTCCCCAACCACTTTTGTTCTAAAATCTTCATAAAATTCGGAGGTAGCTGTAAGATATGTCCATTGTGTGGAGTATGGTAATGCATTTATTAGATCTAATCTATCTATAAGGTGAGATAAAATACTAATGAAAAATATGTAAAACATGTGCACGAAAATATATGCAATCCATCAAACTTACATTGATAAAAATAACCATCATTGGGTCCATAGCTCAGTGGTAGAGCATTTGACTGCAGATCAAGAGGTCACCGGTTCGAACCCGGTTGGGCCCTTTAAAAAGTAATTTATTTTTATTAAAATTTACATCTTAAATTTAACTTTTTAAAGATAAATTAACCTTATATAAGAAATACAATTTTACTTTTTCAAAAGCAAACACTAAAATGACTAAGGGTTTTTAAATAGGTTATTTGAGTGCAAAATTGAGAAACTCTTTTCAATCATTTATTTTGCCTATTGACGCGGGTTGTCAAATAAATTGGATAAAGATTCTTCTCCTTTTAAAGACATTAAGTCATTTTCATTCATTTTTCGTTTTAATTATTCATTGTTGTTTTGAGTTCTTTACATGAGTCGTGAGTACGAGACAAACACAATATGCAAAGAGTTCTTTCAAAATGTTTTAAACTTGAGTTAGAGTATATAAATAATAAAATAACATATTTAAAATAAAAATTTATGCCGCACATGTTCTAACTACCATAGCTTAAGTATCTTCGACCACTTAAGAGTTAAAATTAACTCAAATTCCTGAGGTCTTTGTAAGATACATATGTGGTGAGAAATATGGTAATGCATCTAGCGGCTAAAGAAAATATTTAAGATGAGCTTAAAATTAATTTTTAAAATATGTAGAAAAAAGTGGGAAGAACATGTATGTTCAAAAGATATAATTCACGATGAAAAGAATGTTAACGGTTGGGTTCATAGCTCTATGGTGGAACATTTGATTGAATATTATGGGGTAATCGAATGTATCCCCACATGACCATTTGTAAAATAAAATAACCTCTTCAATGTAATTATTTATAACAAAGTTACCTTTTACAATTAATGAAGTTTTATTAAAAAAATTATCCACTTACACGATAATTATCCGAAAGAAAATATCTTTGCACCGACAAGGGAAATTTTTATCAATCATTAGGGATGTATATTATTTCAAGTTATATAATTATATGATTAAATTATAATATTATTTAAAATACATGAAACAACTTTCACCCGTTCTTCATTTTTATCAATACTATTTCAGCTTCTTTGCATGAACTCTTATCATGAGACAAATACAACATGCTAGGAGTTCCATAAAATGTTAAGGATATCATTTTAAATAAAATAATCTTTTACAAAAAACTTGAAATACAATATTCCATGCATGATGTTTATCACCTTCCATAAGTCAGGTCTCTCCTACCATGTCATTTTTATCCTCAAAAGAAAATTAAAAGGTAACTCCAAGATATTTCCATGGTGACAGTGTAAGCTCTAGAGGGTAATTATTTTTGAGAACATTGTATTTCTATTGAATTATATATTAGTATTTATATGGTATTTCTTAGTAATCTATTGTTACAAACTAATAATGTCCCTTGAATAACATGTCTACTTGAAGAAACATTGGGTGTGAATTGAATCAAAATCTCCATTACACATAAGGACACTATTCTTTAAGTATTTGTAGTCAAACTGTATTGTGAAGAAGGATATCATTAAATTATACCGACTATCATGTGGACATATAATACAATATGTCTCAGAAATCATGAAAAAAGAGTTCTTGAGCCTCCATTTAAGTAAAAATATTAGGAGCTGCCATGAGAATAATACATAATAGTTTATGTAATATTTTCTCACAGTAATAATGATTTGTACCACTTGAACCCAATATGGAACCTAGAAAGTGACACAAGTACTTAAATTTTCTAAATATGATGTCTGTTATAAGGTGAACATAAAGACAAATGATGGTTATTCCACAAATCATGTTAAAACACACGAGTGACCTGGCTTGATGAAAATGTTTCATCCTACTTCACAAGATAAATTTCTATCTAAAGGTCCAATATTGAACAAGACAAGGGTTACACAATCAATGTCTTGTATGCAACTTATACATTATACAAGAAAAGGATAATTGTACACATAATCGTTACCACATAATGTTATTTTAGTATCACATGATACTTTCATCATTATGGTAATGGTGATACGTTACTAGATATCAATCATATTCATTATATCAAATGTGTCATTAAATATTATTGGCAATGTTACCAAAACAAACACAGACACGCGCATAAGAACTTCAAGTTGAGAGAATAAAACAATATGTTAAATATATTTCATGTTGAAGTATTTCAATAAATCACTGCTAATTATATAAATGTTATACACCATAAGTTATAGTGCGCTTAAGTGAAATACAGTACACAGAAAGAGACAATAGGCTTAAGTGGGCTTGTTCAACTTTACACCCACAGAAATTGTTATATAAACAGAACCTATGTGTTTCAGCTAGTAAGTTTTAAGAAAATCAATTTAGAAGTACTATTTCTAAGAAGGATATGCCTCACGATGTATAACTTAGGTGTCCCCAACCACTTTTGTTCTAAACTCTTCATAAAATTCGGAGGTAGCTGTAAGATATGTCCATTGTGTGGAGTATGGTAATGCATTTATTAGATCTAATCTATCTATAAGGTGAGATAAAATACTAATGAAAAATATGTAAAACATGTGCACGAAAATATATGCAATCCATCAAACTTACATTGATAAAAGTAACCATCATTGAGTCCAGAGTTCAGTGGTAGAGCATTTGACTGCAGATCAAGAGGTCACCGGTTCGAACCTGGTTGGGCCCTTTAAAAAGTAAATTATTTTTATTAAAATTTACATCTTAAATTTAACTTTTTAAAGATAAATTAACCTTATATAAGAAATACAATTCTACTTTTTCAAAAGCAAACACTAAAATGACTATAGGTTATTTGAGTGCAAAATTGAGAAACTCCTTTCAATCATTTATTTTGCCTATTGACGCGGGTTGTCAAATAAATTGGATAAAGATTGTTATCCTTTTAAAGACATTAAGTTATTTTCATTCATTTTTCGTTTTAATTATTCATTGTTGTTTTGAGTTCTTTACATGAGTCGTGAGTACGAGACAAACACAATATGCAAAGAGTTCTTTCAAAATGTTTTAAACTTGAGTTAGAGTATATAAATAATAAAATAACATATTTAAAATACAAATTTATGCCCCACATGTTCTAACTACCATAGTTTAAGTATCTTCGACCACTTAAGAGTTAAAGTCAACTCAAATTCCTGAGGTCTTTGTAAGATACATATGTGGTGAGAAATATGGTAATGCATCTAGCGGCTAAAGAAAATATTTAAGATGAGCTTAAAATTAATTTTTTAAATATGTAGAAAAAAGTGGGAAGAACATGTATGTTCAAAAGATATAATTCACGATGAAAAGAATGTTAATGGTTGGGTTCATAGCTCTATGGTGGAACATTTGATTGCATATTATGTTGTAATCGAATGTATCCCCACATGACCATTTATAAAATAAAATAACCTCTTAAATCTAATTATTTATAACAAAGTTACCTTTTACAATTAATGAAGTTTTATTAAAAAAATTATCCACTTACATGACAATTGTCTGGAAAGAAAATATCTTTGCACCGACAAGGGAAATTTTTATCAATCATTAGGGATGTATATTATTTCAAGTTATATAATTAAATGATTAAATTATAATATTATTTAAAATACATGAAACAACTTTCACCCGTTCTTCATTTTTATCAACACTATTTCAGCTTCTTTGCATGAACTCTTATCATGAGACAAATACAACATGCTAAGAGTCCCATAAAATGTTAAGGATATCATTTTAAATAAAATAATCTTTTACAAAAAACTTGAAATACAATATTCCATGCATGATGTTTATCACCTTCCATAAGTCAGGTTTCTCCTATTCATAAGAAATTTCTCAAGAAATTTCCATGAGATGTAATTTATTTTTGAGAACATTGTATTTCTATTGAATTATATATTAGTATTTATATGGTATTTCTTAATAACTTATTTTTACCAACTAATAATGTCCCTTGAATAACATGTCTAATTGAAGAAACATTGGGTGTGAATTGAATCAAAATCTCCATTACACATAAGGACATTATTCTCTAAGTATTTGTAGTCAAACTGTATTGTGAAGAAGGATATCATTAAATTATACAGTCTATCATGTGGATATATAATACAATATGTCTCAGAAATCGTGAATAAAGAGTTCTTGAGTCTCCACTTAGGTAAAAATATTAGGAGTGATATTTATACAGGTTAGACCTGCCATGAGAATAATACATAATAGTTTATGTAATATTTTCTCACAGTAATAATGATTTATACCACTTGAACCCAATATTGAACCTAGAAAGTGACACAAGTACTTAAATTTTCTAAATATGATGTCTGTTATAAGGTGAAGATAAAGACAAATGATGGTTATTCCACTAATCATGTTAAAACACACGAGTGACCTGGCATGATGAAAATGATTCATCCTACTTCACAAGATAAATTTCTATCTAAAGGTCCAATATTGAACAAGACAAGGGTTACACAATCAATGTCTTGTGTGCAACTTATACATTAGACAAGAAAAGGATAATTGTACATATAATCGTTACCATATAATGTTATTTTAGTATCACATGATACTTTCATCATTATGGTAATGGTGATACGTTACTAGATATCAATCATATTCATTATATCAAATGTGTCATTTAATATTATTGGCAATATGTGAAATATATTTCATGGTGAAGTATTTCAATAAATCACTGCTAATTATATAAATGTGATACACCATACCGTATAGTGCGCTTAAGTGAAATACAGTACACAGAAAGAGACAATAGGCTTAAGTGGGCTTGTTCAACTTTACACCCCATAGAAATTGGTATATAAACAGAACCTATGTGTTTCAGCTAGTAAGTTTTAAGAAAATCAATTTAGAAGTACTATTTCTAAGAAGGATATGCATCACGATGTATAACTTAGGTGTCCCCAACCACTTTTGTTCTAAAATCTTCATAAAATTCGGAGGTAGCTGTAAGATATGTCCATTGTGTGGAGTATGGTAATGCATTTATTAGATCCAATCTATCTATAAGGTGAGATAAAATACTAATGAAAAATATGTAAAACATGTGCACGAAAATATATGCAATCCATCAAACTTACATTGATTAAAATAACCATCATTGGGTCCATAGCTCAGTGGTAGAGCATTTGACTGCAGATCAAGAGGTCACCGGTTCGAACCCGGTTGCGCCCTTTAAAAATTAAATTATTTTTATTAAAATTTACATCTTAAATTTAACTTTTTAAATATAAATTAACCTTATATAAGAAATAAAATTTTACTTTTTCAAAAGCAAACACTAAAATGACTAAGGGTTTTTAAATAGGTTATTTGAGTGCAAAATTGAGAAACTCCTTTCAATCATTTATTTTGCCTATTGACGCAGGTTGTCAAATAAATTGGGTAAAGATTCTTATCCTTTTAAAGACATTAAGTCAATTTCATTCATTTTTCGTTTTAATTATTCATTGTTGTTTCAAGTTTTTTACATTAGTCGTGAGTATGAGACAAACACAATATGCAAAGAGTTCTTTCAAAATGTTTTAAACTTGAGTTAAAGTATATAAATAATAAAATAACATATTTAAAATTAAAAAAAATTTCCCCATATGTTCTAACTACCATAGCTTAAGTATCTTCGACCACTTAAGAGTTAAACTAAACTCAAATTCCTGAGGTCTTTGTAAAATACATATGTGGTGAGAAATATGGTAATGCATGTAGCGGTTAAAGTCAATCTTTAAGATGAGCTTAAAATTAATTTTTAAAATATGTAGAAAAAAGTTGGAAGAACATGTATGTTCAAAAGATATAATTCACGATGAAAAGAATGTTAACGGTTGGGTTCATAGCTCTATGGTGGAACATTTGATTGCATATTATGTGGTAATCGAATGTATCCCCACATGACCATTTATAAAATAAAATAACCTTTTCAATGTAATTATTTATAACAAAGTTACCTTTTACAATTAATGAAGTTTTATTAAAAAATTTATCCACTTACGACAATTGTCTGGAAAGAAAATATCTTTGCACCGACAAGGGAAATTTATCAATCATTAGGGATGTATATTATTTCAAGTTATATATTTAAATGATTAAATTATAATATTATTTAAAATACATGACACAACTTTCACCCGTTCTTCATTTTGATCAATACTATTTAAGCTTCTTTGCATGAACTCTTATCATGAGACAAATACAACATGTTAAGAGTCCCATAAAATGTTAAGGACATCGTTTTAAATAAAATAATATTTTACAAAAAAAGTTGAAATACAATATTCCATGCATGATGTTCAGCACCTTCCATAAGTCAGGTCTCTTCTACCACGTCATTTTTATCCTCAAAAGAAAATTAAAAGGTAACTCCAAGATATTTCCATTTTCGTTACTGAGATTTGAAGATCGAAGAATCAATACTTTTGTAATATCTAAGTCTATTAGTACTTTTCTTTTGAATATAATGAGCAATAAACCCCCCAATGCTAGGGGGTTTGCCTTATTTGTCTATGTAATCGATATTGTATTCTTGATTTCTTCAATACAATAGTTTATCTTTTCCACTTAATTGTTTAGTTTACTTCATTGTTTTATCTGTCGGACCAATAGGGTTACATTATATTCCTACTATTACTTCGTTGCAAAAATAGTACACTTCTTATTTTTCCGTTCATAGAACGTTGTATTTCTATTGAATTATATATTGGTAATTATATGGTATTTCTTAATAATATTATTTTACAAACTAATAAAGTCTCTTGAATAACATGTCTAGTTGAAGAAATGTTGAGTGTGAATTTAATCAAAATCTTCATTACACATAAGGATGTTGTTCTTTAAGTATTTGAAGTCAAAATGTATTGTGAATAAGGATATCATTGAATTATATAGACTATCATGTGGATATTCAACTGATTACATCTCAGAAATCATGAATAAAGAGTTATTGAGTCTTCACTGAAGTAAAAATGTTAGTAGTGATATTTATACTTAATAGAACCGCCATGAGAATAATACATAACAGTTTATATAAGAGTTATAATTTTTCTCACAGTAATAATGATTTATACAGACCTCCTACTTGAACCCAATATGGATCCTAGAAAGTGACACAAGTACTTTAGTTTTCTTCACACAAAAATGCATTACCATACCTCACACAATGGACATATCTTTCAGCTACCTCCGAATTTTATGATGATTTTATCACCAAAGTGTTAGGAGACACCAAAGTTATACATGGTGATTTTCTTAAAACTTATTTGCTTAAGCACAAAGGTTCTATTTATATAATAACTTTTGTGGGGTGCAAAGTTGAACAAGCCCACTTAAGCACAAAGGTTCTGTTTATATAATAACTTTTGTGGGGTGCAAAGTTAAACAAGCCCACTTGAGCATATTGTCTCTTTTAATGTACCGTTTTTCACTTAAGCGCACTATACTTTATGGTGTATCACATTTATCTAATTGCAATGGTATATTAAAAGACTTAACCTTGAAAAGCGTTTCACTTATTTTTTTATGGGTTAAATATACAAACCCCCTTGTAATGTTAGCGAGTTTTGTTTTTAGACCCTAGTAAATATTTTTTTAAACCCCTATTATATTATGTAGAACCCCCCATTGGCCAGGTGTCATTGAATATTCACCAATACTTGCCACATTGTCAATTTATTTACACACATGTTATTTCGGATTACACACATTGTCAAATATACTTCTCAAATACACCTTGCAAGAATTAGGGTTCATGGTATGTTCACAAATATGCAAAGACGAACACGAAAAATTGCAACAGTATAGTACGAAGATGAAGACACATTGTGGCACGCGGTCATAATCGAATGAAAAATTTTAATAGGATCATTCTTTAAAAAAAATATTTTAAAGACTAAAAATAAAATTTGAAATATTTATAATATATTTAACTCTTAATTAAAACATAGATCACTCTCAACCCTAAACCTGAATCCCGTTTGTGTTCTTTGTGGTGCGGTGTCGGAATCTTTGAATCATATTTTGTTATTTTGTGGTACTTCTGCTATAATTTGGAAGGAGGTGGCTTGTTGGATTGATTTTATTGATTATGAATTGGAATGCATCATGAGTATTTTTTTGATTTGGAGCCATTTTTGTAAGCTAAACAAAGTGAAATTAGGAAGGGAATGGAGCATTTGGTTGGCAACTTGTTGGAGCATTTGGATGCTTAGGAATGGTATTATATTTCAGAATGATAATTGGAATGTTGCCGACACAGTTTAGAATATCAAGGCGCTTCTTTGGCGGTGGTCTTTCATAGAAAAAATTACCCGGACAAATTATAACTTTTATGAATTTAGCAAATCCCCTTTATTTTAGTGAATTTCTTAATCCACCCCATAGGGGTGTGCCCCACCCCTATGGGGTACACCCCATGAAAACCCGAAAATGCCCTTCTCAAAACCGGAAGTTTATTTCTGATTCACACCAAATTTTGTTCAAACCAGTCAAAATGTGGAGTGACCCCTGAAATTTTAAGAAATTGTACTGGAGATTAACTTCTGGTATAGAACTGGAAGTATAACTCTGACCATAGAAGCGGGGATATTGAATTGTATGCCACCTAGATATTTTGTATGAAACCGAAAGTTTATTTCCGGTTTTGTCACGAAGTTGATTGCTATAAGCAGCAACCATAGTGATCACCACCATAACACACTTTCTCCTTCCTTCAAACCTCTCAAAAAGCCTCTCCATTTCAAATCCATTTTCCACTCCAAATCCATATTTTTTTGGTTCATCATATCAAAAAAATCTCAACAAAGAAGAATTTTAGGTAAACACCATCCCTCTTATCCCTCATTCACTGGATTAATCTGTAAATTTTGGCTGGAAATAAGGTTACGCACAAATCAGAAGTGTATTTCCTATTTTTGGTAGAACTAAATCGGAAGTTTATTTCCGGTTTTGTCTCTGTTTTGAAATTATGCAGCCGATTTCACTATGATATGTGTATTTAGAATTTTTATTATGTTACATAGGTATGGTGCACCCCGATAGCATTCCTAAGCTCGATGTCAGCGAAGTTGTATCGTCGGTCGTAGTTGCGCCTCGCATAATTAAGGCGGCCGATGTTCATGAACATTTTGAAAATGTTCAAGAATTTGAATTTCGGGACGATACTTTGCAACGGATTTGTTTAGAGGCAACGAGGTTAGGATTTTCTATTGTGATAGCAAGGTCCGATAACGGCACTGATAGAAGAAATGCCTTTGTTATTTTGACTTACGAAAGGAGCGAAAAATATGTGGCTCGCATTCAAAATTTGAAACGCGAGGAAACCGACACAAGAAAACGTGAGTGTCTGTTTCGGTTGCATGGTTATCTCATGGCCAATAATAAGTGGAAGTTTAATGTGATTAGCGGAGAACACAATCATGATTTAACTCCAAAGTTGGTCGATTATCCAACAGCATGTCGGCTACTTCCGGATGAGAAAATTTGTGTTTCTGACATAACTTTGAATTTGGTACCTCCCAAAAACATTCTTGCAACTTTGATGTGCAAAAGACTTTAGAGCACATGTAACACCCCAATTCTACCCCGGTAATTATTACGAAAAGTCAGAGTTATAAAATTATTTTCAACAAACAATTGGAGTATTACAATTCAACTAAAACAAGTGAATGTTATCACAGATAAATAACACATAAACTCGGATGAACCGAAACAACCTGAATCATCTTTATTAATATTAAGCAGTGAAACTACATTTTTCAACTTGGATGAGATAGCATCTTTTTCAACTTTTAAAACAATTTAAAATCAACGAAAATTTTTCATGTATCAACATAGTTATTCAACAACTAATCCAAAACAACAAAACATCTAACGTTCATCCCCCCGAGTGTTACGTATCAGAGCGAAAATACTGACTCGAACTAACAACAACTAAAACTTCATCCTTCAATTACCTGCACGTTACCCATGTAGAGGTAACATTACAAAATAAGGGGTGAGATATCAACCAATATAAATAAGCGTATGATAAACCATATATTGGAATTTAGGCATACAAAATCACCACTTCAAACAACATACTTCATCATAGTTCAACAACAACTCGATTACAACGACAACATAACAACAACTTAGTTACACAGCAACAAGACACTTTATTTAATCAATGTAACAGCTTATCAACACAACTTAATAATATAATAACAACAACTTTAACACGCGACTCAATATGCGACTCAACTATGCATATAGATGTGGTACCATTTGGAGCAGAACTCCCAACTTAAACATATGTTAGTTTATTGAGGCATTAACAAGGCATACGCCTTCAACATGGTGCCATCAAGGCCAAGGCATAAGCCTTCAAATTTCATCGTGGTGCCATCAAGGCCAACTTAACAATGCAATGTATGCCATGCGACATCAACTTCAACAACAAATACATCACAACGCAACAACAACAACAACAACAACAACTTAAAACAGGCATCAATTGCATCAACTTAGATCAACTTGGTTCATTCGACCTACAACTCAAATATGTCCATAAATCGGGACATTTCAAATTATTCAACATTGGCCACATGCCTACCAATTCATCAACGTATCAACAGCAATTCAAGCAAACAACTACGACAAATACTACACAACTTATAGTTACGATTCTACGTTAAAACAACTTATTTACTACTACTATTTAACTACTAAGCATTATCTACTAAATTACTAAATTCATTCAACTACTTAATTTTTCTATTGCTAAGATACATGTGATATTCAACATTCCCGACACAATTCCAATGTGCCAAACAACCAACAATAACTACAAACTTATATGAATTATTTCTACAAGACTCCAACCAATTTTCAGTTAAATAACTATACCGATTGAACTACTAAATTAAATAATGAAACTACTTAATTTCTATTAAAATATTGTCGTAAGTAAGCATCTGCCGATATACAAATTAATCTCAACAATTCTACACCGAAGACAAATCAATATCGCTACTACTAATTAATTAAACTAAGTACTAACTAATGTTCATTTATAAAATTACTACAACTAAAACACTTCATGCTACATATTTCTTCAACTACCTATCAACTGTTATTTTTCTACAATTCTTATTAGCATTACATTAACTGTACTTACTCTTATAACTTAGGTGTTTTGACTTAATATAATACTTCATGCCAAGATTATCATCCAATGCATACACGTTGGTAGTAAACCTTTTACCATTAGCACTACTTAATTAGCTACAAACTGACAGTGAATTAATGTAAGCAAATAGTAAATGAAAGTAATAGAAAAGAATAAAAGGCATGCAAGCAACAAAACAAAATATGTAATGCTCTCATAAGCATAAGCATAGCTACTTCAACTTAATTTAGTTTTCATGCTAACAATGATCATCCTATGTTTATACATTCTCCTAGTTAAGTCATAATAACCATTGTCATCACTTAGTTTATAACAAACAGACAAAAAAAGAAAACACAGAACAGACAAAATGTCAAAAAAAAACAATTAAATAATATTTCCTAGTACAAAGGATGTGACATCCGTCACATGGGGTGTGTCGATCGACACCCCCTTCCTCTCCTTGCCTTCCGGTCGGCAAGCCATCTCCCACCACCATCAACATGTTCTGAGCGGCACAGTCCTTACATACCATTCCTGCCGTTCGGCAGGGCTTCAAACGGGTAACCACCAATTCCCCGAAAATCCAATTTTTTTCTCCAATTTCAGGTTATGTAATAGCATCGATCCAATTTATTTTATACTAAAACATCAATCTTAATTTTTTAGAGACGATTAATAACAATTTAATTAATCACTACTCGTATCTAAGATAACAACACTGCAACAACAATTATCACCACAACAACAACTAATTTCATCGAATCAACACAACACAATCACAACAATTAATCCACAGCAGAATTCGTACACCCCAATCCCACATACAATTTATCATAAACCCAGTTATAGAGATCGAACCTCACTCTTACCTTGGATTGATGGTCTCTCCATAAATTTTCAGTTGAATTCTGACTTGGCTTTCCGGTCTACAATTCCTCTACCGGAGGCTAACCTCCAAAGCCATTGTTCCTCTTTTCTTCTTCCAATTTCTTTTTTCCACGTACTGCTATTTTTCTCCTCTTCTCATCCAAACCTAATTCTTTTTATTTTCAACTTAACTAATATACTACACTATTATTTATTCTAATTGGGATTAACATTCACGTCCCACCTCTTACAACCATCAACATTAATTAAGTCCAACAATAATTATAATAATTATTTTAATATAATAATATTATTTCTCCGGTTAAACCGACTATTACTCAACTATCAACTTAACCGCTCAACCATCATATTAATCCAATAATGTCTCTTATAATAATTCCAATAATTCTCGACTTCAACTAATTCCAATAAATAATTCCTTATATAATTTAATTAAAAAATTAATTAAATTCGGGGCGTTACATCACCTCTAATAACAAACAAGTGTACAATAAGTGCTATCAAACAAAGCTAGCCCTTCGGGAGGATCGAACCGAAATACAACACCTTTTGAAAGTTCTTGATGAGAACTGTAACGCCCTATTTTTATTAATATTATATTATATTAATATTTTCGAGTTATAGATTGATATTTATTTCGCGACGAGAATATTTATATTAATCGTTATATATATATATATATATATATATATATATTAATATATTTGGCAACGTTTCGATTCGGTCCGGTAAAATATTATTCGGATCCGATATTTAATTCCCCGGAATTATTTTAATTGATTGAATTAATTATATTAGTAAGTTAGGGGTGTGGGGAATAATTGTTGAGGTTTGGGTTTTCACCCCTAGATTTCTAGTAGAAATACCATTATAAAACCCTTTCCTTTGTTTTTCTTTCCATTTTTTCCAAACACAAGCAAACATAGAACTTGGAGCTAGTATGAAAACATGAACTATAAAACTATTTTCTTTTCCTTTCCTTTCCATTATTGTGAACACAAAAGCAAAATAGAAACATAGAGGAAAGAAGAGGGTTTTGGCATGAGAAGAACAAGAGGAGAAGAAGAGGATGATCATGAGCAAAAGCTTGAGGTTGAGTTGTAAGAATCATCTTGGATCATCCAATATCTTGAGGTAAGGGGTTTGATTCTCCACTTCCTATAGTTAGGGTTTTGATACATATATGGTGGATTTGTGATGAAAATTGATGTTGGAGTTTTGAGTTGGGTGTTTGATGGTTTGATTTTCATTTCATATTGTTTGGGTTTATTAGTGATAGTTTGGATTGGAAAAAAAAATTGATAGTAAGTTATAGGGTTTTGTTGGGTGATTGTTGAGATGTTTAGAAGAGTTGGAATTGTTGTAAAGATTAGGGGTATTTTTATTGGTGTTGTAGTGTTTGGTAAATAGAAGTAAAAATAGAAATAAATAATAATAATAATAAATAAATAAATAAGAATGGAATTGGAATGGAAAAATCTAACAGTAAACTAGGAAAAACAAAAAAAAATAATTATTAATTAAGAAATTGGAATTGTAGAAAAAACGTAGGGAATGAACATAATTAGGATGGATGGCATAAGGGGGTTGAGGCAACCGCCTCCTTTATCCTTTATTTGTGTGGGACGTCCGTCCCCATTATGGAAGAAGAAAACGGAAAAAATTGTGTGTTTCCTTAGCTTTGCTGTCTTGCTGTAACTCGTGTTTTTGTCGTTTTCTGTCAAATACTTTAACCTGCATAATACTTGTAATGGCTATTGGTTTTCTTAATTATGCCATTTCCACCTAGTAGCATTTGGTATCTATAAAATATAATTAGGATAAAAGATAGCCGATTAAATTTAGAACCCGATTATGTTCTGATTTTCCGATTTCGGTAAATTCGGCGACGGAGTAAGTTACTCCGAATTCAACGAAAATTGACGTGCTAGCTAAGTTTGACGTGTAGAACGTAGTGGTGAAGTTAGTTTTTGGAAATAATAAGTTTTTACGAGACGACCCGAAATAGGCCAATTTACGGTAAAATTGAATCGGACGGTGTTTTATTAGATTTAAGGTACGTATGGACAATCCGATTTCGACGTCGATGATTATGATTAATACCGGTTGTTAAGAATGGCTTTCGTGACGATTATAGGTGTTTGACTATTTTTTTCGTTTTCGGAATTTAGTGAATTACTTATCGATGATATGGTGTGAATAAACGTAAGATTTGCGACAGTGTATTTATTAATGAATACTTGTTGAAATGCAATGCGATGAAATATGTTTTGTACATGATGATGTGATGGTTAAATTGATGTTGTTAATAAATGCGTCTAATTTGTGAATGCATGAATTTTGATGAATTTATTAATGATGTTTGCATAATGCAATTATGAGGCGATGATATATTTATCTTGTTTTGGATAAATTATGGCGATGTGGGCTTTATGCCAAATTTTGACGAGCGATGATGGTGTGTTTGTGTTGTGTTGTTTTATTGTCGAGTCACATACATTGCATAAGCGAAGAGGGCTTTTATGCCAAGCGAAGAGGCTTTTATGCCGAGCGAAGATCGGCTTTATGCCAAGTGTCCCTAATTACTGACAAAGCGATGGGTACCACATGCATAACATAGTCGTGTCTCATGGAGTCGGTTATGTTTATGTTTGAGTTGTTTGGCGTTGGGTTTTGTCGATTGATGGATGATATATGATGTGATGATGTTTGTGATGATATTGTGATGATGGGCTTTATGCCAAAAGCGAAGATGGGCTTTATGCCAAAAGCGAAGATGGGCTTTAGCCAATTTGTGATGATTTGTTATGTTGCTTATATTACTAGCATTATTTAATGTTGTTGGTTGATGTTGTTGTTTAAGACTACCATGTTAATTAGTGATGTATTAGCTCGTGACGATTTCGTGGTGATGAAAGTTTATGTTTGTTGTGACGTTTATGCCGGTGAGGTTATGGTGATAAAGTGTAGGTTATACACAATGGGGTGACTAGTAAAGTAAGTGAGTTTTGTTTATGTGTTGGAATTACACTTATTAATCTATATCCTTTATAATTCCGACACAATATATATATATATATATTATCATGCCTTAATTATATGTTTTGGAGTATCTCACCCTTTACTTGTTTCGCCGTTACCTATATATTGGTAACGTGCAGGTTATGAAGACGGAGTCTATAGCTGCTGTTAGTCGAGTCGGTGTCGCTCTGATACGTAGCACTCGGAGGGAAATATTTATATGTTTTCGATGAGGAAGTTTAATAAAGGAGATGTTTTGATTTCTATGAATCAATTTATGTTTTCCTACGATGCTATGTATCCGAAATTTATACTTTAAAGTAAACTGTTTTAAAGTGAGTTGTTTTTGATGGTGTAACGCCTCAGTATTTAATTTATGAAATTTTTAAAATTACTCTGATTTTTGCATATTAAACTTTGGGTAGAATTGGGGTGTTACATTAGTGGTATCAGAGCAGGTCGGTCTGTCGACCAAGTTATTAGTGTGTTTAATCTTGTTGTATGCGACATGTGTGTGAAACACTGTCGGTACTTGTTTGTTTCAAATTGTTTGTCTGCAGAGATGAGTTTGAAACAAGTGGGGGAGAAGTTTTACTTCTTGGTGGCGCTTGGGCTTGGAGTTGGAGCCTCAAGCGGTGTTACACTTTAGTAACTTGAAGTGTAAGTTTGAAGACGCTGTTGTAGTTGGTAGAGATGGTTTATGTCACCATCATGATTGTCGACTGTCTATTGACAAATTGAGGGACTGATCATCCTTAATCTCTTGTTGATAGTAGTCGGGAATTGTGTTGGTTGGGATAGACTTGTCTTTCCAGCTTAATAGTGAATGAAGCAGATGTGTTGGCACAAGGTAGTGCATGGTTACTTGAATTGTGAGCAAATTTGGATTTTGGGGAGAAGCAAGATTTTGGCAAGCGAGCTTCTCGTTGTGATTCTTCCGAAGCTTATTGTGAAGATGTAAGTGAATTACCGCAGTAGTGCAAAGTGAAGTTTTGAGGGATTTAGTTTCTGGACCTAGTTGTGATTCGATGTATCCTTTAGAGATGTTTATTTCTGAGTAAGAGTTGAAGAAGCAACTTGAGGATTGGTTTGAGTAGAGTTGTTTTATTCGAGTGGGTCACCGTGGAGTGCTACCGTTGTGTTGTTCGAGAAGAGCCAAAGTTAGCCGAGTTGGTGTGTCGTTTGTAGGCGAGAAACGAAGTGGATATTGAGGACGAGTGTCTACTTCCGAGGATTGATATTTGGATGAATCAGTCACTTGGAATTTTTGCGTTTAGTGAGATCGATGTGAAGTCCGTCTACGAGTTAGTGTGAGAGCTGAAGATGTTTAGACAATGCTTTTGGGATAGTGTTTGGTCCTGGCGAGTGTTTGTTGATGTCATGAGTGTGACTAATGCGTCAGGTGTGATTTTGGAATGTTTAGACAGTACTCTCGTGAGTAGCTATAAGAGTTATTTCATGTTCATGGATATTAATTGGTTCACATCAAGTCAAGAATTGTGGCAAGCATCCGAGCATTGCGTTATCAGTAGTGAAATTGCACTGGTGCATGTCGAGCATTCTAAAGATAGGATTTTGAATTATTAGACGAAAGTGCTTTAAGTAAGCGACTTAGGCGGTGATATTTTGGACAATTCCGCGAAGATTTATTTTGTATCTTGTAAAAGACTTTAAGGGAGTTATTTCAGAGCTTAGAAGTTCCTTTGTTTTGGATGGTTAGCTTTGTGAATTTGATGGAAGATCTTTTTATAAGTTGGCATTGATCGTGGGTATTTTGACTCGAGATGGTTGAGTCGCTATTTGGACTCCGCAATGGGAAGCGAATTTGTTTGAACCAGTGGAAAGTTTGGCGAATGCTTTGATTTTGGTTTTGTTTGGTACTGGAGAACCTTGTGCGAGGTATTGTGATATTTCATTTTTGGACTTAAGATATATTTCGACGTGGAGTGGAGAAAGTGTATTACTACCTTGGAACAGTTTGATTTTTCTTAAGGAAAAATTGTCGGACGCGTGAGTTAGAGTTTGATGCGGTTGTGCTCATTTGAAATTTTAGAGGTGTAGATGATAACGACGGGGAGATTGGAATTGTTGAAGACAATCCAAGTTTGAGTACAATCTATAAAGAGGCTTCGGTTGTTGTTGAGTTTAGTACGTTGATGTCGCGGATAACCCAAGTATGTTTGATTTGGGATTTATTATGTTGAAGGAGGTTGCCTGCTTGTTTTGGGAAACTTGTTGAGTTTAAGCTCCGAAGGTTGTTAAGGATTTGTTCACTACTAACATATGGATTTGGTCGGGTACTAATGGTCGCGGTGAATTATTAGTTTACGACTAAGATAAGTCTTGACGGTAAAGAATTTTGTGACGGGTTGGTAGCTACAGATACCTTAAGATGATTGATGTTTTATAAAGGAGGATGTTCTATCTGTGACTGAAGTCGGTCGCGACGGTGTTCGTGTTGGATTCCATAAAGTTTATGCCATGGTTCTAAGTCCAACCTGTGTTGTAATTACAGGGGTAGGAGATGACGTTGATGAGTAGAGTTCTTGAGAGAGTGTTGTGTTTGAGTTACCACTTGGGACGATGGAAAGTTATGAAAGGTGTTTCGAATGAGAAGCCTGTGTATTGATTGTTGCGACGGTGCGAGGATGGCGATTACTTAATGCAATT
The DNA here is from genome assembly GCA_021764765.1 of Vicia sativa. NCBI lineage: Eukaryota > Viridiplantae > Streptophyta > Magnoliopsida > Fabales > Fabaceae > Vicia > Vicia sativa. The sequence goes on along the minus strand of CM038796.1, from coordinate 269,275,901 downwards.
TTGGGAATTGAATTGTTAAAAGGGACGACTTCGTTGAAGTCAAGTGTATACGTTGAAGTTTCACAAGTGAAATATTTAGGCAGTATTGGAAGAGGTCAAACTATGTCGTGTATTTTAGAGGACCAATAGGCGTTGATCAATCGAGAATGAAAGAGTGATTCTTCGGGTTGATGAAGCTGATGTTGCGAGGTGTCTTGATGGGTGTACGCTTTGAACGTATCCATTTAGAGTGATTGTAAAGTTGAGGTTTAACCAAGTTGTTTTACGGTTGGCATCTTATGCATAGAAGTGACGCACCATGGTTTAGAGTTTGAGCATTAAATTGTTAGCGAGTATGCAAGATTGTTGATTTTGGACTAGTGAGGTTATAGTCGCAAGTCGTCAGTATAAGCCCTAGAATGAGTGGTGTATCGCTGTTCTGTTACGTTTGTGTAACTTGTTATTGTTCAAGGGTTGTACGTTGGTAATCTACAAGGATGATGTGACCTTGTGATTTTCTAGAATGAGAGCGATAACTGCAAGTGTAATTTTTGAGTTCGTACTTATGTGTGAGTGAAGGCATTTTTTTCCGTGTTGGCGTAGCACACGTGGTTTTATCCTTTTCTGATTGTTTCAGTTTTGGTTTGTATAACCATTTTGTTGTTTTTGTTTCAGCGATGGTGTCGGTGTTGTGTCTTAGGACTTGATGTTCTTATTTTTGGTGACTCGTTTCCGAGACGTCGGTTCGAGTGTGTGATTATTTCCATGTTTGAGACGTTAGAATAGTAGCGATCTTGTTTGTTTGGTTCTTGAGTGAACCAGCGTGTCTGCGATTTGTTTAGTCATTGGGTGTTAGTTGGTTGTCGAGTGCATTGTATGGGCTTTGCATCTTGGCATGGCTGTTTTTGTCCAGACGTTGTGGTTGGGGAGATACCCTTGCGTTTGGTGTACTTTGTATGTTGTTTAATTGACGCGAGGACTGTGTGGACAAATGCGTAGGCATGTCACGTTTTGTTCGTTTTGGTCGAAATTTCGAGGACGAAAAGTTTATTAGTGGGGGGGGGGAGTTGTAACGCCCTATTTTAATTAATATTATATTATATTAATATTTTCGAGTTATAGATTGATATTTATTTCGCGACGAGAATATTTATATTAATCGTTATATATATATATATATATATATATATATATTAATATATTTGGCAACGTTTCGATTCGGTCCGGTAAAATATTATTCGGATCCGATATTTAATTCCCCGGAATTATTTTAATTGATTGAATTAATTATATTAGTAAGTTAGGGGTGTGGGGAATAATTGTTGAGGTTTGGGTTTTCACCCCTAGATTTCTAGTAGAAATACCATTATAAAACCCTTTCCTTTGTTTTTCTTTCCATTTTTTCCAAACACAAGCAAACATAGAACTTGGAGCTAGTATGAAAACATGAACTATAAAACTATTTTCTTTTCCTTTCCTTTCCATTATTGTGAACACAAAAGCAAAATAGAAACATAGAGGAAAGAAGAGGGTTTTGGCATGAGAAGAACAAGAGGAGAAGAAGAGGATGATCATGAGCAAAAGCTTGAGGTTGAGTTGTAAGAATCATCTTGGATCATCCAATATCTTGAGGTAAGGGGTTTGATTCTCCACTTCCTATAGTTAGGGTTTTGATACATATATGGTGGATTTGTGATGAAAATTGATGTTGGAGTTTTGAGTTGGGTGTTTGATGGTTTGATTTCCATTTCATATTGTTTGGGTTTATTAGTGATAGTTTGGATTGGGGGAAAAAATTGATAGTAAGTTATAGGGTTTTGTTGGGTGATTGTTGAGATGTTTAGATGAGTTGGAATTGTTGTAAAGATTAGGGGTATTTTTATTGGTGTTGTAGTGTTTGGTAAATAGAAGTGAAAATAGAAATAAAAAATAATAATAATAATAAATAAATAAGAATGGAATTGGAATGGAAAAATCTAACAGTAAACTAGGAAAAACAAAAAAAAAATTATTAATTAAGAAATTGGAATTGTAGAAAAAACGTAGGGAATGAACATAATTAGGATGGCTGGCATAAGGGGGTTGAGGAAACCGCCTCCTTTATCCTTTATTTGTGTGGGACGTCCGTCCCCATTATGGAAGAAGAAAACGGAAAAAATTGTGTGTTTCCTTAGCTTTGCTGTCTTGCTGTAACTCGTGTTTTTGTCGTTTTCTGTCAAATACTTTAACCTGCATAATACTTGTAATGGCTATTGGTTTTCTTAATTATGCCATTTCCACCTAGTAGCATTTGGTATCTATAAAATATAATTAGGATAAAAGATAGCCGATTAAATTTAGAACCCGATTATGTTCTGATTTTCCGATTTCGGTAAATTCGGCGACGGAGTAAGTTACTCCGAATTCAACGAAAATTGACGTGCTAGCTAAGTTTGACGTAGAACGTAGTGGTGAAGTTAGTTTTGGAAATAATAAGTTTTACGAGACGACCGAAATAGGCCAATTTACGGTAAAATTGAATCGGACGGTGTTTTATTAGATTTAAGGTACGTATGGACAATCCGATTTCGACGTCGATGATTATGATTAATACCGGTTGTTAAGAATGGCTTTCGTGACGATTATAGGTGTTTGACTATTTTTTTCGTTTTCGGAATTTAGTGAATTACTTATCGATGATATGGTGTGAATAAACGTAAGATTTGCGACGTATTTATTAATGAATACTTGTTGAAATGCAATGCGATGAAATATGTTTTGTACATGATGATGTGATGGTTAAATTGATGTTGTTAATAAATGTCTAATTTGTGAATGCATGAATTTTGATGAATTTATTAATGATGTTTGCATAATGCAATTATGAGGCGATGATATATTTATCTTGTTTTGGATAAATTATGGCGATGTGGGCTTTATGCCAAATTTTGACGAGCGATGATGGTGTGTTTGTGTTGTGTTGTTTTATTGTCGAGTCACATACATTGCATAAGCGAAGAGGGCTTTTATGCCGCGAAGAGGCTTTTATGCGAGCGAAGATCGGCTTTATGCCAAGTGTCCTAATTCTTGACAAAGCGATGGGTACCACATGCATAACATAGTCGTGTCTCATGGAGTCGGTTATGTTTATGTTTGAGTTGTTTGGCGTTGGGTTTTGTCGATTGATGGATGATATATGATGTGATGATGTTTGTGATGATATTGTGATGATGGGCTTTATGCCAAAAGCGAAGATGGGCTTTATGCCAAAAGCGAAGATGGGCTTTAGCCAATTTGTGATGATTTGTTATGTTGCTTATATTACTAGCATTATTTAATGTTGTTGGTTGATGTTGTTGTTTAAGACTACCATGTTAATTAGTGATGTATTAGCTCGTGACGATTTCGTGGTGATGGAAGTTTATGTTTGTTGTGACGTTTATGCCGGTGAGGTTATGGTGATAAAGTGTAGGTTATACACAATGGGGTGACTAGTAAAGTAAGTGAGTTTTGTTTATGTGTTGGAATTACACTTATTAATCTATATCCTTTATAATTCCGACACAATATATATATATATATATATATATATATATATATATATATATATATATATATGATCATGCCTTAATTATATGTTTTGGAGTATCTCACCCTTTACTTGTTTCGCCGTTACCTATATATTGGTAACGCGGTGTTATGAAGACGAGTCTATAGTGTTAGTCGAGTCGGTGTCGCTCGATACGTAGCACCGGAGGAAATATTTATATGTTTTCGATGAGGAAGTTTAATAAAGGAGATGTTTTGATTTCTATGAATCAATTTATGTTTTCCTACGATGCTATGTATCCGAAATTTATACTTTAAAGTAAACTGTTTTAAAGTGAGTTGTTTTTGATGGTGTAACGCCTCAGTATTTAATTTATGAAATTTTTAAAATTACTCTGATTTTTGCATATTAAACTTTGGGTAGAATTGGGGTGTTACATTAGTAGTATCAGAGCAGGTCGGTCTGTCGACCAAGTTATTAGTGTGTTTAATCTTGTGGTATGCGACATGTGTGTGTGAAACACTATCGGTACTTGTTTGTTTCAAATTGTTTGTCTGCAGAGATGAGTTTGAAACAAGTGGGGGAGAAGTTTTACTTCTTGGTGGCGCTTGGGCTTGGAGTTGGAGCCTCAAGCAGTGTTACACTTTAGTAACTTGAAGTGTAAGTTTGAAGACGCTGTTGTAGTTGGTAGAGATGGTTTATGTCACCATCATGATTGTCGACTGTCTATTGACAAATTGAGGGACTGATCATCCTTAATCTCTTGTTGATAGTAGTCGGGAATTGTGTTGGTTGGGATAGACTTGTCTTTCCAGCTTAATAGTGAATGAAGCAGATGTGTTGGCACAAGGTAGTGCATGGTTACTTGAATTGTGAGCAAATTTGGATTTTGGGGAGAAGCAAGATTTTGGCAAGCGAGCTTCTCGTTGTGATTCTTCCGAAGCTTATTGTGAAGATGTAAGTGAATTACCGCAGTAGTGCAAAGTGAAGTTTTGAGGGATTTAGTTTCTGGACCTAGTTGTGATTCGATGTATCCTTTAGAGATGTTTATTTCTGAGTAAGAGTTGAAGAAGCAACTTGAGGATTGGTTTGAGTAGAGTTGTTTTATTCGAGTGGGTCACCGTGGAGTGCTACCGTTGTGTTGTTCGAGAAGAGCCAAAGTTAGCCGAGTTGGTGTGTCGTTTGTAGGCGAGAAACGAAGTGGATATTGAGGACGAGTGTCTACTTCCGAGGATTGATATTTGGATGAATCAGTCACTTGGAATTTTTGCGTTTAGTGAGATCGATGTGAAGTCTGGCTGTCTACGAGTTAGTGTGAGAGCTGAAGATGTTTAGACAATGCTTTTGGGATAGTGTTTGGTCCTGGCGAGTGTTTGTTGATGTCATGAGTGTGACTAATGCGTCAGGTGTGATTTTGGAATGTTTAGACAGTACTCTCGTGAGTAGCTATAAGAGTTATTTCATGTTCATGGATATTAATTGGTTCACATCAAGTCAAGAATTGTGGCAAGCATCCGAGCATTGCGTTATCAGTAGTGAAATTGCACTGGTGCATGTCGAGCATTCTAAAGATAGGATTTTGAATTATTAGACGAAAGTGCTTTAAGTAAGCGACTTAGGCGGTGATATTTTGGACAATTCCGCGAAGATTTATTTTGTATCTTGTAAAAGACTTTAAGGGAGTTATTTCAGAGCTTAGAAGTTCCTTTGTTTTGGATGGTTAGCTTTGTGAATTTGATGGAAGATCTTTTTATAAGTTGGCATTGATCGTGGGTATTTTGACTCGAGATGGTTGAGTCGCTATTTGGACTCCGCAATGGGAAGCGAATTTGTTTGAACCAGTGGAAAGTTTGGCGAATGCTTTGATTTTGGTTTTGTTTGGTACTGGAGAACCTTGTGCGAGGTATTGTGATATTTCATTTTTGGACTTAAGATATATTTCGACGTGGAGTGGAGAAAGTGTATTACTACCTTGGAACAGTTTGATTTTTCTTAAGGAAAAATTGTCGGACGCGTGAGTTAGAGTTTGATGCGGTTGTGCTCATTTGAAATTTTAGAGGTGTAGATGATAACGACGGGGAGATTGGAATTGTTGAAGACAATCCAAGTTTGAGTACAATCTATAAAGAGGCTTCGGTTGTTGTTGAGTTTAGTACGTTGATGTCGCGGATAACCCAAGTATGTTTGATTTGGGATTTATTATGTTGAAGGAGGTTGCCTGCTTGTTTTGGGAAACTTGTTGAGTTTAAGCTCCGAAGGTTGTTAAGGATTTGTTCACTACTAACATATGGATTTGGTCGGGTACTAATGGTCGCGGTGAATTATTAGTTTACGACTAAGATAAGTCTTGACGGTAAAGAATTTTGTGACGGGTTGGTAGCTACAGATACCTTAAGATGATTGATGTTTTATAAAGGAGGATGTTCTATCTGTGACTGAAGTCGGTCGCGACGGTGTTCGTGTTGGATTCCATAAAGTTTATGCCATGGTTCTAAGTCCAACCTGTGTTGTAATTACAGGGGTAGGAGATGACGTTGATGAGTAGAGTTCTTGAGAGAGTGTTGTGTTTGAGTTACCACTTGGGACGATGGAAAGTTATGAAAGGTGTTTCGAATGAGAAGCCTGTGTATTGATTGTTGCGACGGTGCGAGGATGGCGATTACTTAATGCAATTTTGGGAATTGAATTGTTAAAAGGGACGACTTCGTTGAAGTCAAGTGTATACGTTGAAGTTTCACAAGTGAAATATTTAGGCAGTATTGGAAGAGGTCAAACTATGTCGTGTATTTTAGAGGACCAATAGGCGTTGATCAATCGAGAATGAAAGAGTGATTCTTCGGGTTGATGAAGCTGATGTTGCGAGGTGTCTTGATGGGTGTACGCTTTGAACGTATCCATTTAGAGTGATTGTAAAGTTGAGGTTTAACCAAGTTGTTTTACGGTTGGCATCTTATGCATAGAAGTGACGCACCATGGTTTAGAGTTTGAGCATTAAATTGTTAGCGAGTATGCAAGATTGTTGATTTTGGACTAGTGAGGTTATAGTCGCAAGTCGTCAGTATAAGCCCTAGAATGAGTGGTGTATCGCTGTTCTGTTACGTTTGTGTAACTTGTTATTGTTCAAGGGTTGTACGTTGGTAATCTACAAGGATGATGTGACCTTGTGATTTTCTAGAATGAGAGCGATAACTGCAAGTGTAATTTTTGAGTTCGTACTTATGTGTGAGTGAAGGCATTTTTTTCCGTGTTGGCGTAGCACACGTGGTTTTATCCTTTTCTGATTGTTTCAGTTTTGGTTTGTATAACCATTTTGTTGTTTTTGTTTCAGCGATGGTGTCGGTGTTGTGTCTTAGGACTTGATGTTCTTATTTTTGGTGACTCGTTTCCGAGACGTCGGTTCGAGTGTGTGATTATTTCCATGTTTGAGACGTTAGAATAGTAGCGATCTTGTTTGTTTGGTTCTTGAGTGAACCAGCGTGTCTGCGATTTGTTTAGTCATTGGGTGTTAGTTGGTTGTCGAGTGCATTGTATGGGCTTTGCATCTTGGCATGGCTGTTTTTGTCCAGACGTTGTGGTTGGGGAGATACCCTTGCGTTTGGTGTACTTTGTATGTTGTTTAATTGACGCGAGGACTGTGTGGACAAATGCGTAGGCATGTCACGTTTTGTTCGTTTTGGTCGAAATTTCGAGGACGAAAAGTTTATTAGTGGGGGGGGGGAGTTGTAACGCCCTATTTTAATTAATATTATATTATATTAATATTTTCGAGTTATAGATTGATATTTATTTCGCGACGAGAATATTTATATTAATCGTTATATATATATATATATATATATATATATATTAATATATTTGGCAACGTTTCGATTCGGTCCGGTAAAATATTATTCGGATCCGATATTTAATTCCCCGGAATTATTTTAATTGATTGAATTAATTATATTAGTAAGTTAGGGGTGTGGGGAATAATTGTTGAGGTTTGGGTTTTCACCCCTAGATTTCTAGTAGAAATACCATTATAAAACCCTTTCCTTTGTTTTTCTTTCCATTTTTTCCAAACACAAGCAAACATAGAACTTGGAGCTAGTATGAAAACATGAACTATAAAACTATTTTCTTTTCCTTTCCTTTCCATTATTGTGAACACAAAAGCAAAATAGAAACATAGAGGAAAGAAGAGGGTTTTGGCATGAGAAGAACAAGAGGAGAAAAAGAGGATGATCATGAGCAAAAGCTTGAGGTTGAGTTGTAAGAATCATCTTGGATCATCCAATATCTTGAGGTAAGGGGTTTGATTCTCCACTTCCTATAGTTAGGGTTTTGATACATATATGGTGGATTTGTGATGAAAATTGATGTTGGAGTTTTGAGTTGGGTGTTTGATGGTTTGATTTCCATTTCATATTGTTTGGGTTTATTAGTGATAGTTTGGATTGGGGAAAAAAATTGATAGTAAGTTATAGGGTTTTGTTGGGTGATTGTTGAGATGTTTAGAAGAGTTGGAATTGTTGTAAAGATTAGGGGTATTTTTATTGGTGTTGTAGTGTTTGGTAAATAGAAGTGAAAATAGAAATAAAAAATAATAATAATAATAAATAAATAAGAATGGAATTGGAATGGAAAAATCTAACAGTAAACTAGGAAAAACAAAAAAAAAATTATTAATTAAGAAATTGGAATTGTAGAAAAAACGTAGGGAATGAACATAATTAGGATGGCTGGCATAAGGGGGTTGAGGAAACCGCCTCCTTTATCCTTTATTTGTGTGGGACGTCCGTCCCCATTATGGAAGAAGAAAACGGAAAAAATTGTGTGTTTCCTTAGCTTTGCTGTCTTGCTGTAACTCGTGTTTTTGCCGTTTTCTGTCAAATAATTTTACCTGCATAATACTTGTAATGGCTACTGGTTTTCTTAATTATGCCATTTCCACCTAGTAGCATTTGGTATCTATAAAATATAATTAGGATAAAAGATAGCCGATTAAATTTAGAACCCGATTATGTTTCGATTTTCCGATTTCGGTAAATTCGGCAACGGAGTAAGTTACTCCGAATTCAACGAAAATTGACGTGCTAGCTAAGTTTGACGTGTAGAACGTAGTGGTGAAGTTAGTTTTTGGAAATTATGAGTTTTTACGAGATGACCCGAAAAAGGCCAATTTAAGGTAAAATTGAATCGGACGGTGTTTAATTAGATTTAAGGTACGTATGGATAATTCGATTTCGACGTCGACGATTATGATTAATACCGATTGTTAAGAATGGCTTTCATGACGATTATAGGCGTTTGACTATTTTTCCGCTTTCGGAATTTAGTGAATTACTTATCGATGATACGGTGTGAATAAACGTAAGATTTGCGACAGTGTATTTATTAATGAATACTTGTTGAAATGCAATGCGATGAAATATGTTTTGTACATGATGATGTGATGGTTAAATTGATGTTGTTAATAAATGCGTCTAATTTGTGAATGCATGAATTTTGATGAATTTATTAATGATGTTTGCATAATGCAATTATGAGGCGATGATATATTTATCTTGTTTTGGATAAATTATGGCGATGTGGGCTTTATGCCAAATTTTGACGAGCGATGATGGTGTGTTTGTGTTGTGTTGTTTTATTGTCGAGTCACATACATTGCATAAGCGAAGAGGGCTTTTATGCCAAGCGAAGAGGCTTTTATGCCGAGCGAAGATCGGCTTTATGCCAAGTGTCCCTAATTACTGACAAAGCGATGGGTACCACATGCATAACATAGTCGTGTCTCATGGAGTCGGTTATGTTTATGTTTGAGTTGTTTGGCGTTGGGTTTTGTCGATTGATGGATGATATATGATGTGATGATGTTTGTGATGATATTGTGATGATGGGCTTTATGCCAAAAGCGAAGATGGGCTTTATGCCAAAAGCGAAGATGGGCTTTAGCCAATTTGTGATGATTTGTTATGTTGCTTATATTACTAGCATTATTTAATGTTGTTGGTTGATGTTGTTGTTTAAGACTACCATGTTAATTAGTGATGTATTAGCTCGTGACGATTTCGTGGTGATGAAAGTTTATGTTTGTTGTGACGTTTATGCCGGTGAGGTTATGGTGATAAAGTGTAGGTTATACACAATGGGGTGACTAGTAAAGTAAGTGAGTTTTGTTTATGTGTTGGAATTACACTTATTAATCTATATCCTTTATAATTCCGACACAATATATATATATATATATTATCATGCCTTAATTATATGTTTTGGAGTATCTCACCCTTTACTTGTTTCGCCGTTACCTATATATTGGTAACGTGCAGGTTATGAAGACGGAGTCTATAGCTGCTGTTAGTCAAGTCGGTGTCGCTCTGATACGTAGCACTCGGGGGGAAATATTTATATGTTTTCGATGAGGAAGTTTAATAAAGGAGATGTTTTGATTTCTATGAATCAATTTATGTTTTCCTACGATGCTATGTATCCGAAATTTATACTTTAAAGTAAACTGTTTTAAAGTGAGTTGTTTTTGATGGTGTAACGCCTCAGTATTTAATTTATGAAATTTTTAAAATTACTCTGATTTTTGCATATTATACTTTGGGTAGAATTGGGGTGTTACAATAACAATTATGTTTGTAGGCACCGACGGGTGATGATTGAGTAACTGTTAGAGACATTTATTGATGATTGAGTAACTGTTAGAGACATTTATTGGACTCATCCTGATTCCAAAAAATTGTTCAACACGTTTCCTACCGTGATCGTAATGGATTCGACGTATAAAACCAACAAGTACAGGCTACCGTTGTTGGAAATTGTTGGTGTTACATCGGCGAGAAGACGTACTCAGTTGGTTTTGCATTTCTTGAGTGTGAAAAATAAGACAACTTTCAATGGGCTTTAGAGGTGTGTAGGTCAATGTTGAAGGACCAAAAGGATATGCCAAAGGTAATTGTTATCGACCGTGATACGAAATTAATGAATATCGTTGCAACCGTATTTCCGACTTCTTCCGCATTACTTTGTAGGTACCATATTACAAAAAATGTGAGAAGTCAGCTTAAGCCTTCTGTGGGGTCGAAAAAGATAGCCGGTGAAGATGGAAAGTTGGTAAAGTTCGGTGTTATTGTGGACAAAATCATGGCTGCATGGAATGTTATTGTTAATGCATCTACAAAAGAGATGTATAATGATATTGTTTTACAATTTTGAGTTGTTTGTGAGAAATATCTGAATCTGTTGAAATATGTGGAGAGCACAATACTTGATCAGGTGAAGGAGAAATTTGTTTGTGCATGGACTGAAATAGCAAGGGCGATTTGATTACAGGTTGGGAAGATGTGAACCATATGATCATGAACCAGCATAATGAGATATAAACGATATTTGCTCGCAGTATCACGGTGTTGGAACACGGGTTCAAGGAGAATATGCTATATTCTCAATTGGTCAGTAACATATCTCGATCTACACTTAATTATATTTTCCATGAGGTCAAAAGAGCCTCAACTGTGGGTGATGACACCTCAAAGTGTGGGTGCACTATTGTGAAAACATATGGTCTCCCTTATGTTTGTGTCATAGCCAAGAAGATGAGTGGTAATGTCCCGATACGTATGGTGTGACACCCCAAATAATTAAATTATTAAATAATTAGAATTTTAATTATTAATTTAATTAAAAATTTAATTATTGGTATTTTTGGATTATTGGATTTAATTAATTAAATAAATGGGATGTGTTGGAGGTGTGAAGTGGAATTGGGAGGTGTGTAGAGTAAAAGGCTCTAATTATTCTAATTATGTTATTTTTATTATTGGGAATAAAAAAAGGAATAAACAAAGAAAAAGGGAAAAAGTGAAAAGAGAATTAGAGTTTTCTTTCTACGTGTTTTTGGAGAAGAGAAAAGGAAATAGGAGAAAAGCCAATCGTTAGAATTCGAAGAATTATCGCGAGGTAAGGGTTGATTTGATCAGATTATTATGCCTTATAGTTTTTGATATCAATAGAATGAATTGATCCGTTAGGAATCTCGAATTAGGAATTCTAGGTTGTGCCCTAACGATATGATCCGGCGTAAAAACCTTAATTGGAATTGATAGGAATGATTAATTTGTGTGGAATGATTGTAGGCTAATTAGAAGGTATAATTATGATGTTAATTAGGTGTGAAAATACATAAGAATTATTGTTTCTGTTGTACTATGGTTGTTGGTAATGAATGGATTAATTGGAACTGCACACAGTGAAAATAAAAACTGACTTTTAGTGAAAAAGCGCAGCATGGGTCGACACAAGGGCCTTTGCATCGATGCAAGCTACATTGGTGTAAGGAACAGAAGCTGGAAATAAGGCTTGTATCCATACAAAACTTCTTGCATCGACTCATGTGGTGAAAATTTGAGTTTTTGCATCGACACAAGGATGCTATGCATCGATGCAAAAGGATCTTGTATCGACACAAGAAGGCCATGGGTCGACTCATACTGAACGGACTTTGAAAAATGGAAAATTTATTTTGTATGAGTCGACACATTCGTGTTTTGTATCGACACAAACAAGTTTTGTATCGACACATGGAGTTTTGGATTGATGCATACTGTGATGGAACAGAACATAACTTTCTGAAAACGGTTTGGGTCATATCTTTGCGACCGTAACTCCGATTTAGACATAGTTGGTATCGTTAGAAAGCTTAGAACGAGTACTATCTATTAAAAACATATTTAAAACCAGTAATTAAGATCTTGAGGGATTTTTATGGCTTCCGTAGGAAGAATCCGTGTAATTCGTGATGGTTCGTCGTTGACGTGGTGTATACTTGCTGGATGTTAATTCTATGTGTTGTAAATAACATTGTATGTTCATGACTTGCTGGTATCATGTGTTATTGTTGATGTTGTATATACCTAGTAGTCGTTGATCCCATTTGTTGTTGTTGTTGTATATATCGGTGATAGTCTTACTAATTGAAGGGTAAGCGTTTGGCATATTTGTGCTTTGTGATGATTTATTTCATGATAGGTGATGATATCATGTTGTGGTTGACGATGGTTATGATGTATGATGTGGTCATAATCCTGTGTTGAATGTTGCATGCTTTATGATGTGCATCCTGTTGCACCCCAAAATTTGCCCTCCTATCTCGGTTTTATCTGGTTTAGGCTTCGCATTTATCATAACACTCACATGCATTCATATCACTGGGTCTATGGTTACGGATTGGAGTTGATTCCCATAGATTTCTCTGTTGAGCAGAAAAGGCGTGGTGTTTTCGACCAATTTGGGGATATTTGAAAATGACGAGGTTTAATGTTAAATCTTATTCGTTCATATCTATCGGCTTTCGGGGCTTGGTGTTCGATTGTTGGATTGAATGGTCTGTTCTTGATGGAGCTACGGGTCTGGTCATTTTGAATGTCATTACCTCCCGGTTCAGGAGATCAATTCACCACGAATTTGGGTTTTTGTTGTTGTTTCGAGTTCATTGTTCAAGATGTAGAAGGTTGGATTATGATTATCCATTTATTGATCAACAATGCAAGTTCTAGTGCGTTTGGTCTGCTCGTCGACTTTGTTCGTTCTTGACAATAGTTGATTGTATGTGAAGATATTCATCCAGAGGACTTGTTTACAAGATTTATGAACGTCAAACTGCCGCATGTTGAGATCTTTTCCTGTCACGTTCATCGCTCACAAGATTCGGGGCATTCTATGAAAAAACTAGAAGCTTCCTTTTGGAATTCGTTTGGTTCCGAATCTTACTCCACTACTGAATATGGTTCGATTTGGAAATGCGTTGGTAATTCCATTAATTTCAAGTGGAACCTATTGCTCCATTCTTAAAAGAATCATGAAAGCGACAAGTTGACTGAGGTTTTTTGATCAAGAATTTCATTTTGAAACTTAGAGTTTCAATTCTTGTCTCAAGAAGCAAAAGGCTCCGAATTTCTACGAGAATGGATAAAAATGGAAACTTTGTGGCCGGGAAATTCAAATGGGATTAATGTAATTACAAGATAACTTGGATTTCGAGGTTTTTTGATCACGAGTTCAAAGCTTTTATAATGTGCATTATTGAGTTCGAAAGAGGATTTAGAAAATTGAATACATATTCAAATTCCACTCATAGTTCTCTTAAGACCTCATTCTTTTCTTAGAACATGAATCAAGATCATACATGGCAATTTTTCTCAAGAATCTAAAGTGCAACAATCACGTTACTACGAGTTTGATTCATGAATACGGATGGGAATGGTGGATTGATTTGGATTTAGGCGCATATTTTAAATTAACATTTCGACTTAGTATCGTTCTAACCAAAGTAATTTTGGTTCATGACAAATTTGTTGGAATGTTTGGTTCGTCATGAATTTTCAACTTCCATGTACAATTGCTACAACGATTGAAAATCACATTGGTAGTATTTAAAGATCTAAAGCTAAAGACTCTTGTTGATACATAGTTCTCAAATTTTGCATTCATGAAGAATCCAAGAGTTTCACATTTCTCCAAAGCTTTTTATTGTACAAGGATACAAGAACAAACTAAGTCTAGATACATATGTTACAATTCATCCTATCTTAAAATACAAGTTACAAAGTCCCTACAATGCTAGTATTTTCTAAACTATATGTGGATTTTTCAAGCTGCCAATGTCTTCATGAGTGTTTGACTTCGTGCTCGAGCGTTCCATTCCTCCAAGCTTCCCTTTATCGTTCTTCCAAACTCATAGTATTTCTCATGTTCATGAAACAACAAAAAAACTCGGTTAGCAATCAATGGACAGCAGTAATAATACAAGAGAATACACAATTTCTATCTCATCATTAGGATTTTCTTCCGGAATCGTTGGGTTTCGATCGAACCAACCGGCCTCATAGCGAATCATCGGCCATAAACTCGCTATTGCAAATCCACAAGGGTACCCTTGGTTCACAATAGGAGGTGTGGAAAGAAGATGAGGAAAAGCAGCTGTAAAAAAGCAGTTTGGGCATGACAGTACAAGAATTTTATACAGGGCAGCAAAGGTATACACCTTTTCGGGCAAGTTTTACCAAAAACAGCATTACACAACCAAGACATCAGAACACATAGCAGCAGGATAGCATCAAACAGCCAGCAAAAATCAAAATTATCAGCCCAACAACAAAAGAATGCAAGCCCATCAAGCAAACAAAGCCTTGTTTTTTCAAAGAGGATCAGAACAACAAAACCCTAAGTTCTGGGTATATAAAAGCATTCAAGATTATAACACAAGGGGAGACTACTGTTCAACAAACCCTAAAAACGGCTACAAACCCTAATCTGATATCATCATTTCCCGCAAAAAAGATCCTTCAGAAAGAGAAAACACGAGGCAACATAGGCAAAACTCAAGGTAAACAGAAAGGTCTCACCGGGGTTGCGGCCGTAAACCGCCGTCCACCACCGCCGTTTCGACCTTTGAATCATCACCATAGCCTTTTGCTTTTCATTTTGTTGCATGTCCATCATAGGTTCTCCTCCGATGCCGATTTCACCAAATAGCGATTAGGGTTCATCTTTTCCTTTCCATCTTTCGGTTCTGTGAAAACCAAGACAAAGCATCAAGAAATCTTTAAAAGGTAGCAGTGACAGAGCAACAGATCGAGTGAGAGAACGGAGAAATCGGAGCGGCCGTGAGAGGGTGGCGGCGAGAGTTCGAACGATGAGAGATCGCGTGAGATTGAGGCGGCGATGAGGTCGTGACAACGACGATGAGAAATCGCCGGAGAACGAGGGACGAGAGGCGGCAATGCAAGCGATGAGAGTTTGAGAGATGGATGAGAGATCGTGTGAGTAGGAGAGGATGAGAGAGTGTAAACGATTTTCTGCTTTTATTTTTATTTTTATAAAATATAAGTTTAAGTTAGTATTAGTTTAATCTAATTAGGATTAGTTCCTTAGTTTATTTTATTTAAGTTATAATAAAATGGTTTAGGTTAATATTAGCTTAATACCTTTAGTTTTGAGATGTTTTAAATTAACTAATAGGTTAGTAAAAATATGATTTAAAGAATCAGTTTTTTTTAAGACATATTTAGTTTTTTTTCTCTATTATTTAAAAACAAAGCTGACCTATAGTGTAAAAGTATGATTATATAAGATGTGTTGTTTAGTTCAGGTGGTGACAAGTGTCACCACCTATGTGGTCTGTTCGAAAATCTGGTGTAGGTACACCCACGGTATCTATTTTGCACTCTCCTTTCTCAAGCCATCAGATCTGTCAAAGTCAGATCTAACGCTCCAGAATGGTGGACTACCTTATGATCCATGGAAGCAATCATACAAGATCCAGCAGCTTGGTTTTTGGACTTGGGCTCGATTATTGTCACACCTCCACTTAAAGCTCCAAACAGGCCCATTCCTAAACTTTTCTCTTTAAATTCAATTTTTATGCAAGTTTTTATATATAATGATGTATTAAATAATATTTGGCATATGGTAGTTTTTTATTTGTTGAATCACCAATTAAATTGGTAATTGATTTTTCATCAAGTAAAAAAATAT
Source organism: Vicia sativa (assembly GCA_021764765.1). Classification (NCBI taxonomy): domain Eukaryota; kingdom Viridiplantae; phylum Streptophyta; class Magnoliopsida; order Fabales; family Fabaceae; genus Vicia; species Vicia sativa. The sequence continues at coordinate 269,259,874 of CM038796.1, read as the reverse complement.
CTATACTAATAATTATTTAAATTCCGATTTGTATTGTGTGTTAATTTATTTTCTTTTATTATCCGCTATTACATTATCCGCTTGCATGTTTATTACACGATTGTACACTCCACTCTCACATTAATATAAAAACAACAACGCCTCCGCTCTCTCTCATTTTTGGTTACCCACACCAAATTCTCTAAGGGTCTCATGGTTGGGGATGGGCATGGCCATCCTCACGAGGTTAATTAAGGCCCTCGTTGCCTTGATTAATCATAACCCGAAAAATAATTGGTCCATATACCAATCACCATGCACCAGGGTCTCATGGTTGGGGATAGGAGCACCTATCCTCACGAGGTTAATCAAGTCCATATACTTGGTTAATCATAACCCGAAATATCATTTCTCGTCCAACGCCGCAATTTTAACACACTTTCAAATCAAAAATAGTGTTATGGTACTTAATTAAATTGTTAGAGGTTCGCCTAACGATTTAATTAAAATGTAAAGTATTCGGGCCATTAGAGGGTAACCCAATGACTTGAATACTTTATTCCATACATGAACATTTAAAACACTTTCATATTAAATTAATTAATTGAATTTGTTTTCTTTAAATCAATTTTTCTACAAAACAAAAAAAACATAGTGTTATGGTACTTAATTAAATTGTTAGAGGTTCGCCCAACGATTTAATTAAAATGTAAAGTATTTGGGCCATTAGAGGGTAACCCAATGACTTAAATACTTTATTCCATAACACTTAATAAAAGTGAACTTTGTTTCACCTCACTCCTTTCATAATAAAGATTTTGGATGAGAGAAGATCGGTTGACCTCAATCACCAATCTCGAGTATCGAATCGTTAGAGGGTATCCCGACGTTTCGGTACTTGTCATCTACCATTAAAATCAATCCAACCCATTCAAATCCTTTTTCGCTCATATGCGATTATCAAAAATCAAAAACATTTTCTTCTAAAATCAATACAACCAATTCAAACATTTTCAACAAGAACTACGGAGTTTTGACTTTCCCATTGCACGAGGGAATACGTAGGCACGCGGTTTCGAAACCGTGTCAAACTCAAAATAATAACAAACAAATCTCGTTTGCTTCTTTCTTATTCATAACTTAGAAATTAGCGATTACACACACACAAACACATTTTGAACTAAATGGGTCCCATCGAGTACGATGGACGTAAGAGGTGCTAATACCTTCCTCTTGCGTAACCGACTCCCAAATCCATGCTTTTTGGTCTTGTAGACCGCCTTATCCGACGTTGTGGGTTTTACCTATATTTTTCCGTTCTTTTTAGAACGAATAAAATTAGGTGGCGATTTCATTGTTTTTGAAAATTCATTTTTAAATGATTTTTGAAAATCGAGTTGCTTCAGTTGGCGACTTCACTGGGGAAAATTTTTAAAATCTTTTTTGACTAAGCGAGTCAACCCTAGTTTAGTTCTTCGCATGTTTGTGTGTTTGTTTATCGCTTTCTTCTTTTTGCTTATCTTTTGTTATTTGCTTATTTTTCTCTCTATGCTTTGTATATTAATCTTATAATATATTATTGTGATGGGAATTCATGGGCATTGATACATAGATAAGCCCACTACCCAGGCTTCTAGGTCACCTTTTAGGAATAGAGGGGTTGCGTAGCCTAGGTCCACCTGACTCCATTGTCTTGTTGGCCCGAAGCGAAGACTCCGGCTTAGAGTTGGTTGTTTTAAGGAGGTTGTTGGCCCGCGATAGCGCAGGACATCAATCTTTGGACAAATGACCTATAACTCTAAGTTTGTTCATGTTGTCCTAACCAAGACCGACCGCTCAAATAATGGATTTCGAGCATCCTTTAAGAGCCGTTTTTTAGGGTATACTTTTACAAATACTATCGCCATGTAGGCCTCTCGCACGATGATAGTGCTTGTAAAAGGGGATCTGAGACCCCAAGAAACATTTAGCAAAAAACATTAGAACCACCTTGTTCGGGATTATTGGGTAGAAGCCTAGAGCTGTCCTATTGTAGGAGCCCACCTAAATAAGTTGTTCCAATTACCGATATCATCCCTGATTCACATCTCTGTGAACCTGTTATTATCATCATGTTGCATTCCATTTGCATCAATCATCTCAAAAGAGTTTATTTCTCTTATCATCCATGCATCATCATGCATTTCATTCATTTCAATCAAAGGACTCATTTCAACCTGGCTTCTTATTCAGAATCTCAAGGCTGCAAGACCGATTTCCTGACATCATCGTCACCATGGATCAACTTCAGGCAAGTGTGGCTGCGATGAAAACTCATATAGATGCCCAGATGGATCAATTCATGGAGGTTATCTAGAAGATTGCCCTTGGACAAGAAGAGTTAAAGCAAGTTGTTCAGAGATCCGAAGTTGTTACTACTGATCATGTTAATCCACCAGGTGTTAATCTTAACCACAAGGAGGTCCTTTCAAATCAAAATGTCAAAAACACCATTCAAATGCACGTCAATGGAATTCCTCATTGTGATGACATCTTCGAGTCTTCATTTGACACCTTTAGGTTTTCGATTGAAGAGACTGAATCTGAGAAAAAGCTTCACTTTCTTGAGAAAAGGATGAAAGCTATTGAGGGTCGTGATTCCCTTGGTTTAGACGCTCCTAGTTTGTGCTTGGTGCCTGGTATCAAAATTCCTGCAAAGTTCAAGGTCCCCAATTTTGAGAAGTATAAGGGTACCTCTTGTCCGATACCCACATCAAAGCCTATTGCAATAAGATGGCTCCCTATGTGGAAAATGCCAAGCTCCTCATGCACGTTTTTCAAGATAGCCTCAGTGGAGCATCTCTCGAATGGTACACTCAGCTTGAACGAACTCACATCCAAAATTGGAAAGATTTAGCTGAAACCTTTGTCAATCAGTACGACTATAATAGGGACATGGCTCCCACCATAATTCAACTCCAAGGCTTAACTCAAAAGACTGAAGAATCTTTCAAAGAGTATGCGCAAAGATGGAGAGAATTAGATGCTAGAGTTCAACCTCCTCTTTTGGAAGGAGACCTCATTGAGATGTTCTCCAATACCTTGCAAGGTCACTATCTAATTGCTGGATGTACTTCTAATTTTTCACACCTGGTTGTTGTAGGGGAACGAATTAAGCGTGGCCTCAAGATGGGTAACATTCATGATGTTTCTATTGCTTCTGAATTCCCAGAACAAATTGATGAAGATGCAAGTACAATTTTCGAGGACGAGGAAGAAGCTCCTGTTTACCCTCCGTTTCAGATTCCTAATCAAGTGACAAAAGCTACTTCAAATCAGTGTGCTCCACAAATCTGTGTTGCGACTGTCTATCAAACACCCGTTCAATATGCTCCCCAGCAGCAGAACGCTCCTCAGCAACAAACTTATCAACAAAATCGTCAACAACGATGTGGGAAGAATCTGATAAGGCCAAGAAAAGTGCATGATCCAATCCCTATGCCTCATCGTGAGTTGCTTTCTCACCTTCTCCAACATTCTTTGGTGGAGTTAAAAGAGCTCGGGACACCTCCTTTTCCGTATCCTTTGGGATATGATCCTGATGCCTACTGTGAGTTCCATTCTGGGGCACCTGGCCATACAATTGAAGGATGTAATCTTTTCAAAGGCACAGTTCAGAAACTCATTGATTCCAAAGCAATCACGTTCACTCCAGAGGGCTTACGCATCAATTGAACTCTCCTTTGACTCAGTGGACGTCACGATTACAAAGCGCACCTTCTGAAGCAAGAAATCCATACGGAGACCAGTCTCCTCAACATAGAGATTTATAGTTTCATCTTGCATGCTCATTTGTAATTTTTCTTATTTTGTTCAGTACTTTCTTGTATACAAAACTTGCTCATTTCTGAATATTAATCATAATGCATTGAATAATGTTTGTCTTGAATCAATCCATTTGTATTCACTCTTATATGTTTTTATATGCTTTTTGATATTCAACTCTTATTAATAAAGCAACACCTCTATAGGGAGGATGACGAACAATTTACCAAGAATCTCAAACATTATGCTTTCGAGTAAAAACCCTGCTAACGATGTACAGGCCTTGTTTCAAATTCCCAAACACCGGAGATATAAGGGAGTGAAACCCTCGTTAACCCCTTTTGAGCCTCGAAGTATGAGTTTATTTTCTGTTCAGAAAAACCCTCATTTTTTTTTTAACCTGGGACAGGGTAGTATTCAGTTAACCCGATCGAGCGTTCAAAACTCATTAAGAGTGCACATCCAAGGATACAACAATGGTTATCTTTCAAAATGTTAAGGAAACTCAAAGTTGCAATGGTCAACCTTCGTCTATCAACAATGTGCATCAAAGGAGAATGATACCATAATAGTTAATTCTCGCACATCAAGAAATCAACAGATGATGACACCACAATTGTTATCTCTCATCCGCCAAGGATTCAAGCAGTCATAGTCACCTCAAATCAAACAAGGGTGCAAGATCACACGACTTGTTAAAAAAAAGTGATAAAAAATGGTGACAAAAAGCCCGCTAAGTCGAAACTTCATAATAAGTTGCTTAGGCAAAAATGGCAAAAGAAAATAAAAAAGGAAAAGGATTACAAAACAAAATAAAATCCTCAACAAAAGAACAAAGTCGTGTGATCAGACACCAATAGCAAAAGGTGAGTGACTATCGTGTCCAAGAAACCTTAGTGGTTCCTCAACCGCATCATAAACTTCTCTCAAGAGATGAATGCTCACATCAAGTTATCTGAACTTAGGATTGGAGAACATCACGGAGAATGGGAGGGCACCAAATATTTTGAGCCTAAAAATCTTTTTTTCTAAAAAACCGTGAACCAGACCACGTTACAACCCTTGAAAGTCCTAATTGAAGCATGGGTTAATTCGAGAGCAAACATTAGAATACGGTAACGACTCTAGGAGGCTTGCTAAACATTTGAGTTGGTATCACTCAATCTTTTACAAAAAATTCAATGTTTCAATATTTTTTTCAATAAAAGTTTCTTTAACTTCAAGACAAACATGAACTTTGCATTAGAATTATCATTCGTAGAATAAAACATTCTTTGCATATAGACAAGTGCTTAAACATCAAGTAAGCTTGCATAATGAGCATCAGACGGATAATTTGATTGTCTTGAAAGACATATTGCTTCAAGTATTTGATTGAGCACAAGGCAGCTCAAGTTGAGAAGTAAGGTTGTGAAGTAGCCTACTTTCAAGATGTAAGTTAATCACCCTTAGTAGGTGATATCTTCAAAGTTCAGTCAATCTGGGGCAATTATGTCGAGATTCGAAGAATCTCTCAAAGGGTTGAGCAATCAGGGGCATTCATCTGAGCAAGGTTGAAACCCTCTTTACCTTTGGTTGGCCAGGGGTAGTGATTCCAAGTTTATAACACTGTGGCAAATTATCTTGATGGTACAGATCTCAGGAAGCTTTCTCGAGGCTAATTTCTTCAAATTCCCTACATATTAGGGCAAAGCATTATGCAGGGGCATTCCTCCACCTCATAATTAATCAAGTCAAGTCCAGGCGCAAGCTAAACAACTATTGAGTTTGAATGACATGTCAGGAAGTCAGGATCGTCATCCTCAGCTCATCAGAGATCTAAGTCGGTGTTGGATTTCTCCATCAGAAGTTAAAGATCTTTGTCTCCAATTCAAGTCTGGATTGTCAACCTCATCCAAGATCAAGATTTAATTCCTGGTTATTGGCTTCCTTCAACAAAAGTCAGAAGGCGGGATTCTATCCATTGAGTTCCAATAGATGTCTTTGCGTCGACACATTGCACATAGTAATCATCATTGCAGTGTTTCGCGTTTTGCACATTTTGTTATTCAAAGATTTTAGAATAAGAGCGAGATGCGCCTGGGCATCGGTCACCGACAAGGTTTCTTTCTCTCCAACAAGAGTTATCTATGGCATATGTGTGCCCTCAAATGTTATCACTCTTTCATCGTCGCAGAAGATCGCAAAGGGCGGTTCCCACCAGCGAGATGATTTTCAAAGGCTCACTTGTGCCAGAAGATGTTGTCAACTCCTCCTATGCAAGAGCTCGTATTCCAGAGTTATTGAAATCAGGAACTCTACGCAACAAGATCATCATCCCAGATGAATGTTAACCTCCAAGAGTTACTTCCCCAGTGATGTTGATCATTGAAAGGATACTTCTATTCTACAATCCCCTGTCAGGGTCCAGACTATCATCTCTTTGACAAAGACCAGATGATTTATATTTAATTCATGGAGGGTTGATGTTCCTTCGGCAGCTCACAATTGCCTTTAGTCCTGGATGAATCATTAAAACATGCATCATTGCATTGCATTGCGTTCTCAAAAATGCGTAGCATTTCCATTGATATGGAGCATTACGCTTAAAAATAATAATATCAAAACATGCATCATCGCATTGCATAACATCCTCAAAAAATGCGTAGCATTTCCGTTGATATGGAGCATTACGCTTAAAAATAATAATCTAAAACATGCATCATTGCATTGCATTGCATTCTCAAAAATGCGTAGCATTTCCATTGATATGGAGCATTACGCCAAAAAATAATCAATCTCAAACATGCATCTAAGCATAAGCCAGATTAATGTGTTTCCTGAGTACCTTTTGCGTCTCCGAAGAGAAGTCTATCCAAAAATTCCCAAGTGGTATTCCCATCGAGTTCCTCTTCTTGTTGTTGTTATCTACATTTTTGACCCTGTGTCGGTCTCCTACATCATTCAAATTCAATTCATTTACCAAGCGTCTTGCTTTTTGCAAATTCTTATTTTGGTTATCTTACCCGTGTTTGCCTCTGTCATTAGAGTGCGAGTAAGAGTTGGTGTCTAACCTTTCTTGCTTCTCAATTGTTTGAGTATCCATACTTGGTGTGTGGTAATTCACATAATTGCCACTCTTGAAGAATTACACCCCGCCTTTGGTCTGAGGGATATTGTAGTTCCTTGCACATTTGCAACCTTTTAAAGTCCAACATAGTTTGGCAATCCTTGCTAGAGTCCCCTTTGTTTGGCCTCTTTCCCCGTGAATTCGTCTTCGATCGACAATTTTACCATTCCATATATCTTTCCCCCAGTGAGTCTTCTCCAGTCGGTCTCATTCTTGCGTATGTCTAATATCCTTACCTGACATATGCTCCCTATATGTGTTCAATATCCTTACCGAACATGTATATTCGATCTTTATATGTCCAATATCCTTACCGGGCATGTATACTTGAAACCTTTGTTAGAGTCGTCTTGGTCGGTCTCTTTCGATGTATGTCTAATATCCTTACGACATGTGCTCTTATGTGTTCAATATCCTTACCGAACATGTATATTCGATCTTTATGTGTCCAATATCCTTACGGGCATGTATATTTGAAATCTTTGTTAGAGTCGTCTTTCGTCGGTCTCTTTCCGTATGTCTAAAATCCTTACCGATATGCTCCCTATATGTGTTCAATATCCTTACCGAACATGTATATTCGATCTTTATGTGTCCAATATCCTTACCGGCATGTATATTTGAAACCTTTGTTAGAGTCGTCTTGTCGGTCGTTCCGTATGTCTAATATCCTTACGACATATGCTCCCTATATGTGTTCAATATCCTTACCGAACATGTATATTCGATCTTTATGTGTCCAATATCCTTACGGGCATGTATATTTGAAACCTTTGTTAGAGTCTTCTTGTCGGTCTCTTTCGGTGTATGTCTAATATCCTTACGACATATGCTACCTATATGTGTTCAATATCCTTACCGAACATGTATATTCGATTTTATGTGTCCAATATCCTTACCGGACATGTATATTTCAAATCTTTGTTAGAGTCGTCTTGATCGGTCTCTTTCCGATGTATGTCTAAAATCCTTACGACATATGCTCCTATATGTGTTCAATATCCTTACCGAACATGTATATTCGATCTTTATGTGTCCAATATCCTTACCGGGCATGTATATTTCGAAACCTTTGTTAGAGTCGTCTTCGGTCGGTCTCTTTCCAGTGTATGTCTAATATCCTTACCTGACATATGCTCCCTATATGTGTTCAATATCCTTACCGAACATGTATATTCGATCTTTATGTGTCCAATATCCTTACCGGGCATGTATATTTCGAAACCTTTGTTAGAGTCGTCTTCGGTCGGTCTCTTTCTGGTGTATGTCTAATATCCTTACCTGACATATGCTACCTATATGTGTTCAATATCCTTACCGAACATGTATATTCGATTTTTATGTGTCCAATATCCTTACCGGACATGTATATTTCGAAATCTTTGTTAGAGTCGTCTTCGGTCGGTCTCTTTCCAGTGTATGTCCAATATCCTTACCTGACATACCAAAATCTTTGTTCCAAATCCCACTGTTCAAAAAAAATCACAAAAAAATATAGAAAGTCAAAATTATCAAAAAGATTAAAAAAAATGCAAAAAAATATTTCCACTTGTTCTCCGGAGCGCAAATTTTTGGGTTCTTGTAGTATTTAATCTTCTTCTACCTTGAAAGTTCAAAAGGCTAGCGCCAATTTCACTTTCAGGTTTAAGACGATTAAATAGGGGCAACTGTTGCACCCCAAAATTTGCCCTCCTATCTCGGTTTTATCTGGTTTAGGCTTCGCATTTATCATAACACTCACATGCATTCATATCACTGGGTCTATGGTTACGGATTGGAGTTGATTCCCATAGATTTCTCGAGCAAAAGGCGTGGTGTTTTCGACCAATTTGGGGATATTTGAAAATGACGAGGTTTAATGTTAAATCTTATTCGTTCATATCTATCGGCTTTCGGGGCTTGGTGTTCGATTGTTGGATTGAATGGTCTGTTCTTGATGGAGCTACGGGTCTGGTCATTTTGAATGTCATTACCTCCCGGTTCAGGAGATCAATTCACCACGAATTTGGGTTTTTGTTGTTGTTTCGAGTTCATTGTTCAAGATGTAGAAGGTTGGATTATGATTATCCATTTATTGATCAACAATGCAAGTTCTAGTGCGTTTGGTCTGCTCGTCGACTTTGTTCGTTCTTGACAATAGTTGATTGTATGTGAAGATATTCATCCAGAGGACTTGTTTACAAGATTTATGAACGTCAAACTGCCGCATGTTGAGATCTTTTCCTGTCACGTTCATCGCTCACAAGATTCGGGGGCATTCTATGAAAAAACTAGAAGCTTCCTTTTGGAATTCGTTTGGTTCCGAATCTTACTCCACTACTGAATATGGTTCGATTTGGAAATGCGTTGGTAATTCCATTAATTTCAAGTGGAACCTATTGCTCCATTCTTAAAAGAATCATGAAAGCGACAAGTTGACTGAGGTTTTTTGATCAAGAATTTCATTTTGAAACTTAGAGTTTCAATTCTTGTCTCAAGAAGCAAAAGGCTCCGAATTTCTACGAGAATGGATAAAAATGGAAACTTTGTGGCCGGGAAATTCAAATGGGATTAATGTAATTACAAGATAACTTGGATTTCGAGGTTTTTTGATCACGAGTTCAAAGCTTTTATAATGTGCATTATTGAGTTCGAAAGAGGATTTAGAAAATTGAATACATATTCAAATTCCACTCATAGTTCTCTTAAGACCTCATTCTTTTCTTAGAACATGAATCAAGATCATACATGGCAATTTTTCTCAAGAATCTAAAGTGCAACAATCACGTTACTACGAGTTTGATTCATGAATACGGATGGGAATGGTGGATTGATTTGGATTTAGGCGCATATTTTAAATTAACATTTCGACTTAGTATCGTTCTAACCAAAGTAATTTTGGTTCATGACAAATTTGTTGGAATGTTTGGTTCGTCATGAATTTTCAACTTCCATGTACAATTGCTACAACGATTGAAAATCACATTGGTAGTATTTAAAGATCTAAAGCTAAAGACTCTTGTTGATACATAGTTCTCAAATTTTGCATTCATGAAGAATCCAAGAGTTTCACATTTCTCCAAAGCTTTTTATTGTACAAGGATACAAGAACAAACTAAGTCTAGATACATATGTTACAATTCATCCTATCTTAAAATACAAGTTACAAAGTCCCTACAATGCTAGTATTTTCTAAACTATATGTGGATTTTTCAAGCTGCCAATGTCTTCATGAGCGTGTCTTTGACTTCGTGCTCGAGCATTCCATTCCTCCAAGCTTCCCTTTATCGTTCTTCCAAACTCATAGTATTTCTCATGTTCATGAAACAACAAAAAACTCGGTTAGCAATCAATGGACAGCAGTAATAATACAAGAGAATACACAATTTCTATCTCATCATTAGGATTTTCTTTCCGAATCGTTGTGCAAGGGTTTCGATCGTAACCAACCGGCCTCATAGCGAATCATCGGCCATAAACTCGCTATTGCAAATCCACAAGGTACCCTTGGTTCACAATAGGAGGTGTGGAAAGAAGATGAGGAAAAAAAAGTTTGGGCAGACGGTACATAACACAAGGCATTTTCGGGCAAGTTTACCAAAAACAGCATTACACAACCAAGACATCAGAACACATAGCAGCAGGATAGCATCAAACAGCCAGCAAAAATCAAAATTATCAGCCCAACAACAAAAGAATGCAAGCCCATCAAGCAAACAAAGCCTTGTTTTTTCAAAGAGGATCAGAACAACAAAACCCTAAGTTCTGGGTATATAAAAGCATTCAAGATTATAACACAAGGGGAGACTACTGTTCAACAAACCCTAAAAACGGCTACAAACCCTAATCTGATATCATCATTTCCCGCAAAAAAGATCCTTCAGAAAGAGAAAACACGAGGCAACATAGGCAAAACTCAAGGTAAACAGAAAGGTCTCACCGGGGTTGCGGCCGTAAACCGCCGTCCACCACCGCCGTTTCGACCTTTGAATCATCACCATAGCCTTTTTGCTTTTCATTTTGTTGCATGTCCATCATAGGTTCTCCCTCTGACAGCGCCGATTTCACCAAATAGCAGTTAGGGTTCATCTTTTCCCCTTTCCATCTTTCGGTTCCTGTGAAAACCAAGACAAAGCATCAAGAAATCTTTAAAAGGTAGCAGTAACAGAGCAACAGATCGAGTGAGAGAACGGAGAAATCGGAGCGGCCGTGAGAGGGTGGCGGCGAGAGAGTTCGAACGATGAGAGATCGCGTGAGATTGAGAGCGACGACGATGAGGTCGTGACAACGACGATGAGAAATCGCCGGAGAACAGAGGGACGAGAGCGGCGGCAGAGCATGCAAGAAGCGATGAGAGTTTGAGAGAGATGGATGAGAGATCGTGTGAGTAGGAGAGGATGAGAGAGTGTAAACTGATTTTCTGTTTTTATTTTTATTTTTATAAAATATAAGTTTAAGTTAGTATTAGTTTAATCTAATTAGGATTAGTTCCCTTAGTTTATTTTATTTAAGTTATAATAAAATGGTTTAGGTTAATATTAGCTTAATACCTTTAGTTTTGAGATGTTTTAAATTAACTAATAGGTTAGTAAAAATATGATTTAAAGAATCAGTTTTTTTTAGACATATTTAGTTTTTTTTCTCTATTATTTAAAAACAAAGCTGACCTATAGTGTAAAAGTATGATTATATAAGATGTGTTGTTTAGTTCAGGTGGTGACAAGTGTCACCACCTATGTGGTCTGTTCGAAAATCTGGTGTAGGTACACCCACGGTATCTATTTTGCACTCTCCTTTCTCAAGCCATCAGATCTGTCAAAGTCAGATCTAACGCTCCAGAATGGTGGACTACCTTATGATCCATGGAAGCAATCATACAAGATCCAGCAGCTTGGTTTTTGGACTTGGGCTCAGATTGCTGTTCACACCCTCCAGCTTAAAGCTCCAAACAGGCCCATTCCTAAACTTTTCTCTTTAAATTCAATTTTTATGCAAGTTTTTATATATAATGATGTATTAAATAATATTTGGCATATGGTAGTTTTTTATTTGTTGAATCACCAATTAAATTGGTAATTGATTTTTCATCAAGTAAAAAAATATCTATACTAATAATTATTTAAATTCCGATTTGTATTGTGTGTTAATTTATTTTCTTTTATTATCCGCTATTACATTATCCGCTTGCATGTTTATTACACGATTGTACACTCCACTCTCACATTAATATAAAAACAACAACGCCTCCGCTCTCTCTCATTTTTTGGTTACCCACACCAAATTCTCTAAGGGTCTCATGGTTGGGGATGGGCATGGCCATCCTCACGAGGTTAATTAAGGCCCTCGTTGCCTTGATTAATCATAACCCGAAAAATAATTGGTCCATATACCAATCACCATGCACCAGGGTCTCATGGTTGGGGATAGGAGCACCTATCCTCACGAGGTTAATCAAGTCCATATACTTGGTTAATCATAACCCGAAATATCATTTCTCTACGTCCAACGCCGCAATTTTTAACACACTTTCAAATCAAAAAATAGTGTTATGGTACTTAATTAAATTGTTAGAGGTTCGCCCAACGATTTAATTAAAATGTAAAGTATTCGGAGGGTAACCCAATGACTTGAATACTTTATTCCATACACTTGAACATTTAAAACACTTTCATATTAAATTAATTAATTGAATTTGTTTTCTTTAAATCAATTTTTCTACAAAACAAAAAACATAGTGTTATGGTACTTAATTAAATTGTTAGAGGTTCAACGATTTAATTAAAATGTAAAGTATTTGGGCCATTAGAGGGTAACCCAATGACTTAAATACTTTATTCCATAACACTTAATAAAAGTGAACTTTGTTTCACCTCACTCCTTTCATAATAAAGATTTTGGATGAGAGAAGATCGGTTGACCTCAATCACCAATCTCGAGTATCGAATCGTTAGAGGGTATCCCGACGTTTCGGTACTTGTCATCTACCATTAAAATCAATCCAACCCATTCAAATCCTTTTTCGCTCATATGCGATTATCAAAAATCAAAAACATTTTCTTCTAAAATCAATACAACCAATTCAAACATTTTCAACAAGAACTACGGAGTTTTGACTTTCCCATTGCACGAGGGAATACGTAGGCACGCGGTTTCGAAACCGTGTCAAACTCAAAATAATAACAAACAAATCCCGTTTTCTTCTTTCTTATTCATAACTTAGAAATTAGCGATTACACACACACAAACACATTTTGAACTAAATGGGTCCCATCGAGTACGATGGACGTAAGAGGTGCTAATACCTTCCTCTTGCGTAACCGACTCCCGAATCCATGCTTTTTGGTCTTGTAGACCGCCTTATCCGACGTTGTGGGTTTTATCTATATTTTCCCGTTCTTTTTAGAACGAATAAAATTAGGTGGCGATTTCATTGTTTTTGAAAATTCATTTTTAAATGATTTTTGAAAATCGAGTTGCTTCACATCCATATGCATTCTGGTGGAGTTAATTCTCATTGTGTGGAATTTGGCTCGTATTGCCAATAACCGTACCCGAGTGATTGTGGGTGGTGAGGCTGGATTCGTGTCCGGGTGATTGTGGACGAATCGATGTTGGTGACTTGGTTCATGTTTTGGTATCACATGCATGAGTCTGCATTGCATATGTAATTATAACATGTTAGGATGATTTCCAGTGTTATAATTGCATTGATTGTTATTATGTGCGTAATGAACTGTATGGCATTGTATTTGTGGATTGTTATCTGGTTATGCTAATACGGGTGGAATAATGTATGGATTTTTTTATTGTTTTAAAGAAATGTATAATGCATTTTAATTGTTGATGAAATCTCACCCTTGTTTTGATGATTTCAGATTGAAGTGGTTAGCTGTTCAGGAATTGGTGAGGATGGCTTATAGAGTTATGATATTTAGATAGTCTGCGTGTCAGTGTCATGCTCTGGTAGTTGTAACACTGGGGAACGATCATTTTGGAATTTTAAGGATTAAACTTGTTTCTTTTGAGTTTATGTTTGGAATAATTATGAATTTGATTATGGATCTTATGTTATTTCTGCTGTGTAAAACATAATCATTGGTTTGAATCGTTTAATAAAGTTCTTCAGTAAAAGCATGATTACTGTTATGGTGTTTTATATTTTAAATTTTTAAATTGTGACGCCCTTACATTATTTTAAAACTCTGATTAATTATATAATTCGCGGGGAAATTAAAAGGGGTGTTACAATAGTAGTATCAGAGCATAGTCGGTCGTTGTGACCAGTGTCTTAATGTCATTATCCCTTTGTACGCAACAAGTGTGTATAACAAAATCAACAACAGCTCATAGACAAGCATCAAGTTCAAATAAAAATGAATGTTGATAAAAGCTCAAATGGGGTAACAAATGACCACACACTCACAAGGTGAATTGAATATTTGGCCAAGGTAGTTATGCTCAAAATCAACAAAATTCCTTGATCATTTACTTGCAATCATACAATCAACACAAAATAAAAGATTAAGCATAATAAAATCCAGTTAAAATAAGAATGTGGACTCTCATATGTAAACAATGGAAAGCTTCCTCACATTTATGGGTAAAAAAAGACTAAAGTGATTTAATTCATGAGCAAGTAATGCAAAAAGAATGAATGGCATGGTAATTATACAAATGATCAATTTCCTAAACATGTTATGCTATAGAAAGCGATAAACAAATACCTGACATGTACCAACTTTGAAAACTATCATTACCATACATCCGCGAGTTGAAACGATCAAACTCGAAAAATCACCTCAAAAGTCCTCAAGTTACCGGACCAAAATTTGAGTCAAAACAACAACAAAAGAATTAGAAAAGTAAAATGTACACTAATTACAATATTTACAACCAACAAAACTTCTCAAGCTAAACATGACAAACTTGAGAAAAACACAATTTACGTAACAAAACAAAAGCAAATTACGATACGAAACGTGGTGAAAATGAATTAACAAGTTGAAAAGTGAAGATTTAAAATTAAGAACAAGTCCAATTTCAACTTGTTAAAACACAAGTCACCACACACGTAAACAAACATAAAGAAACATGCTTGTTTTACGTCGTAAGCTCGACGCCTTTATTGTGCGAGCACTAGTAACCTCCTCTCGTCATGCCATGGTATTGCCACACCGCGCAAACCTAAAGAAAGTGTCCTAACAACCACACAACAAACGTTACGAGTACGAGACAATTCACAACATCACATGAAAACTAAGAAAATCACAAATATGTACAAGTAGGGAAAGTAAACACACAACATATACAAGTAACAATATACAAGTTCATATACAAAGTCTATACATCATACACAATAATTAAAAAACTCAAAAACAACAGAATTATCGCAATACAGAAACAATAAAACCAATCCCCGGCAACAGCACCATTTAGTTGCTACGGTATAGCGGCAAGCAAAGAGTTGGTATTATTTTTACCGGGTGATATATACCGGTTAGGTTATATCGTATCGTGTCCACAGAGATTGGTTATTAATTCGCCGTTCGACAATTATACCGTTAATGAGTTTGAGATTAAAAGAAATGAAAATAAAAGACAAAAAGTAAATGAACAAAAAATATAAAGGATGGACAGCTTGTCTGGAATGAATGTAAACTACCCGTCACAGACTTAAATCTACCACCCATGTCATACTCGGCCTACGATACGCGTCCGTGTCATCACATATCTCTCACAATCTAAGCTATTTCTAACCCAAATTGAGAATACTCCTGAACCACCTCGATATCCATTTCTGGCTTACCTCGACAACCAGAAGTCAACCGCGTCACCTCCATACCCATCTTTGGCATACTTCACCAACGCAGAGGCATTAAGATTAGATACTCTATAGTGAATGTTAGCTCTAAACCCATTTCAAGCATTCAGAAACTAACAGATAATCATCCTAGGAAAGAATCTAAGCAATCTATCTCTAGTAAAGCTCAAATCCCTAACATAGAGTCAAAACCTAAGACAATCACCAACACAAATTCGTAAAGCAAACTTTATACAACGTCAAGGGCGAAAAATACACATGAGTTATGAGTAGATATACATACAAAACCCAACAAAAGAGATTACAAAGAAAAGAGAAGAAGAGGAACCAAACATTTCTTGGTTTGTCAACACCAATCGACGAGGGATTCGACTCTGGATCATCCAAATGCAAGCTCCAATGTTGTTTTCCAAGCAAATTTATCAAAAAAACGATGTTGATGGTGTTGGGACTCAAAAATACCCAACCCATAACCTAAAAATGTGTTTTTAGCCCCTTTCAAAGAATTCTGATATCGCAGGGTGCGCTAAGCCCGGTATTCGCGCTAAGCGCGGTCTGTGATGTTCCGGAAAAAAATCAGCATCTTGTTTTTGCCATATCTTGAGAACCGTAACTCGGAATTGCGTCCGGTTTGAAGCGTTGGAAAGCTTATTAAATTTCCTATCTAGCCATGACAAAATATCAATCAAATTGATGATTTTTATTCTTTGATTTTGAGCTTTATTCGTTGATGAGTTGCTCAAATCGCGCGTTTGAAGTCGTGTCTTCGACACTTTGTTACTCAATGCTCCAATTATGAATGAATACCTATAAAAGAGATGAAAAACTATCAAATGATACAATATTTACACAAAAAAATCAATTATTCTATTATGTACACATTTATACAAAAAAGCGGGGGATTTATTCGAAGAATATCAACAAAATAACCGATAAGTGCCACTAAACATATATACAAAATAACTTAATGTTGGCACTTATCAAGGACCAGCAGGTGGAAATGTCACTTGGGAACGGGAGAGCCAGATGAAAGACTCGTATCCCGAACTTTTCGTCTAAGGTATGTTTTCGAGGACGAAAACTCTTTTCAGTAGGGGAGAGTTGTGACACCCCAAATAATTCAATTATTAAATAATTAGACTTTTAATTATTAATTTAATTAAAAATTTAATTATTGGTATTTTTGGATTATTGGATTTAATTAATTAATTAAATAAATGGGATGTGTTGGAGGTGTGAAGTGGAATTGGGAGGTGTGTAGAGTAAAAGACTCTAATTATTCTAATTATGTTATTTTTATTATTGGGAATAATAAAAGGAATAAATAAAGGAAAAGGGAAAAAGTGAAAAGAGAATTAGAGTTTTCATTCTACGTGCTTTTGGAGAAGAGAAGAGGAAAGAGGAGAAAAGCCAATCATCAGAATTCGAAGACTCATCGCGAGGTAAGGGGTGATTTGATCAAATTATTATGCCTTATAGGTTTTTATAATCAATAGAATAAATTGATCTGTTAGGAATCTCGAATTAGGAATTCTAGGTTGTGCCCTAATGATATGATCTGGCGTATAAACCTTAATTGGAATTGATAAGAATGATTAATTTGTGTAGAATAATTTTAGGCTAATTAGAAGGTATAATTCTGATGTTAATTAGGTGTGAAAATACATAAGAATTATTGTTTCTTTTTTACTATGGTTGTTGGTAATGAATGGATTAATTGGAACTGCACACAGTGAAAATAAAAACTGACTTTTAGTGAAAAAGCGCAGCATGGGTCGACACAAGGGCCTTTGCATCGATGCAAGCTGCATTGGTGTAAGGAACAGAAGCTGGAAATAAGGCTTGTATCGATAAAAAAAACTGCTTGCATCTACTCATGTGGTAAAAATTTGAGTTTTTGCATCGACACAAGGATGTTATGCATCGATGCAAGAGGATCTTGTATCGACACAAGAAGGCCATGGATCGACTCATACTGAAGGGACTTTGAAAAATGGAAAATTTATTACGTATGAGTCGACACATGCGTGTTTTGTGTCGACACAAACAAGTTTTGTATCGACACATGGAGTTTTGGATCGATGCATATTATGCTGGAATAGAACATAACTTTCTGAAAACGGTTTGGGTCATATCTTTGCGACCGTAACTCCGATTTAGGCATAGTTGGTATCGTTAGAAAGCTTAGAACGAGTACTATCTATTAAAAACATCTTTAAAACCATTAATTGAGATATTGAGGGATTGTTATGGCTTCCGTAGGAAGAATCCGTGTAATTCGTGATGGCTCGTCGTTGACGTGGTGTATACTTGTTGGATGTTAATTCTATGTGTTGTAATTAACGTTGTATGTTCATGACTTGCTGTTATCATGTGTTGTTGTTGATGTTGTATATACCTAGTAGTCGTTGATCTCAGTTGTTGTTTTTTTTGTATATACCGGTGATAGTCTTACTAATTGAAGGGTAAGCGTTTGGCATATTTGTGCTTTGTGATGATTTATTTCATGATAGGTGATGATATCATGTTGTGGTTGACAATGGTTATGATGTTTGATGTGGTCATAATCCTGTGTTGAATGTTGCATGCTTTATGATGTGCATGCATATGCATTCTGGTGGAGTTAATTCCCATTGTGTGGAATTGCTCGATTACAATAACAGTACCGGGTGATTGTGGGTGGTGAGGCTGGATTCGTGTCCGGGTGATTGTGGACGAATCGATGTTGGTGACTAGGTTCATGTTTTGGTACCACATGCATGAGTCTGCATTGCATATATAATTATAACATGTTAGGATGATTTCCAGTGTTATAATTGCATTGATTGTTATTATGTGCATAATGAACTGTATGGCATTGTATTTGTGGATTGTTATCTGGTTATGCTAATACGGGTGGAATAATGTATTGATTTTTTTATTTTTTTAAAGAAACGTATAATTCATTTTAATTGTTGATGAAATCTCACCCTTACTATGATGATTTCAGATTGAAGTGATTAGCTACTCAGGAATTGGTGAGGATGGCTTATAGAGTTGTGCTATTTAGGTAGTCCGCGTGTCAGTGTCATGCTCTGGTAGTTGTAACACTGGGGAACGATCATTTTGGAATTTTAAGGATTAAACTTGTTTCTTTTGAGTTTATGTTTGAAATAATTATGAATTGAATTGATTCCGGATTTTATGTTATTTCCGCTGTGTAAAACATAATCATTGGTTTGAATCGTGTAATAAAGTTCTTCAGTAAAAGCATGATTACTATTATGGTGTTTTATATTTTAAATTTTTAAATTGTGACGCCCTTTCATTATGTTAAAACTCTGATTAATTATATAATTCGCGGGGAAATTAGAAGGGGTGTTACATATGGACGAGGTCTCTAGTCATTGGAAGATACAAAGTTTTAAGGATGACGGGAAAATGAAAAGTGATAAATCAAATATCTCCATCCTTACTGAATGGGAAGCAATACAAGCGAGATTTTTGAGAGCCGATGATGCCACCAAACTCCACATCAAGTAGTATAGGTAGCATTGTAATGTTAACTTCATTTTAATAATGTATTATGATGTAGAAATATACTCATTTTTGTAATTTGACCACTTTAAAAAAAATTGAATATATGAGATTTTGTTTTATACTTGTTTATGTTCTGTTTCTGGTTTTTCAAACTCAGACCATTTACCGGAATTTAAATTCTGGTTTTGATATTAAGTAGGAAACTGAAATTTAACTTCCGGTTTTACCACTAACAGAAAGATAGGATTTCTATGGTCCATGTTTACATTCTTTTACTATAAAAATACCTCTCCTCTTATAATTCTTCCTACCACAACACATAAAACTAGATATGGACATGAAATTAGACATCACATGGGTTGTTGGAGTTGTTCATTTTCCCAGCAACATACTGTCTCGCGAATTCAAGATCATGGTCGGCTTATCGAAGTTTTCAGGAGAAAGTTCCAATCGAGCTAGATGCGACTTTATCAAGAACCGTCGATGACATTGTGAGGATGTTGCAACGTCCACCAGAATATTGATTTGTAATGTTCGATTTATGTTTAATTTTCAGTTTGTATTTGCTAAGTTTATCTATCTCTATGTTAGACAATGAAATGAATTTTTCTGGTTTTCTGTTATGAATGAAATCGGAAATATAGTTATTGTAAAGAACCGGAACTTAATTTCCAATTTGGTTTAAATTTTATCAGATGGTGGTGCGCACTGGAAATATATTTTCGATTTTCAGAGACAATTCAAAAATTTCGCGCGAATGAATAAAAAGGTCATGGAGTGGGTTAAGAAATTCACTTATTTTATGTATCGTAAGTTGTATTTGGTGAATAATTTTTCTTCTTTCATAGGCTTTTCTCGTCATTTTATAATCAAGTTCTAGAACTTTTGGTTCTATTTATAATATCTCTTGCTTAAAAAAAAAATAGATCACTCTCAACATATTTCTTCTTGTAGTGTTTATACATCTCTGTCTTAAACGTAATAGTCAAGCAGCAAATCAGTACAGATGTGTTCGATTAAGAGAGTAGATTCTTAAATCTTAGTTTAAATACATGAACGTGTGTTGTGTTGACACAATTTTTGTCAAAACCGCACACATATTTCCTTCCTTCAATTGCTTAATTTGCAAACTAAATTCACATGGATTACGTACCCTAAAAAAAAAAACCACCTATGCTTCAACAAAACGCTAACAAAAGCCTACCAGATGAAATTGGTTACTATATTCAAAGAAACTATCATTCCTCTACCCTTGAATAATTCTTAAAGGATAATATATACAATTTTCTTTACCAACACTATGCATGCATTTGAATATATATATATATATATATATATATATATATATATATATATATATATATATATATATATATATATATATATATATATATATATATATTTCAAAGTCATCTCAAGTTTTTAGAAGTCCCGTGTAACTTTGCTATAGTTAAACTGTTGAGAATCAAATGTGAGAAAGAAGATTCATATTGGTTAGAAAAAAGAAGAATGAACACTATATAAGTGAGAGAACCCACACACCTATTACCTTAAGGTTTTAGGTGACATGTAGTGTGTCTCTCACAAAGGTGTATCCCATGTAACATGCTCCCTCCCTAGCATCCCTCAACAGTGGTATCATGAGCCTATGGTTTCGAGATAGGGACCAACTAACTTGTATCGAAACACTTCCTGCAGGCGGTGGGTAAAAGGTGTTTAATTGGCAGGTACAAGTGAATGTGGAAGAGAGAGCTTTCACATGAGGGGGGAGTGTTGAGAATCAAGTGTGAGGAAGAAGTCTCACATTGGTTAGAAAAATGAAGAATAAAAAGGAAGAATGAATACTATATAAGTGAGAGAACCCACACATCTATTACCTTAAGATTTTAGATGGATATGTGGTGTGCCTCTCACAAAGATGTGTCTCATGTAACATGCTCTCTCCCTAGCATCTCCAACATAAACCATAGAAAAAAATAGAAGTCCTACTTGATCATGATTTAACCAAAAAAATAGAAGTCCTACTTGATCATGATTTAACCTACAAATACTTGAGGCCTTGTGCGATAATTCATCTTATATGTCTTTAAAGATGGTCCAGTATATATTAACAGCCGCAAAATGCCGATTAATGCATTTATAAGTAAGCTTAAGAATGTTACTATGTAAATCTCCATTAAGACACTTGGTTTTCTTGAAAACAAAAGTAATATAATGCTTCAACTTTCTGAATTATTAAGTAATACATTTCTTTTCTACTAGATAAGATTTTATTCCGATATTAAATTAATCATTTCTTGCAATTGCATTAATAATTTGAATGTGTCATTCTACATTATCGCTTTCAATTCATTCCACACGTTTATAGCCTTCACACTCCACCTACAAAAAAATTATGTATATATAGCTTTAATTCTCATAAGTCAATACCAAAATCAAATCAACAAAATCATAACCTAAACACATAAACTCTTATTATTTCTTACTACTTCAATAACTACTCTTCATTAGATCAATTATGGAAATCTTTGCAAAAACATTCTTCATACTCTTATTATTTTCTTCATTTTTCTCAATAGTCTCATCAAGAAAAGTACCTTCCACCAAAAACATAGATTGGTGGTGTAACCAAACACCACATCCTCAACCATGCAAACACTACACAACTCAAATGAACAATCATTTCAAAATCAAACATAGAGTTGATTTCAGAAGAATGCTTGTTCAACAAGCCTTAGAACAATCTCTTATCATGCAAAAAGAATCGCAACAAAATTCATCGGTGGAGCATAAAATCGTTCATGGTGATTGTTTGAAGCTATTTGAAAACACAATCTTTCATCTCAATCGTACACTTGAAGGCTTAAACAATGCAAACAAAATATGTTCACCAAATGATGCACAAACATGGCTCACAACATCTCTCACAAACATTGAAACATGTAAAAATGGAGCTTTAGAACTCAATGCTCAAGATTTCAATTTCATTGTTCATAACAATGTCATTGAGATGATAAGGAACACCTTAGCCATCAATATGTATTTCTTGAAGCACAAGAAAGGTAATATTTTTTAAATATTTACAATATAATTTTGAAGTTTATAATCAACATGGTGCCTTAATTAATCGAAAATTCTTAATCTGTGTGTAGAAACCGGAGAAGGGTCATTTCCAAGTTGGTTTTCGAAGCATGAGAGGAAGCTTTTGCAATCGAATTCTCCACTAAAGTTCAATCTTGTGGTGGCAAAAGATGGTTCTGGAAATTTTAAGAGAGTGCAAGCTGCTTTGGATAGTGCTGCTAAGAGAAAATATAAGACAAGGTTTGTGATACATGTGAAGAAAGGTGTTTATAAAGAAAATATTGAGGTTGGTGTTCATAATGATAACATTATGTTGGTTGGTGATGGAATGCAAAATACAATAATAACAAGTTCTAGAAGTGTTCAAGGAGGTTTTACTACTTATAGCTCAGCAACAGCTGGTGAGTTATATGTTTTATTTGTAACTTTTTCGTTTCTATGTATCGTGTCGTGTTTGATATTTATGTTTATGTTTTATAGCTTCGAAAGTTTAAATAATTATTCTTGAAACATTTCCATTCAGGAATTGATGGACTTCACTTCATTGCGCGTGATATAACCTTTCAAAATACTGCTGGTCCACACAAAGGTCAAGCAGTGGCACTACGATCAGCTTCAGATTTGTCTGTTTTTTATCGATGTGCCATATCAGGTTACCAAGACACTCTCATGACTCATGCACAACGTCAATTTTATCGACAATGCTACGTCTATGGCACCGTAGACTTCATCTTTGGCAACGCCGCGGTGGTATTCCAAAATTGTAACATTTTCGCAAGAAAACCATTAGATGGTCAAGCTAACATGATCACGGCTCAAGGCCGAGGTGATCCATTCCAAAACACAGGAATTTCATTCCACAATTGTCAAATTAGGGCTGCGTCGGATCTAAAGCCTGTTGTCGACAAATACAAAACCTACTTGGGCCGACCTTGGCAACAATACTCAAGAGTTATGGTAATGAAAACTTTTATGGACACTTTAGTGAGCCCATTGGGTTGGTCTCCATGGGGCGACACTGATTTTGCTCAAGATACATTGTATTATGGAGAGTACGAAAATTACGGGCCAGGCTCATCGACAAAAGACAGAGTGAAATGGCCCGGTTATCATGTGATTACAAGCCCAAATGAAGCATCAAAGTTTACTGTAACCGGGCTTCTTGCAGGCCCATCATGGTTGGCTACGACTACCGTGCCATTTACATCTGGTCTTTGATATTGGATATTATCGAATAGCTAGTTCTTCCTTATTAAGTCATATTATTTGTAATTATATTCATTGTAGTTTTTGTAAGAGCATGTTCAATATTCTTTTGTGCATCGGGAGAGATGCTATAATTCATTATTCATATACAGTAATATATTGTGCGTACAGTCGTGTATATTTAATAGCATTTATTTATAGAGCTTTCTATCGTGTATCTTCCGTCGAACCCTAAAATCATCCATTTATTGCCATCTCCTTTGAATCCTAAAACAACATTATGTGTTGTGTGACATGCTCTTAATCCTTTTTCAAACAATCACGACAACAATAATCATGAAAGAGTTCAAGTAAAACATGATTCCTGCACCTTATAAGGTAGGGTAGGATATTTTGTCAAAATATTATTTTTATGGATTTAATTGCCATGCACAGTGTAAAAAAATTTTACACTATCACTATATCATAATCATTCAATTATAATTTTTTTCAAATAAAATAAATATCAAATATTTCTAACAAATTAACGATTATGATTAGTTGATGTTGTAAAAATTTTTATACCGTCGACGTATTCCAAATAAATTTTATTTTTAATCACTTTTGAATATGAATTTGTTTTTGAAGTATTTAAATTTTGGGTGTAAGAATAAGTAGGGGTTGCTTGTCACCAATCTCAATGTTGAGTTTATATATTACATGAATTCATCAGCATGATAATTATCAAGATTTAAAAATAAAGTTTGAAAAGTATGCATTAGTTCTTTCAATTAAATATTTATATGATTTAAACTATTTATAAAAGTTGTATTTGAAGTTTAATTTAATTTTGTCAGTGTTTTGCACATTTATCATGCCCCTGATAAATTTAAAATGTCAAAGTCCAAATCAAATAAAATCACATGGAGAAATAAATGTATTTTTTAATTAATGTTATTTTCAATAATAATATATAGTAGAGGTCATTGATGTGATTTTTTATAGTGTCTTTGTCTAATGGTACTGACTATTGATATTTTGTCATAATTATAAATAATATATTTCGTTACAAAGCTTTCATCTCATCAAAAAATATGAGGTATAATGACAAGACACATAATGTTTTATTTGTTTTCAAGAAATCATAGGTTCTCTCAATTTATAATATAATCAAGAAAAAATTCAGGACACGCTTCAATTCGCAGCTAAAACATTTTATGTTTTTTTTTTATAAGTGGAATCTTTTTTTATTTGTAATCTAAATGATCTATCCATTCCATTTTCGAAGGTCGGTAAAATAATCAAATTTTACTATAAAAGCACTCGTTAAGTATATTTTGCCCTAATCATAACTTATATGTAGCCGCCACAAACTCGTATGCATCATTCTTTAGGATGTATTGCAAGACTGGAAAAATCTTTAATATTCTTCTATCTTGAAAAAAAAGTATGTCCTTGCAATCTATCTCACACAATAGTGTTGATTTTGTTGTTATATTTTTGAAATAACCTTCATATGTTGTCAATCAAAGAAAACAATATTGTTTTCCTCGGTTAATAACATTGAGATATTTATTCCTAACCATGTTGTAAATTGCACACAAAAAATGGTGATGGGAAAAGAATTGAAATGGTTACCGTCAATTCTTTATCATTTACCATTTTTTTCTTGAAACTTATTACCTCGATTTTTTTCTAAAATCGAGGGGTTAGTTATTTTATTTATTTATTTATATAAAAAAGAAAGTATTTCTCCCATCATTTTTTAACAAACTATCTACATTCATAAAAGAAACAATGCTCAAAATATTGCTAAGACATCAATTCACAACAATCTATCTACATCCACCACTATATATCTTATTCTCTTTCTTGTGAAAGCATTTGCCATGAAAATGTTTGTTCAAGATAATGAAATCTTGGAACTTAATGAAGGTTGGAAAAAAATTTGTTATTGATTGCAAGTGCGGAAAATTATTATTGTTTCATGTTAAACAAAGAATGGATATCAACCTTTCAATAACTTATTAGAAATCGAGTGCATACAAGGTATGCAACAAAATATGTATTACAACAAAGATTTGTTGTTCTCCAAGAATAACAGTGATGGTGATGATGAATCTAGATTTATTGTAATCAATGTATTTTAATATTCTGTGTAAATAATTTAATATTTTTGTAAAAGCTTATTCATCTCGATTTTCAACTGAGAACGATAGGGTAAATACTTTTTACCTCAATTTTTTCCATAACTGAAGGAACAACTAAGTGTGTTTATTGAGAATATTCATCGTTGTTAAAAAAATCTTTGTCATATATTTAATGAGTATCAACACTCAAGACATTATCATTAGTAATCCGCAAGAAACATAAAAAACTTTCATTATAAAAGCATTCAGAATATCAAAAATGGATAATAAAACATCATGAAGCACTTGTAATTATCTACATCCTCCAATATATATATATATATATATATATATATATATATATATATATATATATATATATATATATATATATATATATATATATATATATATATATATATATATATATATATATATATATATATATATATATATATATAGAGAGAGAGAGAGATGGATCAACACAGGAAGAGTTACACCATTCGCTCAAAAACGTCACTTTGGATTAATATTTTTTAAAATCTACCGTTGGATTGAAACATACCATCATATAGATCATACCTATAAAGTTTGAGATTAATCTATAATGATTTACTATGTCATTGAAATACATCAAAATTAACGTTATATGAAAGTCCATTTTGACGTTAATTTTTGGATATATTGATCGTATAGTAAATCTTTATAGATTAATCTCAAACTTTATAGGTATGATCTATATGGTGGTATGTTTCAATCCAACGGTTGATTTTAAAAAATATTAATCCGAAGTTATGTTTTTGAGCGAGTGTAATTCATAGTGTAACTCTTCGAGTGTAATTTGATCTTTCCTTTTATATATATATCTTTTTCTTTTTCTTGTTGTAAAATGTTGGATCGAACTCTATTGGGTCGAATAGTAGCTTCTGGTTCGACAGGATTGAGCATGTCGTCGAAGTCTGTTCACATGCTGGTGTCAAAGACCTCGATACTGTAGTCAAAGTATCTTCTAGTATGTGGGTGTCGAAATGCTAGGGTCGTTAGTATTTCGAAATGGGCTTGTTTATTATGTCCAATTGTTAAAGTTAACTTGTACCCTAAGTTAGCTTATAATGGGTATTTGTGATAAAAGCCCATTAATTTAGTATGTTAGGTTTATTACAAATAGCATACTAGTCTCTCATCATTGCATACTGCAAATCATAATTTAGGGTGAAAGGGTTATTTGTTATTCTTGTATACTTTTAATCTTGTTTTGAAGATAAAGGAAAGAATAGCAGTTAATAACCGATCTTTGTGTTCTTCTTATTTTATCATCCTTTTTACCCTTATTTTTTCTTGATCATTAAGGAACAAGTTTATACTCTGTTTCCAAGGCATCCGATTCATAACAAATTCGTGTCGTGAGCATGGAGAATATGCCTCCAACAAAGTATAAGATTGAAAAGTTCACCAGAGTGAACGATTTCAGTCTGTGGCGCTTGAAGATGAAACCCCTACTGGTTCAGGAGGGTTGTTTGGAAGCGTTGAAAAGAGAGGCAGCCATGAATGTTGCATTAACTATAGCTGAGAAGATGGCAATGATAGATAAGACTCATATCGCAATTTTGTTGAGCCTTGGTGATAAGGTTCTTCGACAGGTATCAAAGGAGACGACGGCGGTAGGATTATGTGTGAAGCTTGAAAGTTTGTACATGACTAAATCGTTGGTAAATAGACTCTACTTAAAGCAAGCTTTGTATTTATTTAAGTTGAATGAAGACAAAGTGTTAACTGAGCAATTGGATATGTTCAATAAGCTGATTCTTGATCTTGAAAATATTGATGTGAAGATCGATGATGAAGATCGATGATGAAGATCAAGCGTTGTTGCTGTTGTGCGCTTTACCCAAATCACGTGCTCACTTCAAAGAAACCCTCTTGTATGGAAGAGAGTCCCTAACCTTTGAAGAAGTTCAATCAGCCTTGTATTCAAAGCACTTGAACGAACGAAAGGAGCACAAACCTTCGAAGGTTGGTGAAGGTTTAGCCGTTAAAGAAAAATTCTTGTGAAAGGATAGTAAGTTTGACAAGAATAAAGGTAAGAGTCAACAGAAGTTTTACAATGTGGAAGCATCTGGTATTCGATGCTATCATTGTAAGAAGGCGGGTCACGTAAGAAAGATATGCCATGAATTCCTGAAAGATCATGGAGGTAAGGATAATGGCAATGCATCTATTGTTCAAGATGATTTCGATTCATCTGATGTTCTTGTGGTTTTGAGCAGCAACCCGTCGAAGGAGTGGATTATGGATTCTGGGTGTACTTGGCACATGACTCCAAACAAAGACATGTTCGAGGAATTGTGTGATCAAGATGGTCGATCTGTATTGTTGGAAAACAACAAAGCTTGTAAGATTGTAGGTATTGGATCTGTGAGATTCAAGCTTCATGATGA
Source organism: Vicia sativa (assembly GCA_021764765.1). Taxonomy (NCBI): domain Eukaryota; kingdom Viridiplantae; phylum Streptophyta; class Magnoliopsida; order Fabales; family Fabaceae; genus Vicia; species Vicia sativa. The sequence goes on along the minus strand of CM038796.1, from coordinate 269,231,830 downwards.
GTCAATAAGGTTATTGACTGAAGTCAGACATGTACCTGATTTGAAGAGAAATTTGATTTCTCTTGGTGAATTTGACAAGAATGGATATGTTTTCAAAGGAGAGAAAATTATCCTAAGAGTCATGAAGGGGTCGAAGGAAGTCTTGAGAGGCATGAAAAGACAATGCTAGTACACCCTTGAGGCTGAAGTTGTAAGTGGTTCGACAAATGTTGTATCCATGAAAATTTTGTCGAAGACTGAAATCTGGCACATGAGATTGGGCCATGTCAATGAAAGGGGTCTGGTCGAATTGGGGAAACAAAATTTGCTTGGTGGAGAAAAGTCAAACAGTTGGAGTTATGTGAACCCTGTGTACTTAGAAAATCTTGTAGAGTAAAGTTCAACAAAGGCAAACAAAGAACACATGGATCACTTGATTACATCCATGCTGATCTTTGGGGGCCTGCAAGGTGTCCATCACATTCAGGAGCAAGGTATTTTCTATCCATAGTAGATGACTATTCCTGAAAGTTATGGGTATTCATCCAGAAGACTAAGGATGAAACTTTTGAGATTTTCAAAAATTGGAAAACTCTGGTGGAAAATCAGACTGGCAGAAAGGTCAAGAGATTAAGAACAGACAATGGCCTTGAATTTTGAAATGAGGCATTCGACATCTTTTATGTTGCCTTTAGTATTGCAAGGCACATAAATACTGCAGGCACTCTACAATAAAATGGTTTGTCTGAAAGCTTTAATCGAACCATTTTGAAAAGAGTTAGATGCATGTTGACTAGTGTTGGTTTAAAGAATGTGTTTTGGGCTGAGGCTGTTTTGACAGTAACATATCTGATAAACAGATGTCCTTCGAATGTGTTAGATGTGAAGACACCTGAAGAGCTTTGGTCGGGACATCTACCAGATCTTGACAAATTGAGAGTATTTGGCTGCGTAGCCTATGCTCACATTAGCCAAGACAAGGTCGAACCTAGAGCTCTTAAATACATGTTCATGGGATACCCTGAAGGAGTCAAAGCCTATAGGATATGGTCCTTAAAGCCAGGTCACGGAAGGATTATCACCAGTCGAGATGTAGTTTTCAATGAAACTGAAACGGCTTTCAAGAAAACTAATGATAATGGTCGAAGTGCCGAAATATCTGACGAAGAGATGGAATAGGCAGAGATTCCTGTTGAGGTGGAGCATGTTGATGCCGAATTGCGTATCCCAAATAAAGTCGAAGAAGCAGAAGATGCAAATGAAATTGAGGAAATTGTCGATGACTACCTATTGGCAAGAGATAAGACAAGAAGAGTCATCAAACCACCTCAAAGACTTGGTTATGCAGATCTTATAGCTTATGCCTTAATCTCTGCAAGTGAGTTTCTAGACGAAGAACCAAGAGATTATAAGGAATTTATGAGGAGTCGAAATAAGTCTGAATGGCTGAAGACTACAAATGATGAGATGAAATCTCTTTATGATAACAACACCTGGGAATTGATCAAGAAACCTGTTGGAGTCAGGTTAGTTAACTGTAAATGGATTTTCAAACTTAAGGAAAGAATCAAAGTAGTGGCGTCGAAAAGATACAAGGTAAGGTTGGTTGCAGGGGGTTTCACTCAGAAAGAAGGTGTAGACTTCAATGATGTGTTTTCTCCTATTGTGAAGCATAGGTCCATTCGAATGTTTCTTGCCATGGTTGCACAGCTCGATCTTGAACTGGAACTAATGGATGTGAAGACTGCATTCTTGTATGGTGATTTAGATGAAACAATCCTGATGAGGCAACCTGAAGGGTATGTCGAAAAGGGAAAGGAAGATTATGTGTTCAAGTTGAATAGATCTTTATATGGGCTGAAACAATATCCTTGACAATGGAATAGGAGATTCGAAAAGTTCATGGCATGCATAAGTTTCATTAGAAGTTAGTTCGACCATTGTGTTTACTTCAGATTTTGTCCTGGTAATTCAGTTGTTATTTTGTTGCTTTATGTTGATGATATTCTCATAGCAAGCAAAAATGTCGAAGAGGTAATAAGGATGAAGGTTGAACTCAATAAGGAGTTCAAAATGAAGGATCTGGGAGCTGCTTTCAGGATTCTTTGGATTGACATTCAAAAAGATAGAAATCATTCGAAATTATGCTTATCTCAAGAGGCATATTTACGGAAGATTCTCGAAAGGTTTGGTATGTCGAATTCCAAGCCTGTTCTGACTCCAATAAATCCTCAATTCAAGATGAGTATAGATCAGTATCCCAGTACTGATGTGGAAAGAACCTATATGAATAGAATCTCATATGCTAATGTAGTAGATTCTTTGATGTAAGTTATGGTTTGTACTAGACCCGACATATCATATGTAGTAAGTCTTGTAAGCAGGTACATGGCAAATCTTAGAAAGGCTCACTGGAAAATATTGAAGTGGATTCTAAGATACATAAATGGGTCTCTGAACGGAGTCTTAATTTATGGTGTAGCCTTGGGTGAAGATAGTAAAGCAGTAATCAAAGGATATGTCGACTCTGATTATGCAGGTTGTATGTATTCCAGAAAATCTATTTATGGATATGTTTTCACTATGTTTGGTACAGCAATTAATTGGAAAGCAACACTTCAGAAAGTTGTCGCATTATCAACAACTTAAGCGGAATATATTGCTTTAACTGAAGTTGTGAAAGAAGAATTGTGGCTTGAAGGTTTTGCTAAGGAGCTGAAAATTCAAGGGTAAGTTATCATTGTTAAATGTGATAGTCAAAGTGCAATACACATGTCAAAAAATCCAGCTTATCATGAGCAAACTAAGCACATTGATGTGAGGTTACATTTTGTCATAGGAGTAATCGAGCGTGGAGAAGTTCAAGTGTTGAAGGTTTCGATAGAACACAATATTGCTTATATGATCACCAAGACATTGTCAAGTTGCAAGTTTTCCACTATATGCAGTTGATAAATCTACATGAAGAAAGCTAGTTCGTTCTTTGATAATAGAGTTTGTTCCAAGATGGAGATTTATGAGATGTTGGATCGAACTTTATTGGGTTGAAGAGTAACTTCTGGTTCGACAGGATTGAGCATGCCGTCGAAGTCTGTTCACATGCTGGTATCGAAGACCTCCATACTGTAGTCGAAGTATGTTCTAGTATGTGTGTGTTGAAATGCTAGGGTTGTTAGTATTTCGAATTGGACCTATTTATTATGTCCAATTGTTTAAGTTAACTTGTACTCTAAGTTAGCTAGTAATGGGTATTTGTGATAAAAGCCCATTAATTTAGTATGTTAGGTTTATTATAAATAGCATACTAGTTTCTCATCATTGCATACTGTGTATCCTAATTTAGGGTGAGAGAGTTATTTGTTATTCTTGTATACTTGTAATCTTGTTTTGAAGATAAAGGAAAGAAAAGCAGTTAATAACCAATATTTGTGTTCTTCTTGTTTTATCATTCTTTCTACCCTTATTATTTCTTGATCATTAAGGAACAAGTTTATACTCTATTTCCAAGGCATCTGATTCACAACACTTGTTAAAGTATTTGTCATGAAAAGCTCTATATGTTGAATTGTAAAGTAGAAAATTATTTGAGTTTAAAGTTTGTGTTCTTAAATATTTATTAGAATAAAATCCATAGAGAATATCTAGAACGCAACATTTAATCTACTCCAAAATTCAATGATTCGAAGATCTAAAATAAGATCTTCAGAAAAAATAATTTTATTTAATATTTTGTGTAAGTAATGTAATAATCTGAGTAAAGAATGTAGTAGTTTGTAAACAAAATAATTTAGTAATTTTCAGTGTGAATAATATAACAAATTTCTTATTAAAAAATAATTTTTATTTCTCCATGATTTTATTAATAAACCAGAAATATGATGCACTAGTTTGAAAAAATAATAAAAATGCAAAAACTATAGTTCGAATTCAAGTGCAAATAGTTTTTCCTTCAATTTTAAAAACAACAAAGGATAAAATGACAGCTTGTTATGTTTCATTTATATATTTAGTAGATTCATAAATCATATGATTTCACAAGCTATACTTGTGTGTAAAATGTGGTTGCATGAAAATGACTAGCTTTAGCCAAGAAAAAAAATACTTGAATTACACACCTAAATTGATGCTTCCCATAATTTAAAAATGAGACCAATTAGTTTAAATACATGAACGTGTGTTGTGTTGACACAATTTTTTGTCAAAACTGCACACATATTTCCTTCAATTGCTTAATATGCAAACTAAATTCACATGGATTACGTACCCTAAAAAAAAATCACGTATGCTTTAACAAAACGCTTACAAAAGCCTACCAGGTGAAATTGGTTACTATCATTCCTCTACCCTTGAATAAATATTCTTCTGATGAACTAAAGGATAATATAATCACTTTTTTCTACTAGATAACATTTTATTCCTATATTCAATTAATTCTTTCTTGCAATTGCATCAATAGGTTGTATCTGTGTCATTCTTCATTATCACTTTCAATTCATTCCACACGTTTTTAGCCTTCACACTCCACCTACAAAATAAATATGTATATATACACACATATATAGCTTTAATTCTCATAAGTCAAAACCAAAAACAAATCAACAAAATTATAACCTATACACATAAGTTCTCATTATTTCGAATCACTTATTATTATTCTTCATTAGAATCATGGAAATCTTTGCAAAAACATTCTTCATACTCTTATTACTTTCTTCAATTTTCTCAATAGTCTCATCAAGAAAAGTACCTTCCACAAAAAACATTGATTGGTGGTGCAACCAGACACCACATCCTCAACCATGCAAACACTACACAACTCAAATGAACAATCATTTCAAAATCAAACATAGAGTTGAATTCAGAAGAATGCTTGTTCAACAAGCCTTAGAACAATCTCTTATCCTGCAAAAAGAATCGCAACAAAATTCATCGGTGGAGCATAAAGTCGTTCATGGTGATTGTTTGAAGCTATTTGAAAACACAATCTTTCATCTCAATCGTACACTTGAAGGCTTAAACAATGCAAACAAAATATGTTCACCAAATGATGCACAAACATGGCTCACAACTTCTCTCACAAACATTGAAACATGTAAAAATGGAGCTTTAGAACTCAATGCTCAAGATTTCAATTTCATTGTTCATAACAATGTCATTGAGATGATAAGGAACACCTTAGCCATTAATATGTATTTCTTGAACCACAAGAAAGGTAATATTTTTTAAATATTTACAATATAATTTTGAAGTTTTTAATCAACATGGTGCCTTAACTAATCAAAATTTCTTAATCTGTGTGTAGAAACCGGAGAATGGTCATTTCCAAGTTGGTTTTCGAAGCATGAAAGGAAGCTTTTGCAATCAAGTTCTCCACTAAAGTTCAATCTAGTGGTGGCAAAAGATGGTTCTGGAAATTTTAAGACAGTGCAAGCTGCTTTGGATAGTGCTGCTAAGAGAAAATATAAGACAAGGTTTGTGATACATGTGAAGAAAGGTGTTTATAAAGAAAATATTGAGGTTGGTGTTCATAATGATAACATTATGTTGGTTGGTGATGGAATGCAAAATACTATAATAACAAGTTCCAGAAGTGTTCAAGGAGGTTTCACTACTTATAGCTCAGCAACAGCTGGTGAGTTATATTTAGTTTTCTTTCTATTTGAAATTCTTTTGTATCTATATGTTGTGTCGTGTCTGATATTTGTATTTATGTTTTATAGTTTCGAAATTATAAATAATTATTCTTAATTCAGGTATTGATGGACTTCACTTCATTGCGCGTGATATAACCTTTCAAAATACAGCTGGTCCACACAAGGGTCAAGCAGTGGCGCTACGATCAGCCTCAGATTTGTCTGTCTTCTATCGTTGTGCCATATCAGGTTACCAAGACACTCTCATGACTCACGCGCAACGTCAATTTTATCGACAATGCTACATCTACGGCACCGTAGATTTCATCTTTGGCAACGCAGCAGTGGTATTTCAAAATTGTAACATTTTCGCAAGAAAACCTTTAGATGGTCAAGCTAACATGATCACGGCTCAAGGCCGCGGTGATCCATTCCAAAACACCGGAATTTCATTCCACAATTGCCAAATTAGGGCTGCGTCGGATTTAAAGCCCGTTGTCGACAAATACAAAACCTACTTGGGCCGGCCTTGGCAACAATACTCAAGAGTTATGGTAATGAAAACTTTCATGGACACTCTAGTAAGCCCGTTGGGCTGGTCTCCATGGGATGACACTGACTTTGCTCAAGATACTTTGTATTATGGAGAGTACGAAAATTACGGGCCAGGCTCGTCGACAAAAGACAGAGTGAAATGGCCCGGTTATCATGTGATTACAAGCCCAAATGAAGCATCAAAGTTTACTGTAACCGGGCTTCTTGCAGGCCCTTCATGGTTGGCTACTACTACAGTGCCATTTACATCTGGTCTTTGATCATTATTAAGTTAATTATTCTACTTAATCAATTATTTGTAACTAAATTCATTGAAATTCTTGTAAGATTCTTTTGACACGTGAAGTAAAATTGAAGTAGATGATTGAAACATTAAAATTTGATTCGCACTACTGTAACCATCTTAAGAATATGAATTACAGTTTGAGATGAAATATTTGTGTTAATGGCATGATTGATTTATTGTCAGTAAACATTTTTGTGTTTTGTTGGAGCTGAATAAATTGTTTATAGTTTATTATTATTGTTTCTGAAAATAGCTGCAAATTTCTACTTGCAGTTACAAATTAAAATAATTGGTTAATGGGATATTGGCATGGCATAGATAACGTAGGAAAATCTATTGTTACAAAATTCCTCTATCAGTAGGAGAGTATGGCACCTGTTGTGTGTTTATTTTGGAGTTTCTTAGACTTTGTATTAGTTGGTTAGTATCTTTGTGTTTGTTAGTTTAAGTTGACTTATGGAAGTTACTTGGTTACTTGTTCAGCAAGTAACATACCTTTTGTATATAAAGAGCTTACCATATCAATAAAGAAGTAAGTATTCCCTTTGCACTAACAAGTGGTATCAGAGCCCCTCCAAAGGGTCTTATTTTAATTCAATAAAAAATGCAGTTCTTTGATTTAGGATTGGAAGTTTTGGTAATTCGGTTATCTTCTCCTCTCTCGTGTTAGATCAACCAGCCTTTTTATGGTGGATTCCTTTAAGTTTGTAACTCCTACAAATTTGAAATTCGATGAATTCTACGATCACTGTATAATGCTTATAGAAAATCTTCTTCGATCCAAATATTATTTAGAATTGGTGGAAAATAGAGTGACACTACTATAAATAATATATTTTGTGACGGAACTTACACCTCACACCAAAAAAACAAGGTGTAAACTAAAGACGTGTCATATTTAAAAAAAAAAACATATATTTTCTCGGTAGAGTTGGCAATCGAGGGGTAAAGTATTTAGATGACACGATTTTGGATCTGAGCAACTATATTTTACAATTATATTGATTTTGTTTATTTGTTGTTGTTGAGATTTGATGTTTAAAAATTCCATAGATTTCGTTGTTATTGTTGTTGTTATTTCTTTTGTTGAAATTTAATATTTAAGTATTCTATTGATTTTATTTATTTGTTGTTGTTGAGATTTAACATTTAAAGATTTAATTTTGTTATTGTTATTGTTGTTGTTGTTTTTGTTGTTGAGAATTAATGTTTAAGGATTTTATTGATTTTGTTTTTGTTGTTGTTATTGGTGTTGTTGTTGATGATGACGAGGAAGATTTAGCATTTGTCAAAAAAATTGATGTTTTGCAGATTAAAAGAGAAAAAAAATAGGTTAAAATTAAAATTTTGTAAACAGAACGTTACACTTCGATTATTGTTAAAAACCGAGATAAAAAGTAGTACAGTTTTGGAATTCATAAAATGTAGTTGTTAAGGATCGAATCCATTGCCAGTTATTCAAAAATTGAGGGGTGATGTGACAGGTTTTTATGTCGCCTTTCGCTATCTCGCCTATGTAACTGAGATTATATCTATTTTGCATCCGAAATGAAATGGGATTATTTGTAGTGTGATACCATTGCTCCACCAGATGCTACACCGGAACAATGAAGCTTGTATAAGAGAGCAAGCTCAAAAATATCAAATCTATGAAATATCGGTTTCTAGTGATTGATCGCATAATTATTGAGACTATTATGTTTGCAACACGACAAATATATTTGGGATTCCATGCAAAAGAAGTAGCAAGGTTATACCAAAGTGAATAGGGCATAATTGTACACCCTGCCCCGAGAATTTAAGATTTTTGGCATGAAAAAAATAAGTTTGTTGATGATTACTTTTCAAGAACATTGGTCAATGCAAACAAGATTACAGTTCATGGTGAAAAGTTAGAGGATATCATAATTGTTGAAAAAAGTATTGTGATCATTGACCACAAAATTCAATTATATGGTATGTTCCTTTGAAGAATCTAATGACGTTCCAACTCTCATCATTAATAAACTACAGAGCAGTATTCTCTACATGAACAAAGAATGAACATTGGTCAAGATAAGGAGGAATAACAAGTGATGAATAACAAGATCACAAATTATGGTTATGGTGGTGGTGGTAGTCATGTTACGGGACGTGGAGGAATTTAAGGTCGTGGTAGAGGAAGGAAAAACAGATATTAAATTGAATGCTTCTCATGTCATAAGCTAGGTGACGTGTGTGAACTGCAAGGGTGCAGTTGTGCCAAGTAGTAAAAGATCAATCCCATAAAGAGATGTATGATTACCGAATTTCTATTCTAACTTTAGTTATCTAAGGTGATCGCAAAAGTGTTTGTTTAGTACATATTGAAATAAAAATTAGAAAATAATAAAGATAGGACATGTGGTTTGGGATTGTCTATCTAGACTCATCCCAATAATTTTCTATGTTTGATTACGAGAATATTTTAAGCATTTTATAGTCTAAGAATTTCTTATAAAGTAACCCTAAATTAGTTTTTCTCTTTAGATACTTTGTTTGTCATAAAAGTATTCACTAGTTGATGATAAAGGAACAACATTGGACCCTTCTAAAATATATAATCCATATATTTTAGATCTTTTAAACATGATCACTTCACTAGGAGAAATCTTTAACACCCCTTGTTCAACATTAGTGCAATAGCCAAGATTATCAAACATGTTTGTGATTAACAAATTTTGTTCGAGCTTAAGAAAATATCATGTTATGAAGAATAAACTCACGATCATCGAACATTTTCAGTTTGACCATACAAATACCATGATCCTCGCAAGCCTTATTGTCACCATGACGAACTACTCAACCTTTTTACATCTTCAAAGACTGTAAATATTCTTAGACATATGTGATCAGAGAAACCTGAGTCCAAAACCAGACTCTCTCCAGTCTCCAAATTCGACACCACTTTTGCACCAACACTCTTATGATTATCCTCATCTGATTCAAGTGAAACTTAAAAAGAATCATCTTGCCCGTTCTATTTGGACAATCCCTCGTGAAGTGATCAATTTTCTAACAAGTGAAAAATTTTACCCTTGCCTTGTTAAACCTCTTTTATTTCGATATCCATATATGTTGTTTTCCTCCTCTTTAGACATTCAAGTTTTCACCATTATCTTCAATCTTAAAAATCTTTCCCCTTTTAAAAATCTCATAATCGAATAGACTTCATCCAAAGTAATAATACCTTAATTACCATAAAAAAGCATACTTGAAGTGCTCAAAAGATCTGGTAATAAGTTTATAATAAGAGTTGAGTTTTTTCCTCATCGTCAATCATCACCTTAATATTCTTTAGATTGTCAGTGATCTTACGAAATTATGTCAATTGCTCAACAATAGATTTGTTCTCTGCCATTTGAAATGAGTACAATTGTTGTTTCAAACATAACGTGTGAGCCAAAAATTTGGTCATATACAATGATTTAAGTTTTCTCTTAAAATTTTATCCCCGTCACACAAGATAATGACACTTCTAGCATTATCTACCATCTCTTCACTTTCAACAACTCAATATCATTATCTTTGGGAAACATCTCAATCTATTATTTATAACTCATGATACTCACATTTATTAGTGCGTGAGGCACTTTTAGTGAGGAGAGAAAGAGAGAATAATGAAGGAAATAAGGATTTGTATTATTGAATTGTACAAATAATGATACAGACTAGGACTATTTATATACTTTCCTAAATGGGCTTGGGTCTACACAACTTGGATTATATTTAAATATTAAATTAAATCTAATCTAATCTATTTTAACAAATCTAATTTAATATTTCAACAATGTAAACAATTCATTTGTTCCATGGTGGGCGTCACTTGTTGTGAAAAAATTGGTAGAATAGTTCAAAGCAATTGGTAAAATTATTCTATGTTCAAATACACCAAGAAATTTAAAATGTGGACAAAAAGAACAATTGCAATCAAAACAAATAGTCTCAAGCAACCGAATAACCTGTCAAGAGTGAAGACAAATACACAACAAACCAGAAGAAGATAAAAGACAAGAATACACTGGAACTTATTTAGTCGGTTTGATCAAATTAATCTACTATAAAGAAGAAAGTAACTCCTTAATTCACTATATGTCCAAAAATAATTACAAGATATTATAAAAGAATTCCAGAAAAAATAACTACTCAAGTTTCCAAGAACAAATCATATTTTCTACCCAAACTTTTTTCAATCTCTCAAACTCAATATATGAATCAAATAAATTCAAAATATTTAAAATTGTTTTTCAATCTCTCAATGATTTTCGAAATTCCTACTCTTATTTCTCTAAGTTTTCATAAGATTGTCAACTCCTCTCTCTTTTTTAAGCATGCATTCTAAATATTGTAAATATAAAAATTATATAGATATATATTTATCCATTTCAAATATTTCGAATAACTTTTTCAAAAATAGAAATTTTTCTTTAGTTTTATTTACTCCTTCCGTCTCATATTATTTGCCACAATTAGTCATTTCACATAAATTTAAAAATCACAATAAATCAAAGAGAATGATAAATTTACCAAATTTTCTTGTTTACTTATTAGTTTATCCAAATTAGCATTAATATCAAGGCGGAAAAACTATAAATTAAGAGTATTTATTAAAGGGTACAATTAGAAAATTGAATATAAAATGTCATTGTTAATGTAAAGTGACAAGTATTTTAGGACAGTTGTTTTTTCAAATGCAACACTTATTTTGGGACGGAGGGAGTAGTAATTAAAATATCCTAAAAATTGTGTATTAATTAACATTCCAAAAGACTATTTTCAACCATTAAACCAGGACAAAAATTTACTAAACAATTTAAATACTATCAAAAACTTCATCTTCAATCAATATTCAATGTTAAAATACTAAATGCTTATAAAAAAATTAAAATACTAAAAAGTAATACCCTCCATGGAATATTATGTCAACCATCTAAAATTCATCATTAAAATCGATTCCATGATTTAAGTTAATCATGCTTAGAGAAAGAAAATTATAATTAAAATGAATCAACACCTACTTGATTTTTGAAGAATGGGGAGAGTGGCTGAGTTCTAGATCTAAATGAGATGTTACTCTTCAAATAATTCTTCTAAGCAAAAGGATATTATATACATGCATATGAAACAAACACACAACTTAAGCCAACTAAATATTCTATTAAAAACTATTAATTTTATTATATGGTCTCAAAGCCGCAAATTACCAATTAATGCATTTTTAAGTAAGCTTAAGAATGTTGCTATGTGAATCCTCTTTAAGACACTTGTTTTCTTGCAATAACAAGCAATTAGGCTTCAACTTTCTGAATTATTAAGTAATACAATTTTTTCTACTAGATAATATTTTATATCTATGTTCAATTAAACATTTCTTGCAATTGCATGAATAGTTTGTATCTATGTCTTTCTTCATTATATATCACTTTCAATTCACTCCACACGTTTTTAGCCTTCACACTCCTCCACCTACAAAAAACCATGTATATATATGCACATATATAGCTTTAATTCTCATAAGTCAAAACCAAAATCAAATCAACAAAATCATAACCTAAACACATAAACTCTTATTTTTCTAAGTACTTCAATAACTACTCTTCATTAGAATTATGGGATTCTTTGCAAAAACATTCTTCATACTCTTATTACTTTCTTCAATTTTCTCAATAGTCTCATCAAGAAAAGTACCTTCCACAAAAAATATTGATTGGTGGTGCAACCAAACACCACATCCTCAACCATGCAAACACTACACAACTCAAATGAACAATCATTTCAAAATCAAACATAGAGTTGAATTTAGAAGAATGCTTCTTCAACAAGCCTTAGAACAATCACTCTTCATGCAAATAGAATCTCCACAAAACTCATCGGTGAAGCATAAAATCGTTCATGGTGATTGTTTGAAGCTATTCGAAAACACAATCTTTCATCTCAATCGTACACTTGAAGGATTAAACAATGGAAACAAAATATGTTCACCAAATGATGCACAAACATGGCTCACAACTTCTCTCACAAATATTGAAACATGTAAAAATGGAGCTTTAGAACTCAATGCTCAAGATTCCAATTTCATTCTACATAACAATGTCATTAAGATGATAAGGAACACCTTAGCCATCAATATGTATTTCTTGAACCACAAGAAAGGTAATATTTTTTAAATATTTACAATATAATTTTGAAGTTTTTAATCAACATGGTGCCTTAACTAATCGAAATTTCTTAATCTGTGTGTAGAACCCGGAGAAGGGTCATTTCCAAGTTGGTTTTCGAAGCATGAAAGGAAGCTTTTGCAATCGAATTCTCCACTAAAGTTCAATCTTGTGGTGGCAAAAGATGGTTCTGGAAATTTTAAGAGAGTGCAAGCTGCTTTGGATAGTGCTGCTAAGAGAAAATATAAGACAAGGTTTGTGATACATGTGAAGAAAGGTGTTTATAAAGAAAATATTGAGGTTGGTGTTCATAATGATAACATTATGTTGGTTGGTGATGGAATGCAAAATACTATAATAACAAGTTCTAGAAGTGTTCAAGGAGGTTTTACTACTTATAGCTCAGCAACAGTTGGTAAGTTATATGTTCTATTTGTAATTTTCGGTATCTATGTATCGTGTCGTGTTTGATATTTATGTTTTATAGCTTCAAAATTGTAAATAATTATTCTTGAATCATTAAAATTTAGGTATTGATGGACTTCACTTCATTGTGCGTGATATAACCTTTCAAAATACAGCTGGTCCACACAAAGGTCAAGCAGTGGCGCTACGATCAGCTTCAGATTTGTCAGTCTTTTATCGATGTGCCATATCAGGTTACCAAGACACTCTCATGACTCATGCACAACGTCAATTTTATCGACAATGCTACATCTACGGCACCGTAGACTTCATCTTTGGCAACGCCGCGGTGGTATTCCAAAATTGTAACATTTTCGCAAGAAAGCCATTAGATGGCCAAGCTAACATGATAACGGCTCAAGGTCGAGGAGATCCATTCCAAAACACCGGAATTTCATTCCACAATTGCCAAATTAGGGCTGCGTCGGATCTAAAGCCTGTTGTTGACAAATACAAAACCTACTTGGGCCGACCTTGGCAACAATACTCGAGAGTTATGGTGATGAAAACTTTTATGGACACTTTAGTGAGTCCATTGGGCTGGTCTCCATGGGGTGACACTGATTTTGCTCAAGATACATTGTATTATGGAGAGTATGAAAATTACGGGCCAGGCTCGTCGACAAAAGACAGAGTGAAATGGCCCGGTCATCACGTGATTACAAGCCCAAATGAAGCATCAAAGTTTACTGTAAGCGGGCTTCTCGCAGGCCCGTCATGGTTGGCAACTACTACAGTGCCATTCACATCTGGTCTTTGATCTTTTGTGTTGTGCTATATAACTATCACTTCATTAATAAGTCAACTATTGCACTTAATCAATTATTTGTAACTAAATTCATTGTAATTCTTATAAGAACATATTCAATATTCTTTTGAAACATGAAAATTTGAATCACAATATTGTAACCATCTATTAAGAATATGAATTACCAAAACCAAAGTATAGTATAGCCCCTAATCACATTTTGTTGAATGGCATAAACTATAAAAACAAATCCAATGTTATTTTCTTTAGATCAAGAAATCACTAATCACAATCCTGATAGGCCTAAAAAATCAATGTTTCGAGTCGTAAAAACGACGCCATGCAGCTTTAGCTAGCTGTGAAAATCACACCAAGAATTCCCAAGAGCAATGTGAAGAGGAAGGAATGTCCCAATGCAGAAGCTGATGACTTTTGTTCCCTGTGCAAGTATAAAGAAAGTTAAGTTTAAACAATAAGAGAAGACAAACAAAATTGGATAAAGAGCGCGTTTCTTAACAAAAAGCGAACAAACAGACGCTAAAACAATGCAGGTATGAGATAATGAGACATTACTTTTGTAAGTTTTTGAGAGGACCACAATATAGAACATTGTCTGGTACACTGGTATCATTGTTGGCCGATTCTTCGGGATTGAGAATCCTCAGATAAGTTTCTTGTCCGAGGTACCACCTGTCTAGGTTTTCTGACCTCAAATTCCACAATCCAACGTTGTCCAGAGACACGAGAACTGCTGTCCATCCTCCAGGAAAAACCTATCATAGTGTTAAATATACAAAGAATTATGAGTTCTCGAGTTTTTGAAGATCTATAACGGAAACAACAATGTGTACATATAACTACCGTCAAGGGACACGGTTCAAATTTTCCCAGACACGGTTGTAAAATGGTAAAGATCGTATGGAACTTACTTGAGTTGTGCTACGAGAAATTGCGTCCCACTTATTATAAGAGTTTCTAGAGTTTTCTGTCCAATCACCATAGTCCATCCTAAATCGAAGAAATCGGTTAATAAACTGTGTGATAAATAAGTAATATTGTAATTAGCAACATGAGAGAGCGAAAGGCGATGATGATTCATACCCGACAACGAAGAACGAGTAGCCATCCAGATGAAAGTTTTGAACAGTGGTGTCATTGTTTTGAAATATGATCTCGATGAATCCTTTATATGTAGCATTGATGATTGATCTGTCAACCACTGGTGTTCTGTTCATCGGCTTGCTTGGAAAATCAAGCTTATAGATTCCTCTTAGTTGATGCTTGTCAGCGAGGAGAAATGGAACGTCGGGTTTAAGGAATGAGATTCCGTTAATGGCAGCCCGAGTAGTGCCATTGATCTTCACCGGTGCTGTAACGTTTAATAGGTAAGTGTCGGTTATATTGATCGAACCATATCGATAGGATCCTTGAGGGTTAGGACGAGCTCCACTAGCAGATGTGTTTTGCCTGCTCAACATCATTATCGAAAAAGCTTTAAACTATTACATGTTAATCAACTGAGACGTGAAATTGTCGAGAACAAAATACAGAAAACAAACCTGATACTTCTTGCTTGGTTCATCGATGCGCCCTTGTTATAAAAATCATCGGGTGGTGGAGGTAAGGGACCGGTTACGGTACCCTTGGAATTTGTATAGTGTAAAACCGCAACACCGGTAACCTTCTGCCACAATGATTCATTCACAAACCTAGCGCTGGCGACAATGTAGTAGTCGGTACTTGCGTTCTGGTCGGTGGAGAGAAGAAAAGAGTAAGACTGGCCAGCATGAATATCGAAGTTCGTGAAATTTGTCTGCGTTGTGTAATACCCTTCGGTTTCCGCCAGCAATAGATTGTGGTTTTGAATTCGGAAGTTCAGAGAAGTCGAAACTCCAACATTATGGACACGAATTCGATATGTCTTGCCTGCAAAATATATTAGTAGTTTCGGTAAAAAAATAGCTCGAACTGTAGAGAAACAAATGTGATCATATGATATAGACTCCAAAATCATCAAAAACTATGCAATATAGTTAACTTCTAGTAGAAGGAAAGTTTCATGTTCTAACAAAGAAAACGAGAAATCAAGAACGATAGCTGAAAAATTAACATGAAAAGAGAGACGATGAAGATGAATAATTCGTAAACAGAAAATAAAAGCTAATGCCGATGACAATACCAGGATCAACAGTAATTGTCTCAAAGGGTAGTTTGTTAGGTACGAGAGTATCATTGTACTGATAAGGTCCTTTCCCATTGATAAGAACGCCATCTGGTATTCCGAGGTCTTTTCCATCATCAAGTGCCGTTCTTAGAGCCTACATTTATCGAACAATCATGTATAAT
The DNA here is from genome assembly GCA_021764765.1 of Vicia sativa. Taxonomy (NCBI): domain Eukaryota; kingdom Viridiplantae; phylum Streptophyta; class Magnoliopsida; order Fabales; family Fabaceae; genus Vicia; species Vicia sativa. Next base: position 269,215,642 of record CM038796.1, on the reverse strand, counting down.
CGTCAAATTCACATAATCTCAAATCACCAATATTTATACAAAAGAAAGAGCAACGAACAATAACTACTAACCGTGTGGTTCTGAGTATACCAATCACCAATGATGATGAAAATTTCACCGTCCGGCTGCGCGAAAGGAATCGGTATAACTTCCCTATTGTTGATAACAAAAGGACCAAAACCACCAGAAGCTCTTTGGAATTTAGTAGAAGGGAAGTAAAAGAAACTCCCTATTTGATCCTTGACTTGAAACTCATATGTCCAATTCCATTTCGGAGGAATCGGACAATTCGTGCCAAGAACTCCATCTTGCCACGAATCACGCCGCATCTGAATACCAGGCCTAAAACAATCAATTATTCACAAATTTGTTAGATCGAAACTATTTCGAAAAAATGGAATAATAACAAAAAATTTGCAATGCAACAGTGAAAACCAACCATGTGATGAGAAGTTCTTCATCCAACTGATTGAAAACGTTCACAACTACATTGTTATTGGTTGTAACATTAATCACAGGTCCTGGAAATTTCCCATTCACAGCTATAACCTGCAAATCAAATTTTCACTATTATCTAAATCAACAATTTCTAACCTTTCAAACTTATAATCAAGGTTTTAAAATACAACCCGTGACCGCAAAAATGGCCGTGACAACGGTTTCAAGCATATGCCAATACCAATATCATTATTCGCCGTTTTCATGTTAAAGAACAAATTGTGGTTAATTTATACCGTGACGACCACAATCAATGCCTTATGAAGCACAGACACCCCAAACACGGCACCGACACGGAGACACTAGTAATAATTTGAAAAATAAATAAACTAAAGGTAATCAGTCACATGTGTCCGTATAGGTGTCAGTGTCCAACACCGACACAGACACACTATTATTCAGAGGTGTCGGTGGAACATACTCTCAACACATGTAGTGTACCAACCAAAATCACCAAATTCGCGACAACCTTTACGCGACCGATATTTAAAACCTTGATTATAATTATACTATTTATTATAATGATTTTATTATTAATAAATCATAGATTAGAGGAAAAATTAGCTGAAAAATTAAATCAAAATTAGGTCAAATTCATATACAAAAAGCGTAAAATTAAACTAAATTAGGGCAAAAAAATGAAAAATCTCACTAATCTCCATTGAAATCACTCAAAGGTCAAGTCCACTATCAGCTTCAAAATCACAATCATATAGTTTGAAACAGAAAAAAAAAACTAAGAAATTGATAGGTTTATCAAATCATACACTTTTCAAATATACTTGAAAGGGACTGTTCCATAGAAACCAAAAAATATATATATTTGACCTATTTTCAACCTCAAAACAAATAATTTCCAAACACTGATTTCAAATATAATCTCAATATTCATGAAACAATATCACAAATCATATAAAAAAAATCAAAACTTAGAACCAAAAAAAAAAACACTATACACCATCATTACACTGCATGGAAAAATTGAAGGATAAAAACAAAACAGAAGCAACAAATTCAGAAACCCTTTATGAAAAAACAAACAAAAACAACCCATTTACGTATCTATGAACGCAACCCAATAAAGAACACTTTTTCAGAAAAAGTACCAAAACAGAGGGAAAAAAGGTCGCATTTTTATGATTGAAAACGAAATATGAGAACGACCCAGATGAAAAAATAAGCTAAAAAGAACGAAAAAGATCAGAAAATCAAAGAAAAATGTATTAAAAAAATAATGAAAAAAATCGAACCTGTTGAGGAACACCGAGAGGAGAAAGAGTGGTGTAAGAAACGTGAAGTTCTTGGTAAAGAGATGGATCACCGGAGAAGCAGAGAGTGATGTGAAGGAGGAAAATGGTGAGGGAGAATTGGGAGAATGTGAAGAGACCCATTGATGAAAATGTGAGAGAGAGTGTGATGGGAAGGTTTTTGTGAGGGTATTTACAGAAACCAAATGAAGAGGAAGAGAGAGAGAAAAGGGAAAACGGCTATTTGTATTATTTTTCCAAAACAATGAGAAACTTAAAAGGGAATTTATTGGAGGAAAAGTTATTTTTTTCCTATTTTTAAAATTATATTTTTGATTTTTTCTCTTCTTAAATATACAATCAATTTAGGTTGGTTTTACCAAATTAACTTTATAAATAATATTAAATAGTATATTGAGTAAGAATTAAATTGCACAGTTGTATTTGAATTTTAATTCAATTGATAGAAGTCGGTTTTGTTATAAGTTTATGATATTCACATTTATATATTTTATTAGTTATTATCATTTCGTTTATTTATTTATAAAAAATTTGCACAATTTTTAAATAATTATATTTATTAATTTTTAATATAAAATAGAAATTTTAGTAAAAACTCTTTTCATAAATATATTATGTGAATATAATTTTGAGAGCCTCTTCTATCGTTTTATAAATATTATGTAATACATCTCAGCTTGTTCCTCCTCCATAGGATCATCCTTCTCTGTATCCTATAACACAACGTACAACTCAATTGAGTCGTACCCGGAATATTCATCATTACAAAATATGTTGTGCAGGTCTTCGTCGTCTTCAACATCTACCTTGTAAAATGTTATTTGGTTCTCACCAGTAAAAACAAGGTGTTGGTAGAAAATGTGTGACATCGGACCTCGCCGAAGTTTGGTCTCGAGTCTTTTTTTGAAATAAAAAAAATTCGCATTGCTATTTAGACAAAATTGGATAATTTCGGTGTTTCTGAATAAAAAACCCGCTACCTCATTGTTGTACGTCTCACCATTGAAATGTACAGTGATAATATATTGTGGTACATATGACATTTTATCTGGGTTTGAGTGTTTGAAATTTGAGTGTTTGAAATGTTAGATTGTATGAAAATGTTTGATTGTGTGAGATATATATAGAGGTGGCAGATGATTGTATGAGAATATATGAGACAAAATTCAAATTTTGAAATCACATGTACAAGCCAAATAAGATGGCGCCTATGTACAAAATTAAAAGGGAGGCGCCATCCCACTTAGATTTTTACAAGCCTAGTCATAAATAGGTCTACCACCTAGTTGCCACCCTAGTCTGCATGTATAGTCCTGCAACCTAGCTGTCATAATCCATGTTGAATGGCGCCTATGTACCTTTTTAGAGAGAAGGTTCCATCCCATTTAGCTCCTCTCTAACACGTGGTTTGCATGCATGCAAGGCCCTAACACCTCATTTATTCCTTTGTTGACTGAATCGCTTATAAATATGGCGCCTCAGATGTGTTTTTTCCATCACCACTCTTCACTCTACCTTTACCTCTGATACAACTCTCATATCATCAGGAAAAAATTCAAGCATGAGTCTTTTGATTTTAGGAGAATCTCATCGAGGAACAAAGGTAAACATTGCTACCTATGTAAGTTTTATCCTTTATATTCTTATTCTTACATTCATTGTTTATTATGTTATTAATATTTTTTACACTTTTTTATACATCAAATTATTTTCACGTTATATTTAGGATACGAAAAAAATTTAGATGTCGCTCACATCATTATATTGCTCCCGATCCATTAATCGTTCCATACCTTGTACGTGCCAGTTTTGGGGATGTTATTAAAATCTCCAACTGTACAATAGATTCAAAGTTTATTCTTGCATTATGCGAAAGTTGGAGACCCGAGACACACATTTCATTTGCCCATAGGTGAATGTACGGTCACACTTGAGGACGTTTACATGTTGATGGGTCTTCCGATTAATGGTAAGGCGGTTAATGGTCCGGTCCAATAAGTCGACGCTCTATGCGAGGAGATGTTGGGTAGAGATATGGTGGATAGTCCTAGTGCAAGAGGTCAAGGTATTTTTTTTATCCACACTTAGAGTGCATTATGATTCCCTTGGTTTGAAAGAAAATTCCACTGAGGAAGAAAAAAAATAAAGACAAGCAATTATATTATGTTATTGTTTGAAAGTCTATTATTCTCCGAGAGTACAGGAAATAGCGTAAATTTTATGTACTTGGGTTTGCTTGGGGACATTGATAAGATAGAAAAATATAGTTGGGGTTCCGCTGTTCTAGCCCAACTATACAGTTCCTTGTGTAAGAACTATAATAAAGACACGTCAACATTTAATGGATGTGATTTCTTGTTTCAAGCATGGGGTTAGTGGAGAATGCAATCACTTAATCCCGTCAACGACCTACCATTCAGTTTTCCATACGCAACAAAGTAAGTACATTGCTTAATTATTAAAATATTTATGTCTTTCATATATATAAAATCTTAATATATTAAATGTTCATTCATTTAGGTGTAGTGTAACGGGTATGGATTACGGAAAGAATCCGAGACACAATGTTGTCATTTATCATAATCTAATAGCCCACCTTGACGCAACTGATGTACGTAATTTCTATTAACTCCAACTAATTTTAACATTTATTATTTTAAAATATATCATTAATCTGCATATTTTTTTATCAACAATTTACATGGAGATCATACCTGGGTTTGGATCATATACCCAATGAAGATGATGCAGAGGTTTGGACTGCGAAAACTGCTATTATACGGTTTAACATTGTGGAAATGCACCACAGCGACCGTGTGAAGATGCAGTTTGGTATGTTCCAAGACATACCGCACGATCCGATATGTTTGGATCTTTGGCATCTCAAAAGGGTCGATGCCCAATAGGGATATGATAATTGGAAAAAATTTGCCAGGGAGTTTTGTAAGATGTGGAAAAACCGATCGGACCATATCATACAATTTCTAATTTACGAGGATGACAAACTATGCAACACTCTCATCAATACATTGTTTGGTACCGACCCATAACGAACCCAGAAATGCATGTCTCTCCCCCCTCTATTTGGTCGACCCACGTACCCAGTGGGTCCAACCCTCAGATCCACAACAACGACCACAACAGCACCACCAACAATAACAGCGACAACACTACCAACAACAACCGCACCAACAATACCAACAACCACCCCAACAACACTACCAACAATAGTCCCAACATCCATCAACCTCCCGCCAACCAACCCGACGATACAGGACCACCAACACTCAATCTCAACCCCAACCTCAACCTGATTACCAACCCACCCAAATTTCCGACACACAATTTCAATACTCCCATATGTCAACCACCCAAATACAATACTCCGAAGAAAGAGCATATGTCCAACCCCCTATATGGGCCCATCAACATCTCACCTTAGCCCAGACACTGGCTTCTCCGAGGAATATTTCTCAACCAATCCAACATACCACCAACCATCACCATACCAAACCCCCCACCATTCATATGGGTAGCGGTCTCCAAACACCCAATTTCCTTTTTACCCCACTCATTCACAATCCACCTATACATATGACGAATGTTATCATCCCCACATGGAACCTAACCCCACACCACAACGACCAAGCTTTGAGAACATGGGAACACGTCTATACGAAAGCGGTATGACAAGTAATGCGGATCTTGAGGCATACATGGATCCTAATCGCATACACTACGAGCGGCCATCGACCTAACCACAGGCGCCATCTGGAATGACTCCTACTTGTTAAAAAAAACAATGCATGAGCCATTTAAAATGGCTCCTGCTTGTATATTAAACCTAAAACATGATTATTTGGGTAATTAATTTCAATACATGATTATTTAAGTTTTTTTTAAAAAACTTGATTATTAAAAGAAAAATCACAATTTGAAGGTATACAAAATTACAAAGCAAAAAAGTTATAATTAATATATTTAATTTATATATGAATTATATATATTAATTATTCAAAAAATCTAAAAAAAAATGAAATTTACTTATAATATGAATAGGAGGAGCATTATTTATATCTTTGATATTCTGATAAATTATTCTTCCTTGCAATTACAGTGCTTGAAAAACAGTGTACACACTTTGTTAATACACTTATAAAACTCAGGGAGAACCATCCGAGATATCGGTTCAGGGCAATCTTCATCTCTTTCACATGGGCAATTTTCATCTCTTTCGCATGGATTCACCTTAATACCAGCCTCCGTTGAAAGATAAAACAAGGAAAAAAGTAAAATTATGGCATAAATAAACTTCAAAACTTTAGCCATATTTTTTTTCTCTTTTTATTTTACAGAGTGAAATTTGTTCAATTTATAATGTGTAAATATAATGCAATATTTAAAACATTTAAATATTTGAAGTAGTACATTCCATAATATATTTTAGTTGTCCTTTACCTTTCGAATACTGAATAAATGTCTATTTAGTAAAGGGGGTAATATACAAATAATTTATAATTTTTAGATCTATTTCTTTTTCATGTAACTTTCCATCCTTTGGGAGTAGAAGTGTCTTCTCATTAAAACTTTATATCAAATATTTATGTAATTTTTCATCTTTGGTTATAAAAATGACTTCTCATTAAAACTTTATATCAAATATTTATGTAATTTTTCATCTTTGGTTATAAAAATGACTTCTCATTAAACCTTTATGTAATTTTTCATCTTTTGGTGACATATAATATATGTTTTCACATATTTAATAAATGTCTCTTAGAGTCTGTTTGACTCAAACGAGGAGACGAGATAGAGGGTATTTTAATGAAAGGATGGGAAGGATAGGCGAGGTGAGATAATCTTTTTAATTATGTATATGTTTGATTCAAAAGAGATGATGGGAGGGGAAGTGAGAGATTTTAATAAAAAATATATTTGGTTTACAAGGAAAGAAGGGATTTTAGTAATAATTTATATTTGTTGCTCAAAAAATGGAAATTCATGTCAATGCATGTGCTTGCTCATTCCATGCAACACTAGATTCTTGGCAAGACTTATAGCTGATTTGTTGTTAATCATCAATTTCACATGTTTTCTCATCTTGATCTTTAGTTCTTGCAATAAAATTCATCAAGAAAATAGCTTGACACACAGACAACACACATGCAATGTATTCAACTTCACAAGTTGACTATGCAACTATTGAAGCGGTCAAGCGGCAGGCAAAAAGTAAAGTATTATTTTTACCGGGTGATATATAGGTTATATCGTATCGTGTCCACAAAGATTGGTTATTGATTCGCTGTTCGATAAATCTATCGTCAATGAGTTTAGGGTTTGAATGGATTGTAAGGAAAAGGTAAAAAGTATCAACAAAAAATAATCGCATAAAAAGGAAAGGAGAACCTTATCTGGTACGAATGTACACTACTCGTCACGATCTTAAACCTATTGACTAGTTGCACTCAACCCACTCTACTCGTCAAAATCATCACGGACACCATGAGATGTACCCACAACAAATGTTATGTCTAATGCCAAGTCGCGAGACCAACCATATTACTCTATCGATAATGTCTTGCGTGCTACAACAACACGAAGGCATTAAGCTTTAGCACCCAAAGTGAATATTATCTCTAAATCTATCCCTAGAATCTAGAAATTAATAGATATCCATCCCTAATAAAAATTTGTGAGGTATATGTCTATAATAATCCATATCCAAACATAAAACAAAAAGATCAAAAAAGACATCAAGATTGATTTGTAAAACAAGCTTTATACAATACCATAATCAACAAATATACATATGTTCAAAGTAAATATACAAACATAACACAACAAAATAGATTACAAAGAGAAGATAAGAACAGGAACCAAACATTTCTTGGTTTGTCAACACCAACCGACGAGGAATTCGACTATGGATCATCCGATTGCAACATCCAATGGTGTTTCTAAGTGTCTCTAGACCAAATAATGATGTATGATGGATTGGGGGTTCAAAAATACCCAAAACATAACCTAAAAATGTGTTTTTGACCCTATTTAAGGATTTTAAAACCCACAGGACGCGCTTAGCCCGGTCTGTGGGAGCTTAGCGCGGTCAGTCCCGTGTTAAAAAAATCAGTGTCTTGTTTTCTCCAAAACTTGAGAACCGTAACTCAGATTTGCATCCGGTTAGAAACATTGCAAAGCTTATTCAATGACCTATCTAATCATAATCGCGTGTTTGAAGCTTTACTCGATCTCGAACGCTCTGTGCTTCTACCATTCGATAATCCTACAAAAATGGTATAAAACTATCAAAAGAATAGTATTTGTAAAAAAATGAGATTATACTATAATTTACACAAAAGTTGGATTTATTACACTAAAATAGAATAATAAATGTCACAAATTTACACTAAAGATATCGACATTTTGACACTTATCAGCAACCACATTCCGCTTCGTGGAGCACCAAAAAATGGGACCTCCCAAATATTTAAAAATATACATAAGTACTTCTTCTAACAACTCTGTCTCTATCACGATCAGAGTCTGAATATAATATCAACTCATTGTCAAATTTAACACTAGAAGGGAACAACACTCCATACCTCAGGGTCCCTTTAATGTACCTCAATATCCTAATAGAAGCTTTGTAATGTGATCACTTTGATTTGTTCATAAACCTACTCACCATTCCAACCACATAGCAAATGTCAGGTTTGGTGTTACAAAGATATCTCAATGAGTCAACAAACTGTTTAAAAATTATAGCATCTACATCATCACCCTCAGTATCAGAAAATTACTATTTATTTGATTCAATGAAGTTGCCATCTAACTTTATTTACTCCTAAACTGGAAAGGGAAAATATAGATAAAATCTAATGAAATGAAATGGTCACCGCAACTAAGAGATGAGTTTGGGAGTCGGTTATGCAAGGAGAAAATATTAACACCCCTCATATTTATCGTACTCGATGTGAACCGTTTAGTTCTTGTGTGTTTGTGTGTTTAGAAATTAATTATTTGCAAACTTTTACTTATTATGTGAGAAAATGCAAAAGAAATGAGAAATGTATTTTAGGTTTTTTGAAAGTTGGCTTGCCTTGACTTTACAATCGCGTGCCTACGTATTCCCCAAGTGCGATGGAAAAGTCATTTGAAATTAATTGTTTGTTATTTTATATTTGGTTGTATGAGTTGGTTTAAATTATGTCTTTTTTATTGAAGTTTGTATGACAAAAATAGTGAGACTTGTGTATAATATTTTTGAAAATTTGTGATGAAATGCACTCTGGTTCCTAAGAGAAATGGACCCTAGTAATCCAAAGTTCGTGTCGAGAGGTATGAGCACTGGTCAAACATTGTTCCCTCCTAGGAATCGAATCCGATATTCTCTGAATTGTGTCCTTATTAGGAGCTCCTTTATCATTGGAGTCCAATTACTTGGTTTGAATATAAATTTTTAATATATGTAAAATTGTTAAAAAGTATTAAAAATATATGTTTTTTATTTTTTATATAACAAAATTAAAATAATAAATATTTTGTTTTTTAGTTTGTTAATAACTTTTTTTCGTATTTTTGACATAAATAAATAAATAAATATATAATATAATAAATTTTATTTTATTATTTTTGTAAAATAGATTTATAATATACTGTTGAAAATAAAATAAAATATTTTTAAAAATATAATATTCAAATTTTGTGAGGTGTTTTTCAATTCGCAATGTGTTGTTTGTTGTGCTCTGATAACGTCTTGCTCTGTTCTGACATATATTGTTGTTTGCTCTAAACTCTGGTGAAGGGGGTTGCTGGCGTGAATTTCACCTGACAACGGTCTGGCGTGAATTTCACCTGACAACATTGCGACATGATTTTCTCTTTGCAACATGTTGCGACTAACGTTTTTGCGGGGTAGTTGATCTACCACACAATAGTTTAGTTGCAGGGTGGTTTTTATATTTGTGAGGTGATTTTCACCTGACAACTTGATGTTTTTTTATAGTATGGGTGTGTCTTTTTTAATCTAGTTTTTTATAAAAATTAAAGTGTTTTACTTATAGTCGATATACAAAATAGGTCATCTCTTTAAGTTAATTCAATTGATAACTACGTAAGATATTAGATGCAAAATCGGGGGTTTGAAGTCGTGACATCTCACTTATTCATCTTTAAAAAGTGAATTCTCAGTCAATAAGTTATTTGACCCAAAAAATCTTCTTATTCTATTTTTAACGAAGAATATATTTTTAACTATAAAAAATTATTAAGTTTTGGTTATATAACTACAAAGGTTGTTTTAATAAATATTATTTTTCTTCTATAATTTATAATTCAGAGTTTATATTTTCTAATATATTTTTCTAATAAAAATTAAATATTAACTATTGAAATATTTATTTATGTTTATAAATTAATTAAATTGTTTTTTTATAAGCAAGAATAACTTGAAATCAAATAGAGTCGTAAGGGGTGCTCACCTTTATACAATCAAGAAAACCAAAAACCAAAAACCAAAAATAAAACACCCAACAAAGAGCAAAACGAGCTAAACCCAACCAAAACAAAAACAAAAATCATTCACTAATCTCAACAAAGTTTAGGATTGTTGAACCAATCCAACTTAGAGATGCTTCTCCAATTCCTATAGAAAACATTGAACCACTATCAAGAAGTAAGCTTAAAGAAGCTCATAACATCCAAGTTTTTAAGGACTTTTCCTTTAAAAATGATGGCATTTATATAATATCAAATTGACCAACAAAACACAAGAGCAAAGAACCAATAAAAAGAAGACGAGTTTAGATCTTGAAGTCTTTCCAATAAGGAACTCGAAAGGGGAGAACCTCCCTGTCGCACCCCAAAATTTACCCTCCTAAGTTCAGGGTTTCGTCTTCAAGATTGACTTTAATTGATTTAAGGGTTCATTGCAGTTACATGAACAGTTGGTTGTGTTCCATAAGGATTGAAGTTGTCGGTTTGGTATGCATTCAAGTCCTTTTTATAAAAGAAAGAAGGTGACTGGTGGAATCAAGTTATCTGAGGCTTGTAAGAAATTAGGTCGAAGTTGAATTATTTGGATCTTCTTGAAGTACAAGTTAAATTTGAATCAAGTCTTTTAAATGTCAAGTGAATCTTTACGATTTTTAAATAAGAATTGTTTCTTTTCATTCACGAATCAAAGTTCCGTGCTTTACTCAAACCATTCAAATACTTATCATTCAAGTTGCATTCAAGTTTCATGGCAATGTTCTTTTGATTCATCATGACATTAAAGTATTCAAACATTTATTTTGTTCAAGAGTCTTGATTCATGTTAAAGAGGGTAGATTCATCCATGATTGGTTCCTTGAAATACAATTTTCTACTTAGCAAGAAAGGAGAGACTTTGTGATAATATTCATTCAAGATTGAAGGCTAAGAAATTTCATTCATGATATATTGTTCAAGATTCCAAAATACAAATTGTCAAATCCATAGAATCCAAATCATTCAAGATGTTTTTCTTTCCTTTGTTCAACTTACAAGGAATGGTATTCAAGTCAAGTGTTCAATCATTGTTAACTACAAGATGTCATTACAAGAGTTTATGAGGTTTTCATCCTAAAACTAAATTCAAAATCTTTTCTATTCTAATTAGTTTTGCTCCAAACACTTCATCATTCAACTTCGTGGTCACCTTGATTTCCCTCCTCATCTCCATGCCGTGCCATTCGATCGTTGCCATTCATGAAACAAGGAAAAAAGAACATAGTTAGCAATTGCAAAAACATGAACAAATTCGTACGAAATCAAAAGAGTTTCTTTTTCGGACTCATCATGAGGGTTGTGTTAGGGAATCAGGTTTGTAAGGTTAATTGTTTCAAAAGCCTCAGAACCGAAGTTCCTTCATCGGCCGCTACCTCTATTGCAAATCACAACAACCTTTGTTGTTGGTTCACAAAGGGAGGTGAGAAGTAGAAAAATCAGAAACATCATATTTTCCCAATAAAATACAGCCTAACAGTTTGCCAAAAGAGTTCCAAAAATTCAATTCAGCCAAATATATAAAAGGTCAACATGTTTCAGCAACTGATCAGCAAAACCAAAAATCACATTTTACCCCACAAATACATAGTTATCAGCATAAGTGAATTTTTTTCTCCTAGATATAGTGTGACAGCAGCAGGGAGACATAAAAAAGCCAAGTTTCAAACTGAACAGCATAATAAAAAGCATAGCCGAAAGAGGAAAGTGGTATTAACTACAAGCAACCACATATGCCACAAAGTATGTTACCAAGGAAGGACAGATGGGGATTACACAAAAGGGATAACAAAAACAATACAGAAGCAAGAACCAAGGCAGAAGTTTGTCCCAATTAATCAGAAAAAATGGCATAAAGATAACCAAGATCAAGCATAATATTTGTAGCCAAAAGGAAAAGCAGAAAATATACAAAAAGCTAGCTCTGTTCAGACCAAAAAGGATAGCATCTGTTCACTCAAAAACCCTCAGATACCAATAAAAAAACACTTAAGAGATAGCATTTGTTTAATATAACCATAGGGTGTATCTGTTCAAAACCAGCAGGCCATATCAGTTCAAAAATATAACAAACATTCTAAAAACCAGAAAGATATAGCATCTGTTCTTAACAAACATTCAAAAACCAACAAGATCAATAGCATCTGTTCTTAATAACAACACCCCAAAACACCCAAGACCAAGATCAATGATATCTGTTCTTTGAATAAACCCTCAAAAAACCAGAAAGAAAGATCAATATAGCATTTGTTCCACAATCAAAACAATCCTAGCCAATCAAAATGAGAGCATTTGTTCAAAAAACCAACACAACAGAAAGATAAACCAACAAAAATAACATATGTTCTTTGCATTCAGAAACCAAAAACCAGAAAAAGCATAGCCAACACAGAAGAAAACACCTAACACTCATCATCTTCCCCAACACACCCTTCAGAAATTCCTATTTCAGAAACTGATTTCTAATACAGAGAAAGAGAAAAGAGGAAGCAAGGAACGATCTCACCCGAAGTTCGGAAGCCAGCCCAGACGCGTCTCCAAAAACTCAGGTATCGTAACCTTCGACGGAATCGTGTCGAAGGTCTAGGGTTTCAAGAAACCATTTGATTTTCAGCCAAGTTTTTGATACATCTGCAGAGTCAATACCATCAAACATTAGAAAGCATTAAAAAATAAGAGATAAACCAAACAAAATCGAGGGGTTAGGGTTTCCCTCAGAGAGCGTTGAGAGAGATGATGAGTACGAGAATTGCGAGAGAGATGGAGAAAGTTGGGGCTTTCTGGGTTTCCAACAGGGATCGAGAGCGAGAGAGATGAGGGTTTGTTGTTCTTCTGATTCGCATTTTGAATGAGGAAGGTTTGGGTTGGGGGGTTCTGAGCATGCACATCGTGAGCGAGAGAGGACAGATGAGTCTTTTTTTGTTTAGTTTTTTTTGTTTTGTTTTGGTTTAATAGTTAGGAATAGAATAAATAACTAATTAATTATTATTATTATCATTTTCTTAATTAACAAAACAATAACTAATATTCTATTTTATTTTATTTTTTAAAAAAATAATATGAAAAATAGTAATAATATTGTTAATTAGGCCATTTTTGATTGGTGGTGACATTTGTCACCATCTCTAGTAGGGAGAGTTTTTAGCAATTTTCTTTTTTTATTTGTACTATTTTATCCTCACAATATACCTGTGCTATCACCGTTCCCGTTTGCCTCGACTTTTCGGTTTTCTGATCAACGACGCATCACGCTTTGACGCTCCATATGAGGTTTTCTAAAGGCTCATTGGACCCTTTATTTGGGCTCAAGAGTATTATCTCTGGATTTCTTTTCCCACCGCCCAGACTCGCTTCATACAGGCTATCTCTAAAACTTTTATCTTTTCAATTATTTTATTTTTATGTAAATAATATTTTTGTGCGATGTACTAAATAATAATTAGTTCTGATAGTTTTTATTTGATAATTTATCGATTAAACTATTAGTCGATTTCTTATCAAATAGAAAAAATCGTTTCTAATAATTATTTAAATTTCCGATTGTATTGTGTGATGATTATCTGTTTGTTCCGCATTATTCACCATTGTACACTTCGCACCTGAATAACATTAAAATCAATTCGATTCTATCTTGATTGGCTCATCTGCCGATTTCTTAAAGGGTCTCATAGTTGGGGATGGGCATGGTCATCCTCAAGAGGTTAACTAAAGCCCTTGTTGCTTTAGTTAATCCTAACCCGAAAACAACATTGGTCTATATACCAATTTCCATGCACCAGAGTCTCATGGTTGGGGATAGGAGCACCTATCCTCACGAGGTTAATTAAGTCCATATACTTAATTAATCATAACCCGATTCCATACTTCATCTCAGCACGTATCTCGAAACACTTTCAGAATTAATTTACAAACCTCGATCCAACGTCGAGTGCATTTTCAAAATCTTTTTCATAACAAAATCCAATTTTTTAAGTCGTTGGACGCTAGGCCAATTGTTTAAAAACCTGTCCCAAATGAACTCTTAGTCTTTAAGTCGTTGGACGCTAGACCAATTGCTTAAAGACTTCTAATAACGTGGAACTTGTTTCACCTCACTCTTTCATAAGAAAATCTTTTTGGGTGATAGACGACTCGTCTGAGCATTAGCTCCTCGGGGTTCTAGTATTTGAATCATAAGACGTTAGTCCTATTGTTCGGTACTTTTTCACTCACTTAAAAACAATTCAATTCACTCAAAACTCTTTTCTCGCTCATATGCGATCATCAAACTCTTTTCCGATAAAGAGCGTGTAATAGCCATTTCAAATATGAACGAGGACTTAAGCTTTTCAAACAAACTAAACAAGTCCAAGTTCAAGCATTTGAAACGTCTAATGCACGATTTTTCTTATAAAATCAATACAACCAATTTAAACCTTTTTGAGAGGAACTACGGAGTTTTGACTTTCCCATTGCACAAGGGAATACGTAGGCACACGGCTTCGAAACCGTGCCAAACTCAAAATAATAATAAACAAATCCTTTTCTCCTTTATTCATAACTTAGCAATAAACACACATACAAACACGTAGAACTAAATGGGTCCCATCGAGTACGATGGATGTAAGGGGTGCTAATACCTTCCCCTTACATAACCGACTCCCGATTCCATATTTTTGGTCATGTAGACCGTCTTATCCGCATTTGTGGGGTTCTATCTATATTTTCCCGTTCCTTTTGGAACAAATAAAATTAGGTGGCGATTTCACTAGTTTTCGGAAATTTAAATGATTTTTGAAAATCGAGTTGCTTCACTCCCACACTAATCTACGAACAAAACTTGGACTATAAAAACGAGGAGTAAGAGTAATGTCATACCCCAAAATTTGCCCTCCTACTTCTCAAGACATTTCATATATCCATACTCAAGGATTTCACAAGGGTTGACCAGACAAACCCTCTCATATGCTTCAAAGGGTTGGCCATCCTCAGATCAAGGTGGGCCTCCAACATTTCAAGTGATCATCATACCTCATCATATGCTTCAAAGGATCTTCATGTCAAGTTTCAAGCCTTACAAGTCAAGTTTCCTCAGACAATTGCTCAGATGATTGAAAATTAGTTGTATTGGACAAAAAGTCAATTGTGGTCAACATACAGACAAACTTCAGAAATTTTTTGTCAACATCAATATTTTGAAGTGATATTCATCATTTGATCAAGGGTTGATCATGATTCATCAAGAAAAGTCAAGATTTGATCAAAAGTCAAAGTTTCCAAATTAGGGTTTTTGAACAAAAAGTCAACAGAACTTTGACCAGGCATAACTTTCACATGCTTTCTCATTTTGAAGAGAACTCAATTCTCTACAACTTCATGTCTCACAAGCTTGGTCAGAAAATGCTTCATTTGGAAGATATGGATGAAAACATTACAGGTCCTTTTTCAAAGTCAACAAAAAGTCATCTTTTTTGTAAAGAAGTGTTCTTGAGCATGGAAACTTCAATTGAGATGGAACCAAATAGGTTGTTTAGAGGACATCTTGAGATTTCTAAAAAGTCTAAGAACACACAAAAATGTTTAAAATTGAGCAAGATACACCTTGCACAAGTTGAGCATTTTTGAAGAGGTGCACAAAGAGAAATACTTCACAAATGCAAATTTTTCCCAAATGGGCTTATAATTTTATGATCCAAACTAGATCTTAACATTATCCATGGCCTCTCTACACCTTGCCACGCCTCTTTTCCATTTTTTTGATTTATTTTTGAATTTAAAGCATTTAATTCAGTTTTAAATTAAATAAAATACAAAAGCAAGGTATAAAACAAGTTGGGCTTGATTTCTATCTATCTTGAGGACCAAGGAAGCCCACAATACATGCCAAATTCGTGCAAGATGCTACAAGGAAGAAAAAATCCAATTTTGGAAAGATTTGATGAAAATTTACAAGGAAATATTTTTGCATTCAAAGCAATATATTTTTTCATTCTTTTTGACCAAATCTCTTGCTCTATAAATACATAACACATTCACAAGAACAAATGACGAAACCCTAGCCTCACAAACCAACCATAAAAATAAAAAATTCTCTCAAAGTTGCAAAATTCGAATTTTGTCTCCCAACCGTTTTCAATTCAATTCAAGCACTCCCTTGTGCTCCTGAGGTATCATAGAGTAAGTCCAGGCCAAGAACCATGGCCAAACATGCCTGAATCGAGCCAGACATGAACATACATTTGCATACTTTTCTTCAATTCATGTTTTAATATTTATCGTGTTTTGTCTGAAACTAACCCTTGCAATGCATTCCTGAGACATCATAGAACAGGTCTGGACGATCACATGAAGCTCTTAACAACCGGAATGTGATTTGCCATTGTTAGGGCTTCAGATCGGAGAAGCTTCGATCCGGATGATACAGGCCGTTTTAGTCCAAACAAACACCACCATTGAACTCGCAAGGGTCGATTTAGGGGGGGTAGCCTTAACCCTAAGCTTTAATTTTTAGTATTTTGCAGGTTTTGAAAAACAACCCGCCGGAGAAGACGATCGACATTAGGGTTCTGGCGGGTGACTCCGGCGCTGACTGTTTGACCATGGCGTGGCATATCTCTGTCATCTGATTGGTTTACACAATACAACCAGGGCCCACGTTTAACTTGCTTTTGAAAATTCAAAATAACACGTGTTATTCACATATAATCCATTGCAGGTATTCTATAGACAGCAAGCATGTGTAGCTCAGATGGTCAAGGCATGGTTGGATTCACCAGAAGGTCCTGGGATTGATCCCCAGCGACCACAATTCTTTTTTACCACTTTTCAAACTAACTAACCTTTTTCATATTTTCTTATTTTTCTTATTCAATTTAATTTCTTTTCAAACAATTTTTTAATGCATTAAAAATCACCAAAAAAATAATTTCTTTTTGCATTTAGGTCAGAAAAATGTTTATTTAATTTTTGACACAAAAATTAATATTTTTGCATGCATATTTTAGTTAATTGTTAATTAACCATAAAATTAACTTTTAATTATTTTTCTTCATCAAAACCAATCTAGAAAATTCCCAAAAAATTATCTTATCATCTAATTAGGATTACTAACCTAAAAAACTTTTTCCCAACTCAAAAATCTTTTTTTTACTAACATATTTTCTCTTATGTGAATTTCTTATCTTTTTCGATTATTATGTATCTGCTTACAGGTTGTAATAGTTAGGATTTATTTTCTCGCATTTTTTTCCAATATTATGTAACTGCTTATGGGATGTAATAGCTTAATTAGGATTTACTTTCCGCACTCCTATATTATGTAACTGCCCCAAAGCCATGTAATAGCGTAGGATTTACTTTCCGCAATTTACTTTCCGCACCCATATAAACTGCTAGTAACTAGGCGTGTATGGCAAGATAAAAATGAACATAGATCACTTCTAATTTCAAGATAACATATCTGAATTCAACACACGTTTTCACACATGCACTCCCTAGAGTATTCTCTCTCGTTGCCTTTCGAATAAATGGTCAAGTCCCTCGAACGTAGAGGTATCCTAGCATCGTTGCCTACAAACATATCATCATAGTCCCTTCGATACAAAGATCATAGACCCTCGACGTGGCCTACGAAAACATAATCTCGTCCCTCGATTGTTGCCTACGAAAAGTGATGATCGTCCCTTCGAATGTGCTAGGATACTCCTACAAGTTGCCTTCTATGACCATCCGATGTCCCTTCGAATGTCCCTTTACATCCAACGAATAGGGTTACCTACCAACTAATGGTATGGATAACACTATTCTAAAGAAACGTAAAACAACACAAAAACGACCATTTTGAGTAGGTAATAAGACTTTTAGTTGCTTGCTCTATCAAAATATTTTTCACACCTCACACTTTTGTCAAAGTTCAAACACTTTTCGAAAACGAAACATTTCCAAACACTTCGTATACATTCCAACGTGAATCATTACGAATTCAAAGCGAAATGCCTTTTCAAAACATTTTTCAAACACATACACAAAAAGCATTTTTTTTAAAGTGAGCTAAAAGCAACTAAGAGCCCGTAGATAACTATGGATGGAAAGGGGTGCTAATACCTTCCCTTTTCATAACTTTCTCCCTTACTCAGAATCTAACGAAGGTCTTTTCTGTTCTTTTCACCTTCCCTTAATTGGATAAAAGAAAAGTCGGTGGCGAATCTTGTTATCCGCAACATTTGCGATAAAAAGCAAAACAAATTCTCAAAGTCAGTTCTCCTACCGTATTACAAGTAAGAACCAAACAAATGCTCACAATCATCTTCCACCATAAAATAAAAAAGGAAAATCACATCAAAAGGTCGCCAGTAATTCCACCCCTAGCCAACTCTACCTTCGTGGGAAATTTGTTAAGAATTAACCACCATAAAAATATGAATTTTACGAGGAACCTTAGATTTCCAAAGGCTAGCTAAAGCAGACAACTTTAAAGTTCCCAAATTTGGCACCTCAACAATAGAATCATAAATCCTCTTATAAGCCTCTTTAACCGAGAAATTATATTTATCCCTCCACCATACAAAATAATCCTTACCAAAAGCATTAGGTTGCACATCCTGCAAAATAAGCAATATATCCTCCAATGACGAAGATTCCTCAACATTAAGATTCCCCCTCCCCCAATAAAGCCAAGATCCTAAATCCAAAGGTCATTTGCCCAAACTCGTGCATCACAAACTTTGAGATTAAAATAACCACGCAACTGAACCAAAGAAGAGAACAACACCGCAAAAGAAGAGGAACCAAGCCAATAATGTATCCAAAAGTCTAAAAAAAAAGACCTCTCATTTCCAAGTTTTCAAGAAATAGAGGAAGAAAACCAATTATTAAAATAATCATTATTCAGGGGAACGCCAAAAGCACAAACATCCCTACACCACAAAGATGCTTTTTTATTCCCGTAAGAACCACCTAAGACCTCCCTCTTCGCATTACCATACCTAAAGGAAATAATATTGGACCACAAAGAAGAATCACCATTTAAAATCTTGCTTTGAACAACCCATAATGTTTCACCCATAAACCTTTCTCCTTCTTGGATAAACAAATAGTATCTCAACTAACTAAACTCACATTTTTAGAGTCTTCACGACCACCCCAAAGGAGAGATATTTGAAGCTTGATAATCTCTTTAATAACCACCTTATGAGCTTTTATAAAAGAGAAGAAAAAGATGGGAATGTTTGAAAGAACTGAATTAAGAAGAACCACACTACTACCAATAGACATGAACCTATTATGCCACACCGACAACCTTCTTTTTATTTTGGAAATAATAGGTGCTCAATAATGTTGTCTTCGAGGATTAATACAAATAGATATGCTCAAAAAACAAAAGGAGTTGAACCAAAACCACAAGACAATAAGGAAGCAGTTGCCTGCAAGAAATCAACATCCAAATTAATACCAAAAAGTTTACTTTTGGATAAATTCACCCAAAGACTTGATACCAACTTAAAGCCCTTAAGAAAAGTCTTAATGGACCATAAGTTCTTCCAAGAGCCTTCATTAACCAAAATAGTGTCATATGCAAATTGTAACAAATCAACGGGAGTAGAATCTCCAAAACGAAAAGCCTTAAACTCCCTTAAAGATATAGCTTGGTGCATTAAGCTAGAAAAACCCTCCGCCATAAAAACAAATAGGATCTTCTTGGTGTAATCGTCTTGAAAATTTGAAATCCGTTGTTGGGCTCCTACTCACAAGGACAAAAATGGAACTATTGAACACCAATGTTTCCATTCACCCATACCACCTATCACTGAAACTCATCATCCTTAACATACTTCTAAGGAATTCCCAAGAGACACAATCATAAGATTTTTGAAAATCTACTTTTACCAATATACACTTTTTTCACCCTCTTAGCAAAATCCACCGCCTCATTCAAGACGAGAACACCATCCAAAAGTTGCTTTAATATCCTGTTGTTGGAAAACCACCAAAACCTATATGAATTTCTATCAATCTTGATGAAAATATTACTATCAATCACACAATGATGATGAAAAGAAAAGAAAGTTTAAAGAAGAAAAAATATTGGGGTTTCTGTAGAGGTTCTCTACCCATAAACCGTGGAAAACTTTATTCACTTTGCTACTGCAAAATTCTGTGAATACAATGAGATACCAAAATATGGGTTTCTCACTCTATTTATGATTGAACTAGCTTGCTCCCTAAGCTAAAACCCCAAAATTATAAAAGCACAAATTATCAACTTAACCTAATTCAACTACACTTACTAAAATAGGTCTTAGTTGAAATCATGTGTGAATCCACCTGCTTCGACACTTCGACATGCTACACAACAACATACTAAGGACACACACTCTAGGATATTCTACACATCTTATGTTCGAGCATCATCCTGATTCGACACAAGGAATTACACTTTCAACACACCACCTAATTTATCATGTATAAGCTATCTATATTCATCATAACTCTTACTCTTCTAAATACTTTGACATGCACACCCTTCATTATGATGTCTGCAATCTGATTCTCAATTTTACAGTGTTTCAAGTTCATCTTCCCATCTGCTACATGATCTAAAAAATAGTGGAACCTTATTTTGATGTGCTTGATTTGACCATGTGTTATCGGGTTCTTCACCATATTGATAGCTAACATGTTGTCAATCTTTATGGTAATTTTCTACATGATATTTACATGTTATCTCTTAAACCAAATTCACCATCCATGTTGCTTGACATGCGCAGAGAGAAGCAGTTATGTATTCTGTTTCGCATGATGATAATAACACTACAGGTTCCTTTCTCAAACTCCAAGCAACTGGTGTATCACCTAACATAAACATATGTCCTGTTGCGGATCTTGATAACAGATGTTGGAAATCCACGAAAATCTATGATGAATTTCTATCAATCTTTATGAACAAGATTGTTATCAATCACACAATGACGATGAAAAGAAAAGAAAGTTTAAAGAAGAAAAAAGATTAGGGTTTCTGCAGAGGTTCTCTCTGCCCACAAACTGTGGAAAAATTTATTCACCTTGCAACTGCAAAATTCTGTGAATACAATGAGATACCAAAATATGAGTCTTTTCCTCTATTTATAATTGAGCTAGCTTGCTCCCTAAGCTAAAAGCCCAAAACTAAAAACACAAAATAACAAATTAACCTAATTCCGTTACACTTACTAAAATTGGTCTTAGTTGAAATCCTGTGTGAAACCATCAACGTCGATACTTCGACATGCTACACAATGACATACTAAGGATACACAATCTAGGCTATTCGACACATCTTGTGTTTGAGAAACATCTTGCTTCTACACAAGAAATTACATTTTCAACACACCACCTAATTCGTTGTGTTTAAGATATCTTTATTCATCATAGCTCTTAGTCTTCTGAATACTTTGACCTGCACATCCTTCATTATGATGTCTGCAATCTGATTCTCAATTTTGCAGTGTTTCAAGTTCATCTTTCCATCTGCCACCTGCTCTTGAAAATAGTCGAACCTCATCTCAATGTGTTTGCTTCGACCATGTGTTATCGGGTTCTTCACATGACTGATAGTTGACATATTGTCGATCTTCATGGTAATTGCTCCATGATATTTACATGTTATCTCTTCAACCAAATTCACCATCCATATTGCTTTACATACGTATAGAGAAGCAACTATGTATTCTACTTCACATGATGATAATACCACTACGAGTTCCTTTCTCGAACTCCAAGAAACTAGTGCACCACCTAATATAAACACATATCCTACTGCGGATCTTGATACCAGATGTTGGAAATCCATCCAAATCTATGATGAATTTCTATCAATCTTGATGAAGAAGATTGTTATTCATCATATAATGACGATGAAAAGAAAGTTTAAAGAAGAAAAAGATTAGGGTTTCTGCAGAGTTTCTCTCAGCCCATAAACCGTGGAAAACTTTATTCACTTTGCAACTGCAAAATTTTGTGAATACAATGAGATACAAAAATAGGGGTTTCTCCCTTTATTTATAATTGAGCTACCTTTCTCCCTAAGCTAAAAAGCCCAAAAATTATAAAAGCTCAAAATAGCAACTTAACCTAATTCAGTTACATTTACTAAAATAGGTTTTAGTTGAAATCATGTGTGAAGCCACTTGCTTCGATACGTCATCATGCTTCACAATGATTGACTAAGAACACACACTCTAGACTATTCGACATACTTTGTGTTCGAACAACATCCTACTTCGACAAAAGGAATTACACTTTCAACAGTTAT
Source organism: Vicia sativa (assembly GCA_021764765.1). Lineage (NCBI taxonomy): Eukaryota > Viridiplantae > Streptophyta > Magnoliopsida > Fabales > Fabaceae > Vicia > Vicia sativa. The sequence goes on along the minus strand of CM038796.1, from coordinate 269,193,082 downwards.
CCTTATTATACATTGTTAGTATCTACAAAAGATTAGGGATGATATAGACAACATTGTAGACAATAGTGACCTCTCTGTTAGTGTTGTTGACAATTGTTGGTTAATTATTCTAATCGATGATAATAGTGGTGACAAAAACAAATATATTTTTGAGGAGTCAAATATCTTCAAAATTATTGTTAACATCAAAAATATACATATAAATATGATGAATGTAGTCAATATTGATTAGTGCGCAGAAAATTCATAAAGATAATAAAAAGGATATAATTTTCTGACAAAAAATAATTTGAAAACTATTGTTTTAAAAAATTAAACGAACTAAAAAAATTTAAAAATAAACTTCATTAATTATGTATTTAATATAAAATTAAATTAAATTGAATACAAATAAACACATTTATAGAAGAAAGATAAATGTATATAAAATTTATAAATATTCCTTTTGTAAAAACTCATTCAATTGGAATTGAGTATGAGAATGACATACGCGTGAAAAAATCTCGCCAAAAACGTGTTTCTTCTCATTCTAGTACTCAAATCTCAAAGGGACCCATTTTCTTAAATGCATTCACTCCCTTTTTGCCCCACCTTATAATCTAAATATAGACATGTATTAATTTCTCATTTTTCCTATATATAGTATATTTTTTCATAATTAATTTCTTTGATTACAAATTCTTTTTATTTTTTACAATATTCGTTTCATTATATTTTTTTCTTAATTTAGGAGCATTTTTCTATTATTCAAAATTACTTTTAGGTAAATAATAAACATTTATATTGACTTAGAATAATCAATGTTGTGAAATATCTAACAATAATCATGAGTTTGTGAATAGTTTAAAACAAACAAAATTCTAGTTGAATTTAATCTTAATGTTAAATTCATCAAGAGTAAATATGTGGGGAGCAACCTAAATAACTTATAATTAACGTAAATAAATCTACAATAAACAAAAGAAAGGTGAAAGACATGAATACAAATAAATTTATTTATCAAATTCGATCAAGTCAATATAAAAATTGTTATAAAAAATAACAAATGAGTTGTAAGAAAATGGTCACTCAAATTTCAAAGAATAAATCTTATTTTCTACTTATGTGCTTCTCAATCTCTTTAACTTTAACTTTCTCTATATGAATCACACAAATATATATTGTTTAGAAGTGTTTTCTAATTTCGTTAGATTCTTTTAAAAGTTTCTCAGATTTTAATATCACAATCATAGAAATTTATACATTTGCCTCTCTAAGTTTTTCTTAAGTTTGTCACTCATTCTCTTTATCTTTTAGACTATATTTTGAATGTTGTGAAGATAAGAATGATAATATATACCATGAGTTATACCATTCGAAGAGTTATATCATGAGTTACACTTGCTCAAAAACGTTACTTAAGATTAATATTTTTTAAAATCGACCGTTGGATTGAAACATACTATCATATAGATCATACCTATACAGTTTAAGACTAATCTATAATGATTTACTATGTCAATGAACTACATCAAAATTAATGTTATATGAAAGTTCATCTTGACGTTAATTTTTGGATATCTTGATCGTATAGCAAACCGTTATAGATTAATCTGAAACTTTATAGGTATGATATGTATGATGGTATGTTTCAATCCAACGGTTGATTTTAAAAAATATTAATCCGAAGTAACATTTTTGAGTGAGTGTAACTCTTCGGGTGTAATTTGATCCATCCTCTATATATATATATATATATATATATATATATATATATATATATATATATATATATATATATATAGAGAGAGAGAGAGAGAGAGAGAGAGAGAGAGAGAGGATCAAATTACACCCGAAGAGTTACACCATGAGTTACACTCGCTCAAAAACGTTACTTCGGATTAATATTTTTTTTAAAATCAACCGTTGGATTGAAATATACTATCATATAGATCATACGTATAAAGTTTGAGATTAATCTATAAAGTTTTACTATACGATCAAAATATTCAAAAATTAACGTCAAAATGGACTTTCATATAACGTTAATTTTGATGTAGTTCAATGACATAGTAAATCATTATAGATTAATCTCAAAATTTATAGGTATGATCTATATGATTATATGTTACAATCCAACGGTTGATTTTAAAATATTATGAGTTTATTATAGTGTATCCCTTCTCATATATATATATATATATATATATATATATATATATATATATATATATATATATATATATATATATATATATATTTGAGGAGGGATCAAATTACACTCGAAGAGTTACACCATAAGTTACACTCGGTCAAAAACGTCACTTCGGATTATATATAATTAATGGTTGAAACTCAACATATATCCTTAACGAACGCAAAACATTATTCATTAACAAACAAACCTGCAAACTAAAATTGCCAAGCCCGATACATGTAACCGCCAAATATGATCCAATGTTAGAGAAACCTGATCTCCCCTCGTCATTCACCATAGTGTTGAGAATCAAGTGTGATGAAGAAGTCCCAAATTGGTTAAGAAAAAGGAAGATTGAACACTATATAAGTGAGAGAACACACACACACACACACACACCTATCACCTTAAGATTTTAGATGGACAAGTGATGTGTCTCCCATAAAGGTGTGTTGCTCAAACATAAAGTACCAAAATTAAGAATGCTCATCGCTCGACCCTCCCCCGATTGTTGCGCCAACAACTGGTATCAGAGCTTGGTTTCGAGATAGTGATCGACTTACTTGTATCGAAATTTCGAGATAGCGACCGACTTACTTGTATCGAAAGGAATCTCCACATGGGCAAGGGTAAGAGTCTCGCGTATATGTAGAAGTGTCTCGTTGAAGAGAGTCAACGACGGTACAAGTGTGAGGGGGAACATTGTGGTAAACTCACACTTGAGAGGGAGTATTGGAAATATTACAAGTGTGAATACGGGGAAATAGTCTCACATTGGATAAGAATGTGGTGACTTGAGCATTTATTAATGGAAGAACTCATTCACCTATAACCTTAAGGTTTTATGTGAATATGTGGTGTGCCTCTCACAAATGTGTGCCCTGTAACACCCGTTTATTTAATTAATTATTTAATTAAATATTTTCGAATTTATCTATGAAATTGGTTGATCTCAGTAAATGTCGATTTAAGTTGTTATGTGATTAGTTCATAAATTGGTTGATTTAAGTTTTAGAAATAATATTATTAATAATATTAGAATTATATGAGACTATTTATTTAGTGGGTTTAGTTGTGTGTTGGTTGTAGTAAAAAGTAGGAGTGATTGACTAGTAAGCCCAATAAAAATAAGAGTGTTATTATTTGGTAAATAGGAAAATAAGAGAGATTAGGTTTTTAGGGAAAAAGAAGAGGACGTAGAAGTTACAAAAGAATAAGGATTTGAAGAATAGTGAAGTGTAGAAGAGAAGACAAAGTCTTGGAAAATTGATCGTGAAATGTTGCAGAGCAAAGGGTTTGAAGCCATGGAAAAGCTAGGATTCAATCGAAATTATAGAGTGATCTCCAATCCAAGGTAAGGGTGTGGTTCTGACTCTATAATAGGGTATATGATGGATGATATGTGGTGATTAATTCATATTAAATTATTTATGTTTAGTTGTAGGGTGTTTTGTTGTGAATTTAATTATTTGGGATCGTGAGTTGTATGTATTATCGAATTGCCGTTGGAAAATTATGAGTTACGATGGTTGATTATTATTCTGTGTGGTGAAAGATTTATGTTTGTTAATTAATCGGAACAATTACGGAAACACATGAGAAAAATTGCATAAAGTTAATACTAGAAGAAGAACGCACCGAACGGTACACCTTCGAGACAAGGGGAGTGTGCCAAACAACACACATCATGTAGGAGGGCATGCCGACCGGCATGCATGTGCTTGAAGAGGCCTGCCGAACGACAAGGCTTGTTGTGTAGGGGGTGTCGAGCGGCACCCTTAGTGTGCAGGGCATCATTGTATTTTTCTTTCCTTATTTAGTGTTTGTTTTTGTTTTGTCTTTTCTCCTGATGGCTATGGCTAGTGTGTGACGTAATTATTGACTTACTGGTAGTAAACCTTATGTGGCTAATTAAAATAAAATAATAGTATGTATACATATAGATTGGTAGCAATAAGTGTTAGTGTAGTAACATTGGTATAATAGAGAGATACCTCGTTACAGGAAAAATGGAAAGTGAATGTAGCAAGTATTTTAATAACAAGAATTATTCTTGACAAAAAGGTGATGAATTCGTATAGCAGCAGGTGTTTAATTACAACGAGTTTTATAAAAGGGAAATTAAGTAGTTAAATCAATTAATTTAGTAGATAATGCTTAATAATTAAATAGTGGTAGTGGTAAATAAATTATTTTTGGTGTAGAATCGCCAAGATTAATTGTGTAGTAATTGTTGTTGTTGTTGTTTGCTTGTATTGTTGTTAATAAATTGTGAAGTTGCAGGTTGTGACGAAATTGGTTGTGTTATGCTGTGTTGATGTGTTGAATCATGTTGAAGGCCTTGTGCCAATGTTGAATGATGTTGTTGAATTATTATTACGTTGGAGGCTTATAGCCAGTGTTGGATTATGATTACGTTGTTGTTGATTTGATGTTATGTTATCGTTGTTGAGTTGCAGTTGCATACATTTCATAATTACGTTGGCCTAGATTGACAAAAATATTACGTTGGTAGCTTTGCTTTGTTTACAATGACCTGGATTGACAACACGTTGATGATGAAGGCTTATGCCTTGTTGATGCCTCGAATATTGGCAAATTTTTACGTTGAGAGTTCTGCTCCATTGGTACCACATGCATGTGCATTTGAATAAGTGGTTGCATCTCATGTTGCATATTTGAGTTGTTATGACGGTGAATTTGTTGTTATATTATGTTGATGAATATGTTGTGATAAATGTTGTGGTGATGATAAATTGTTGATGTTGTACTGGTTGGTGATTATGTCGTGATAAATGATGTTATTGTAGTTGTGAAGTGGTGATTTTACATGGACTGATTCTAATATATTGTTTATCATTCGTCCTATTATATTGTTAGATATCTCACCCCTTATGTTGTGACGTTGCCTCTATGTGGGTAACTTGCAGGTAATCCAGGATGAAGGTTGTTTATCTTCATTAGTTCAAGTCGGTGTTCTTGCTCTGATACGTAACACTCGGGGGGATGAATGATTGTTGTTTATTATTGTTACTACCTCTGTTCCTATATATAAGAGACAATTCATTTTTTAAATTCATTGAATAATCAATGTATTTGGTCAATTTATAGACTAGGTACATTGATTATTCAATGAATCTAAAAATTGAATTGTCTCTTATATATAGGAACGGAGGTAGTATTACTCAAGTTGTTTACTTTTCTGTTGCTTCGAAGATGTCTAGTTGAGTAAAATATATTATGTCGTTAAATTGAATATTATGATTCTGCTGCGTAGTTAATAAAAGTTATTTTGTTTTTAAGGATTAGATAATGTTGTTCAGTTTATCTGAATTTAAAGTGTTATGTATCTGTGATAATAACTGTTGTTTTAAGTTGAATTGTAGCATTCCAATTGTTTTGGAGAAATTTTGTTACTCTGATTTTTATAATACTTAAATTGAATATTATGATTCTGCTGCGTAGTTAATAAAAGTTGTTTTGTTTTTAAGGATTAGATAATGTTGTTCAATTTATCTGAATTTAAAGTGTTATGTATCTGTGATAATAACTGTTGTTTTAAGTTGAATTGTAGCATTCCAATTGTTTTGGAGAAATTTTGTTCCTCTGATTTTTATAATACTTGTTAGATAGAATTGGGGTGTTACATGTCCCGAAGTAATGCTTCCTCCTCGGAATTTTCCCCTAACAATGGTATCATGAGCCTATGGTTTCCAGATAGGGACCGACTAACTTGTATCGAAACACTTCCCGAAGGTCGTGGGTAGAAGGTGTTCCATTGGAGAGTGCCAATGGTGGTACAAGTGTATGTGGAAGTGAGAGCTTTCACACTTAAGAGGGAGTGTTGAGAATCAAGTGTGGGGGGTTAGAAAAAGGAAGATTGAACACTATATAAGTGAGAGAACCCATACACCTATCACCTTAAGGTTTTAGGTGGAGAAGTGGTGTGTCTCCCATAAAGGTGTGTTGCTCAAACAAAAAGTCCTAAAATTAAGAATGCTCATCACTCGATCCTCTCCCGATTGTTGCACTAACACATAGAGCTCTGGTGTTTCATTTGGTTGGCCTCCACCACTGTCACTACCAAACAACACCATGGTTCTGATGTCCTTCAACGAAAGTTCTGCTATTTTTTGACTTTTTACAACTTTAGTTTATGAAGGTCTCGAAATATGATTTTCTTCTCTTCACCACTTAAGGTTTTAAGGTATATTTCTATAATTTTCACCTTAACTTTAAATTATGGTGATGCAAATTTATCCATAAATCACATTATCTCTCTGTCATGTTGAAATCATTATTCAAAAACCTTTATCAAGTTCAAGTCATACTTGAATCTTGATCTTTCCACTTGCACTTACTTGCTCCAAAACACATTTTACCGCCTAGGTAATATAACGGACACACAAATATGATTCTTCAACCATATTTGACTCCACCTACTTTCAAATACTTATTTAAAGGTCATTGTTTCTGAGTTTTTCAACCCTTCAACCACATTCAAAACATATCTATCAGAGCCAACATAAATGTATCTTTGAGATGGTATAATTTTTTTTCTTATATTATCATGCGTCAAATGATAATTAGAGCATTTTCATTCGTTCCTCACTGATACTAGTATCAATAGCAATAACCTCCACTTTAAATAGAGTTTTCTCAACTATACCACTTATGCGGAGGAAATCCACAAACCCAACAGAATAAACCAACAATGCAATCTCTCCCAAATATCAAATACAACGACAATCAACAAAACTTATAAAACAACACATCCCAATTTAATCCACAAAACACATAAAACAACAACACAGTCTTAGCATAAAAAACCTTTTGTTAACTATGAGTAAAAACCAACAAGACCTGTAGACCACTTAAAATCTCCACTATAATAAACAATGGGTACAAGCAAGGTTCTCTCTAACACTAATTAGAGCCATACATAAACATCATCAAGATTTGCAATCAATCTTGGAATACAACAAAACTCAATAAAGACAAAACAACCCAAAAACATCAAGAAGTCCAGACTTCAAAGATGGACTAGACAGACTAACTTATAAATCTATGAATCCAATCTCCAATGTTCAGAATGTGCTCTTATATTATGAGTCACTAACATTGTGTCAAAATTTTAGAACGATTCGACAGTTGAATTTTGCGCAAACTCCGATTTGTTGTGACTAATTTGTGCAGAATTGGGGGCTGCGGGAATATGATTCTCTCTAGTTTTTCTTGTTGTTTTTCTCACACAATGAATGAATAACTTAATTCTCCTTGTTGAATAATAATAAATGCTTGCCACACACATAAGTCACTAATCTACATCCATTTGAGTATCTCCGAATAAGAGGGTGTATATATATATATATATATATATATATATATATATATATATATATATATATATATATATATATATATATATATATAGGCATCATTGACTTGAGAAGTTACCAAAATGCATTTCACCATCAAAGTCAATTGCGCATTATGATTCATTAAGGAAGAAAAGCTGAAAAGGGAGTAATGTTAATAGGCAAGCAAAATATGATGATAAAGTTTGGTACGTTTGAAACTATCTATACACATCAGCTATACCAATAATATAAAAAAGAAGACTATTCTCAAATAAAAACAAAGTATCATTGATTGATCATGGAAGATTCAATGTGTGACTAATAGAAGTATGTTAATCTAGATGGAGATGATTATATTTATCGTTCTTAGCCGTTGTTGTCTGCTTAGGTTAATTGTGTAACAAATCAAATATAAATTTTATTTTAGTCAATGGTACGATTGGATATTAAAATTTTAAAAAAATTATAATTTTATATTTTATTGTGATAAACATTTTATAAATAATATTTTAACTTTAATTAAAAAAATCAATTTTAAAATTTGTATGGCACTCCAACTTGAACCTCTAAATTTTTATTTTTTTTTTCAAATTTTTGATTTATAAATATTAATAATTTATTTATACTTTTAAACGAAATATGAAAGAAATGATTAGCCCTTTAACCCAACTAGCAATGTTAACTGAACTACCACACCTTTAAAAAGTTAATAATATAGATAAATAAATATGAAGATAAAAAATTAAAAAATAGAGAATATATTAACTCTAAAAGGATAATACAACATAGAAAACAAAAGTAATATGTAAAAAGAAATAAATTGAACAAATATTTAGTAAATAACTCAATGCAAAGCAAAAAAAATTACACAAAACACAATCGTAAAACTCGAAACTAAATCACTAAAGACAAGTGTATAAAAGATCATAAATAATCTAATTGAATCTAAGACGAATTTGAAAAATCAAACTCTTTTTTTATAAAATAGTAAATTTTTTTATCGTCAACACCGACAAATCCCTATGAAATAAACTACAAACAAAATTTAACAACTCTTTCATGTATTATTGAATTCATAATTTATATAAATATTCTTTTTGTAAAATAATTTAATAAAAATAGTTACAAATATTCTTTTTGCCTATTCTTATAAATTTTAATTATAAGATTATACTTTCTCCATTTTTAAATGAATATTAACTTAACAAAAAAAGTTGTTTCAAAATTATTTTCGTTTTAAATTTTAATATAAAATAAATTAAATTAATTATTTTATTTCAATTATACTCTTTAATTAACAAAATATTTACGAATCAATTTAAAATGAACCTTTCAAAAATGGTTGGAAGATGCCTTTATCATTTATAGTAAAAAAAATTGATCTTTCACCTAAGGGTATTTATGTTCATAGACCATCTTATTCATAGCCCACCAAATGCCAACAATAATAATCACATTATTGTTTAACACTTCCTTAGGTTCCTTTAGAAAAGCATTCTAAAGTCAAACTTGGTCCCGAATCTTTACTTTGGGGTCCTGAGACAAGATTTGAACATGTGACAGTTAAGTTATTGCATAATTTGTAGACCACTTCGCTCACATTGAATAGCTTACAAACCAAATATAATTTAAACTATAAGTTTATGTAATTAAAAAAAGCATAAATATTTCATACATGCATCTGATAAGAACAACAATGTGCCACAATTATACATTCATTTATATATTAATCCATTTATATGCATCTATTAATGATTTAGCTTTTGAAGCTAACTATTGAACTTTGTTGCAGGATTTTGTATGTCCACTCCTCCATGTGGTTTCTTCAATCCCATCATGTACACTTTTTTTCAACATCATTAAGGGTGTTTCTCTTAAAGTTACTCCATTTGTTGAAAAGTTTTATTGGTAGAAAGGCATACAGAATAAAGTTGCTCCATTTCTTAAAGTTACTGCATATGCAATTTCTCAAATCTGTATTTGAACATTGCAGCATCCAGATCTGACGGTAACATCTGAAGAGAAAGTTATAATTGCAGCCCTAATGTTTGGCATGAATGCAAAAGAGTTATTTGGATGGGAAGTGGTGGATCAGTTAATAATATATTGGTGACAGTATGTATATTTCCAATTGATTCAATATGTATATTTTGCACGGCTTTTTAAATGTTATCTTGGATCATATATATATATATATATATATATATATATATATATATATATATATATATATATATATATATATATATATATATATATATATGAATTAAAGCATGGATATCTTATTCTATCAAAACAAAATAAAGAGATAATCAAACTTATTTCTCGATTCAATAGAAGCTAACAGGAGTGATCAGGGGTGATATAAGGTCACAAAGAATGATAGATATGTAAAAAACATATCCCTACCTAATTCCCCAAATAGAATGAATTTATAATCATGGAATCGATTTTATCATCAGACTATAGATATACGTTCATAATCTTAGCCCATTCCCATTTTGAGGTGTAACAGATCTACTAATTATTTCATTTAGTTAGTAAGATAAGATGTCAACTAAGAAAGAAATTGTAGAAGCTAAAGCTAAAAAAGGTGGTGACACATCTTCTGTTCTTATCTGATGCATGTATGAAATATCTATGTTTTTTTTTCATTACATGAACCATCCTCTAAACTTACTTCACCATCGTCTTCCTTATTCATGCAATACTCACATTGGAATACTCTCGATGGCATTTCAATAGCCACTGTTTATGTGTCTCTTTGTTAGGTTCACTATGCAAAAAAGTACTTTAGTCACCTCCCTTTAGACAACGCTTTTCCCAGAAAGCGCTGCCTAAAGCAAAAAAAAACATGGAAAAAGTACGGAAGATACAGAAAAAGTGTTGCCTAAGGGTGGTCCTTAGACAACGCTTTTGAAAAGCACTGCCTAAGGGGGGCCTTAGACAACGCTTTTGAAAAGCGCTACCTAAGGTCTTTTTTATAATAAAAATTAAAACATAAACCCTATTTTTGTTATTCTTCGTTCGTTCTGGCATTATTTCTCTCCTTCGTTCATCTCCTTCATCAGCTTCTTCCTAATGCCCTCCGTCTTCACCTTTTCCTCCACCACCGTAACACACGACCCTCCTCTCCATCATTCTCTCCGACGACCCTCCGCTCCTTCATTCTCTCCGACGACCCTCCCTTTGTTCATCACCATCAACTTCATACTCCACTCTTATTCGCGGCAGCAGCTTTGGTACAATCTCTTGGTTCTTCGTTCCAGTGTTCCATACAGATACAAAGATATAGGTACTGAATATGAACCTTGTTTTGTTTATGTCATCACCATCAATTTCTAATGGAAGTTCCCAAATCCCCTTCCAAAGATAAACGATTCATAACCAAACATAAAATGTTGTTTAAAATCTGTGCTGTCATTTTCATTCTTATTATTTTGTTTCTGGGTTTTTATCTCGAGTCTTATAATTAGAAACCCTATGCGTCATTATATTATACTGTTGTTATAGACTGTGGAAGCACAGGGACAAGGGTTAATGTATATGAGTGGATGTTAGGGAGTGTTGTAGGTAATAGAAATTTGTCGGTTTTTCTACATTCATATCCTGATAGTAATGCAACAAATGGGAATAGTTTGCTTTGGAAAACCTCTTGTCAGTATCATTGTATGCAAACCGAACCCGGGTTAGATAAATTGGTTAATGATTCTTTAGGTGTGAGACAAGCTTTGGAGCCTTTGATTGTTTGGGAGGAAAGTTTAGTTCCCCGTGAAATGCATGGTGATACGCCGATTTTTGTTCTGGCTACTGCTGGACTGGGGAGGCTTTAGAGGGAGGATGTGTTTCGGGTTTTGGAGGATGTTGAAGTTGTTGTAAAAGGTCATTCTTTTATGTTTGATAGGAGTTGGATAAGGGTTTTAAGTGGGAGGGAGGAGGCTTATTATGGGTGGGTTGCTTTGAATTACATTTTGTGTCTTCCTCCCGTGTCAACCAACGGTCTATTGTTGACGATCTGAATTCCATAAGAGAGCACTTAGTCAAGAGATTCATGGCCAGCAATACATAAAGCTTGTATTTTTAGGCGTATAATACTATTCCTACAGGGTTAGATCTTTATTCTAAACTTTTGTTTTAATTAATAGAGAAAATTTCCATCTAAACTTTTATTTTAATTTATAGACGTCACTGGTTGTTGGTTGCTGTGGATCCTATAAAAGAAGTGGTCTATTATTTGAATTCGGTTGACGGTGATTGGACAAATTATCCAGAAATGAAGTTAATGATTGATACGTAAGTGAGATTGTTCTAAATATTCATGTGTATTTATATATTTAATTATTTCTGCGACATTGTCCTAAATATATGTTTTAATTTTGTTAGAGCAATACAAGTATTCGGATGTCAAAGAGAAGCTCGGGTACCACGGTCTAAATCAAGCAACATTACTTGGATCAAAGTGCAGGTATATTAATTTTCACAATTTTACTTATAATAGTTATGCTACTTGATAAAACAAGACAACTATATATTCTTATTTGTTTTTCTATGTAGTGTCCTCAACAGCAAAACGGTATAGATTGTGAATACTTCGTTTTGAGGTTTATGAGAGAAATCATTCAGTTGAATCGAATAGAGATTCCAATCACTGTATAGACTTAGAATTTAGGATTTGTTTTATTATTTATCAGATTTTTCTTATAATTTATTACTCTTAATTAAATTGTGCATATTATATTTTTGTTATGTAGTACTTTGATGAATACAAGTGTGTTCATTTCACGAAAAATAAGATGGAAGAAATCAAGGAGGAATTGTGTGAATATTTTATTGAGCAAAGAATCATATAAGGTATTCGTAGTTGAAAAGCGTTAAGAAAAATTAGGTTATATGTTAGAGTTGATTTTGCTTATGTTGTAACAAATCGTTTATGTGTATATTGAACTATAATATAATGATGTGTATATATTTTTGATTAATGGTGTATATAATTTGGATTGTTTGTTTATAATGATATACATATTTTTTATTATAATGCCTATGTTTATAAAGACTATTTGTTGAAATAAATTAAAGGCCAATAATGATAAGATAATATTTGTAATGGAATACAGTATATGGAATTACAGGAAAATATAGAAAATATATAAAAAAATTCGTTTACTTTAGGCAGTGCTTTTGAAAAAAAGCGATGCCTAAGGTAAACAATATACAACTTTTTTGACTAAAAAAAGCGCTGCCTAAGGGCCAACTTAGGCAGCGCTTTTGATTAAGAAAGCGTTGTCTAAGGTGGCCCTTAGGCAGCACTTTAATTCAAAAGCGCTGCCTAAAATAAACTTTATTGCCTAAAAAAGCGCTGCCTAAGGGCCACCTTAGGCAGCACTTTTTGTCAAAACGCTGCCTAAAGTAAACTTTGTTGCCTAAAAAAGTGCTGCCTAAGGGCCACCTTAGGCAGCATTTTTGGAAACAAAAACGTTGTCTAAAGGCCACCTTAGACAGCGCTTTAAAGCGCTGTCTAAAGCCAAAAAAGCGTTTTCTATGTGCTTGCCTGACGTAGTGGTTTGTGTTTGGTATCATTCTTTAGCATTATTATTTATAATGGTGATAATTCAATATTACTCATCTTATTAGAAGTTTGTTACTGTAACTTAAAAATGATTTGGGATATTTGGACTTCTCTAATTTGCAGAGACATTACCCTATGATGTGAAAATATTATGTTTTTATTTGTTTTAGTAAAATGAAGGTATGTGTTGTTATTAGATGCATATGGTGAGGGAGGAAATAGGTATGTGTTGGCTTTCCCTTATTGTTTCATCTTTGTTGGGGCATATTATTCCAATTTACGCTTATTTGGTATTTCATGCAACTTTGTAGGAAAGTTACTACAATAGCTCAGTAAATATATAACTCATTTCTAAAACAGATAAACAAGTTTAACATGCTCTCGTGGTAAATTATATTTCTAATTAATCTAAATGGCATAGGTCCGATTCTTGCTAAAGGAAATATTTTGAGACTTTTATTTAGAATTTTAACAACCTTTGTAATGAACATGACACTTTATATACCACGCGTGCAAATTATAGACACATCAGACGCCACGCATACAAGACTAAACGTCTGTTTGCATCAAATAGACGGAAAGGACGTGCAACCTTTTTAATAGATAAGGGATCTATTTGAAGTTTTTTAAAAATTAAGAGACTAAAATGGACCCCGAAGTAAAGTTAAGGGACGAAAAAGGGTATTTTGTCAATGTATGAATAAAACTTCACATTTTTTCATGATTAAGCAATGATAAAGGATATATATATATATATATATATATATATATATATATATATATATATATATATATATATATATATATATTATGAAAACTCTATTATTAGTATTTTCAATAGAGATTTGATAATCTATATTTTAGGGATGTCAATTTAGATATGATAAGAAGACTTCTCGTGGGAATTATCAGTTCGGAGCTTCGAAGTCGAAAATTTACATATAGATTTGAACCCTGATGAAAACAACTTTTCTGTTATAAAAATAGGAGTAAGGCTGCGTCCCCAGAGCCCATAAAATAGAAGCCCCGTGCACTGGAGTTCCCCTAAAAGACGGAGATAAATGAAAAGATTCTCTAAATGACACTTTAGAAGGAGATCGAAGAAGCGCCCTTCGTCCCACTAATTCCTCACCCTGACCATATTATTTTACTTTTATATATAATAAATTATATATTGTATAAATATTAATTTTCTTAGTGAAGTCACTACCAAAATACACAACCCTAAAAAGGTGGCACTCATTACATACACACCATTGTCTCCTATTCTTCTCTTATCAATGTTGAAACACAATTCTGTTTTAAATCTGATAAACTATTATGACACAAAATTTTCAGCAACATAACTCAAAAGAAGAAGTATTCATCATCAAGGATAAGAACACAAGTTCTACTCCTCAGTTCCTAATGTCACTTCTCTATGAGGACAACTAAAAGCGTGTTTTCTAGTCCTCATCCTCTAAAGCCTTTTCGCCAAATTAAAAAGGTTTTAAAGGACTGAAATGTCTTTTTGGTTAAAAAGTGTCTTCTCTCTCTTGTATAAATAGACATGTTTGTTTCCTTGAGAAAGACACATCTTTACAACAAACAACAAAAGCTAAAAGCAATTAACCTTGTTCTTCTTTATACTAATCACTGGCATATTGTGATTACACACATAATAGAAACCGAAGCAAATCTTTGTAATAGCTAGTAGAAGTTCTTTTCCTCTCACTGCTAAATAGTGATATACTTTAAAGTATTAGAAAAGAATCCATCATATACTCAAATACTAAAAACCTTGTAAGCTTTTTGAAGAGCTTGATTATTTAGAACTTGTAAGCATGGTAAGGCTAAAGAATACTACAAAGAAAAGAGGATAACTTTCAATAGAGGATAAGCTCACCAAGGGTGAGGACTGGACTAACCAAGTTGGTGAACTAGGATAAGTTTTTTGTGTTCTCATTATTTATCACTTCTCTACTTTATACTTCTCACCTTATTAATACTTCTCTATCACACACCAGTCATTGTTTTCAATATTAGTTTGATTGCTATTTACGCTATCAAAGCATTTTTGTCATTAACGTAAAACTAAGTTATAAACAAGAACCAAACGAGAATTTTAAAAGGGTCACAATCCAACCCCCCTTGTTGTGACACTCCTTTTTCCATCAATCAATTCTCTTTATCTCCTCCATTCCTCATCTCATATGTTCTCATCATCATCACAACAATCATTCTCCTTTGTTCATTGTGCTTATGGAATTACTCTTCAACTTCACTATATTTTAATTAGTAATATGTTTCCATTCAATTAGTAAACTAGTGGTTATGTTTTTGTAACTGCAAGTGATTAAAAAAGTGAAATACTAGTGTAATAATTTTGATAGAAAAGTATAGATTTTTTTTAATATTTAATCTCCATGGATCTCTGATTCAAGATATGTGGATGAGGAAAAATATTTCTACGTGGTTGGGATTGGGGACGGGGATCGGAAAAATATTGATGTGAGAAGGGGGGGGGGGGTTTACAAAGAAATTATTTTAAGAGATTCTCACGATAAATTGGTTTGGCCCAATACCAATTCGGGTGATGTAAGTCTCAAAGGAGTAGGGGTGTTTGCGGTGCGGTTTGGGCGGTTTTGAAGCAAAAAATCACCCGAACCGCAAGAGAAAAAATATGCGGTTTAGTTTGGTTTGATTGAGTTTTTAAAATAAAACCAAACCAAACCAAACTAATGCAGTTTTGATTGGTTTGGTTGGTTTGATTTTTTATAAAGAATTATTGAGCCATACATACACATATATAGAAAAATATAATTTTGTGTTTAATTGTTCATAGATTATCATAAGAAAAATTTATAATTATCAAAATAAATTTTATGATTTGATACATAAAATTGCGTATTATAATTTTATCTAAATCTAAAGAATGACATATATAAGATTGCATTCTTAAATAAATATTATACAAAGATACAATAAAATATTTTTGTGAAAATAGTATTTATAAATGAATAATATTTTATTTTTTATGATTTGTAAATTTAAATAAATATCATACAAAGAATATAATAAAATATACACATAATACATGTTGATTTCTTTAAAAAAAAATAAAAATATATATATTGGTTAGTAAGATTTTATAATATAATGCTGTTTGGTTCGGTTTGTAAAATATAAACTGCAAATCAAATCGAACCGCACAGTTCCTGTAGAAAATAACTCAAACACATCCTAATCAAATGCAATTTTTTCGATTTTAGTTCGGTTCGGTTCGATTCGATTTTACAGTTTTCTATTAAACCGATTTAGTTTTGAACACCCGTACAAAGGAGCACATGTCTTCAAATCTCCCCCTTCCATTGAGCTAAATTGGGCAAAAAAAAAACATTTGGAGTGTGGACATCACTCCATCAAAATCCCGTGTGGTTTGGCAAATTATGCTTAATAAGATGCCTACTAATGATATGCTCCATGCTTATATGTTGCTTGATGGCTTCAACGTGTAACCTTTGTAATAGCAATTTTGAAACCACTAAGTATATGTTCTTTGAAGGCACTTTTGGGGAGGTATCTAGAGAGCCTGATATTTAACAAATATTTTCCTCTGTCAACTGTATTTAACAAATTTCATTCATGTGAAAACATGAGATTGTAGTTGTTCCTCATAGAAAAAAACATATTCCTTGATTCATGTCTGACACAATACAATGTAGGTTGAATCACACTCACACTCGCTTTCTGTGCTTACAGTTATATCACATTTTCACATAAACCAACTACAATATCTTCGACTATTCATTCAACTGATACAAACGACTTTATTACAAGATTCACATATGTTGAGTCAGTATCATAAGCTAAACAAACAAGAAGCTCTGAATCAAATTGAGAGAACGAAGAGGATTAGTAACAAGCACAATCTGGTTTATGTAATGTAACACGCGTTTTCAACGAATCTTTGCAAAATTCTACATGACAACAAGAACTGTCTGTCCAAATTCCAATGTGCAATCTAAAACCGCAATTTGACCGTCCTGTTACAAAATCCTACTCAAACTTAATGTATGTTTGGTTTCACTTTTGGAAGAACAAAAAACAACTTTGAAGGTGTAGAATTGATTTTGAAACGATCCAGAGGTGTTTGATTCTTTTAAAATGGAATTGATTTTGCCTCTAAAATTAATTTAACTTAAATCTAAAATTTGTAGCTTTTGAGTTAGAAACATAATTTTCACATTGAAATTTTCTTTTAAACTCACTTTTACATAAAACTATCCAAACAATTTTACATTCAGCTCACTTTTAACCAGAATCAATTCACTCGAAATCACTTTTAAATTATAATTAGATAAATTTGCATGTATATTTTTTTGCATGAATTTCATTCTGGAAGTAATAATTTAATAATAATAAGCAACAAAAATTTTTTTGAAAAATTGGATGCATAAATAACAGAAATTGAATATAAACAGAATTTGAAAATGAAACAGATATGAGATGAAATTGAGTTATGGTGGATGCAAACCATTATGAATGGGTGAATACTGTTGTGAATCGTGCCGATTTAGGGTGTAATGGAAGTGAGAAAATATTCTGTATTTTTATTCATAAATTATCAAAGATAACAAAGTTGTAATGATATATTTTAATTCAAAATATAAAATATAATATAATTATAATAAAAAAATTATTTATATTTATTTAAATAAGTTGATTTGATGGCGTGGAGTTTAATCTTTATAATTAAATAAATTTATACAAAAATTAGACCTTTTTTATTTAAAAAAAATATGATCTAATCTGAGTATATATAAACTATGTCATAGGTTTATGTTAATCAGTGGGATCTATTTCCATAACATGGAGGCTTATGTATAAAATCCACCCAATTAATGAATTATGCTTTGGTTTTTAACATGTTTTTGACCTTCCTTTTGTCCTCAAACTTCCACACAATATTAAAGATTTCTATCACTAGCTATAGTACGATGGAGGGTGCAAAAATATTTTTATACCGTAAACAACAATAACTATTTAAAATATCAAATTACACGGTAAAGTTTAAAATATTTTTATAATTTAACATTTTAAAATATTTTAGTTAAATATGTGTGTAATATTTTTTTTATACCGACAACATATTATTATTAAACTTTTAAAGAAAAATCAGACTCCTCAAAAATGAATAAAACTCTAATTTGCATTATTTTAGTCACAAATTACTATAGGCAACAGTATAAAAACAAAAACCGCAATCTTCTTTTTATTATGAGTAGAAATTAAATTTCAAAATTTATTACACTCACACTCAATGCAGATCAACTACATTTGCAAGACTAGGAACTAATCAATAGTTTTTTTCAATCATAACATATATTCTTCTTCTTTTTTTCCTTTTTCATTGAGTTTGATCAAAGGGAAATGGACCTATAAAAGCAGAGTTCAAATGCCAAATCTTGATAGAGACTTTGATGTTAATATTAGTTGCATTGTTGAATAGAAATAGTCTTGTAGCTCCATATATTGCCTCTGTTGGATAAACTCTACTTGAGATCACTCTTCTTCCTCCTTGAGCAAAGCTCTCAATTATTGAATGGTCAACCTAATCACATTAATAACAAGTTTTTTGTCAGAAACAATTCTATATAAGTCGACTAAATATAAATTAAATTAACTTAGATTTGATTTGATAATTACACTCCTTTTGGTCATTATTATACGTAAAATTGACTTTTTTTATTCATCAAAGAAATAAATTATAGCTCAATAATTTTACGTAACGGTGACAAACGAACATGTCGGTCTCGTTTTGTCCTGTCCAACAAAAATGTGTAAATAATAGGACAAGATAGGGAGACAAAGTTGAGAATGAGTAACTAAAATCTTGACTTGTCCTAAGAAAACTTGAGGACAGAATGTGGTAGATATGCGGGCTTTGTACCCCTAAATACTAAAAGTTGTAAAATTTCCTATTAATATCTGCATTCACAAAATCCTACTAAAACATGGGGCAGGATGAACATATTAAAAGGTGCATGTCTAAAATTTTGTTTCGTCCCGTCAAAGAATGCAAAAAAAACTAGTATATTCAACCGGTTAGATCCGTTTTGTCAGCTCTAATTTTTGCGTGGTGAATCATGATAATGAGCAAAACTAAAACAAAAAAGTCTCATTTACACCTACCAATACTCTCATTGACAATTTCTCATCACTGAAAACAGGAACTTTGCTACCATAAACTGGTTTTTCAACTTCAGAAGCCTTTGAAGATCTGCAAAATACAATAACTCATTTATAATAATCAAACAATATTTCATCCATAAAATTGTAACTTTGTTCAAATTCTCTATTCATTCAAATTCTTACCTTGTTTCATCAACACAGAAGAAAGTGGTTGGAAAACCAAGACTAGTATTAGAGAGACTAAAATAAATTGGAGTTTGTTCAGAAAGTATGTCATCTGCAATAGCTATAATTCCAAATGGTCCAAAAGCACTTCTTTCAAAAGCACCTTTTCCACAATCTATATTATCATTGCTAATATTTCCTTCTGATGTCAATGACTCAATCTCAAATTCAGCAAATATGTCCAACTGTTGAAAAAAAATATCATCAAATTTTATGAGTGAAGCCCAAACATAAACTCGGTTACTGGACACGACACTGGCACGTCAACCATGTGACAATGATACAAACAAAATTAACCTGTGATGCTTGAGTAATGTTCAATGGAACAATAGAGCCAGGTGTAATCACTACTCCTTCATATTCATCACTGCTTATTCTTAAGCTCTCTATTTCTTCTATTGGCCATAGAACCAAATTACTTCTAGTCTTCTTGTCAAACAAGACTGTTCTTGGAATTGTCTAAAAAGGAAGAAAAATTATGTACAAGATTTTATTAAATATATATTAAAAATATTAAATTAATCTCGTTAATCTAGCTCAGCTGATAGCACAGATATACAATTAACGGGTCTGTTTGCGCCGTTTAGGTTCATTCCGCCAAATATAGCCTAACAGAGGAAGCAGACCAAAAACTTTGCATTGACTCGCTAAGAATTACAGACAAAACAGACATATCCGACGGAGCAGACCCATTTTACCATCCTAACTATAGAGATATTTGATTGCATAGGCATAGGCATGCGGATTCTAACTCGCGATATCTACGTATTTACGTGAAATTTTGAATATTAAACTATTAAATTAAAAAATACTAAAAAAATGTTTAGAATGTTCAAACTACATTGATCATTTTTAATTTGATGTTCATACCTGAAGTGAAGCCCAACCTTTTTTCAAATCATCACTTGCACTATCAGTTTCATTAATCCAACCATACAATATCCTTCTTTTTTTCACTTGATCATAGAAAGTTTTTGAAGCATAATATCTTCCATAATCCAAAAGAAGCCCAATACCTACATCTTCATTAGGGTTATCAGGCACCCATGTATCATTTTCAATAAAATAAGTTCCAATTGCATAACCATCAACTTTTGTGTCATCCAAACTAGCCTTTAATACATGCTTAACTCCCGGCCCATTTATCGATGTGTCCAAACCGTTCGATCCATTTATCGAAATTGGGTAAAAGTCCACACATTCCCACATACCTGTACCTGGAACTGCGTGTAAATAGTTATCGTTGAGTTCAAAATATGTAAAATTTGTTGTCTTGTAAACTAATGAAAGACCCGTTTTTTCTTTCTTCGAACCAATTAAAATCCTCCATTTTTTATCAGGCCCGATCCAAGCTGTTGTTGGATCACGAAAATTCTTTAACCCAATGCCATGTGGGGTTTCGATGACTGGATTATCAGCGTATTTAACCCAATCAAGGAGAAGTGGATCAGATAAGTTGGCGGGATAAGCAAGATTTTGAACTTGCACGTAGGTATTAGTATCGCCCGTATAAAGCACTATGATTTCGCCATTTGGCAAAAGTGTGGCGGATCCGGTCCATACACCGTTGATATCGAACCACTTGTCGGGTTCCATAGCAATGGGAAGGTAGAACCAATGAATCATGTCCTTTGATACAGCATGTCCCCATGTAATGTTGCCCCAAATAGCTGAATCTGGATTGTATTGGTAAAATAAATGGTACCATCCCATGTGAAACAATGGACCTGGAACCATGCAGTGCAATACAAATACAATTAAACTTTGATAAATTGTTTACTATTTTACATTTAGGCTTTTAATAATTAGGAGATGAAAAAAATTGAAATTATGCAACCATATGATATAATTGTCAAGAATGTAAGGATTATGATTATGGCTGTGTAACATTTAATTGTATGTTCTAAACTCAATTATAATTAAAAAATATAACAAATTATTTTCAAATCAATCCTTTCTAACACTATACCTTTCTTCCGTTGTTAAGAGAATTAGAAAATACAGTTGAGAAAATTTTATGTACGGCCAAGAAAAGTGTGTAGAGATCAAAGAAATGAAAGACAGATAAATTTTTTAAATTTTTTTTACCTATTTCCCATTATAAAATTGTCTATCTTAATTTGTAGATCTTTCAAATGCCATTGTAATTTCTATTAATACTAAACCAGATTTTGGGTGAAATGATCAAGATCGGAATGTCTTGTCGTTGAGGTAATTCATCTGTCGTTAGAGTCAAGACTGGCTCGACGGTATATTGAAACATTTCGATCGTCGGTCAGACCTTAGGTGCGGGAATAGAGTTGCATTGAGTGGTAGATCAAGCTTCCTTGTATCTTACTATTGGATATACTCACAAGAAACAATTTCAGAGAGGTTTAAGAGTGATCAGAACTAGGTAACACAAACAATTACGGTGGCTGGAACGGTTAATAGAAAACATTGTGGCAATTCAACGAAAGAGATTGAGGGAATGTGATGGTAATTTGTGAGAATCAGAAGACATTTCTCACAAACGGCGTGGTGATGATAGTAAAGTAGAAATTAAAAGATATGTCGACTCTGATTATGCAGGTTGTATGGATTCTAAGAAATTTATTTCTATATTAGTGTTTACTATGTTTGGCACATCAATCATTTAGAAAGCAACACTTTAGAAGTTTCTTACCTTGTCAACCACTAAAGAAAACTATATTATCCTCATTGAAGTTGTGAAAGAAGTAAATTGGCTTGAAGGTTTTTCTAAGGAGTTGAAACTTCAAGGTCGATCTATTAATGTTAAATGTGATAGCCAAATTATAATACACATGTTAAAGAATTCCACCTATCAAGAGCAAACCAAGCACACCGATGCAAGGCTGCATTTCTTTTGAGAAACCATCGAGTGTGGAGAAGTCCAAGTGGTGAAGGTTTCGACTGAAGATAATGTTCCTGATATGGTCACCAAGACATTGCAAAGTTGTAATTTTGTCCACTGTATGCAGTTGATAAAGTGGCATGAAGAAAGCTAGTTTGTTCCCTTGATATTGCAGAGTTTGTTCCAAGGTGGAGATTTGTGAGATTTTGAACCGAAATCTAGTCTCGATAAGGATAGATTTCATGGATCAACAGATGTTAAGCATATTGTCAAAGTCTGTTCACATGCTGATGTCGAATTCTTGCATATTATAGTTGAAGTACGCTCAAGCATACAATAGTCGAAATGCTAGGATTATTAGTATATCAAATTGGGTTTATTTGCTTAGCTCAATTGTTTAAGTTTGTTTGTAGCTTAAGCTAACTTAATAGTTTATAAATATACTAGTTCTCTCAGGTTGCGGAGTGAGGTTTGCTGTTGTTATTCACTTATACTAGTTCTCTCAGTTTTAACCAATCTTGGTTTTCTTCTTCTTCCTTCTTCTATCTCTTTCATGAAAACCTGATAGAATTTCTTGTGTTTGTTCAAGAAATTCGATCTTTCTCAAAGTTTTGACTTGTTCTTAATGGCACTCTGTCCCAACGAACTGGTGCGGGTAACATGGGGAAGATATCACCAACATAGTTTGCGATTGAGAAATTCACTTGTTTGAATGATTTTGGTTTATGTGAATTGAATATGTGAGTAATTCAAGTTCAACAGGGTTTGCTAGAAGCGTTGAAGGGAGCCGAAGCCATAGATGTTTCCCTAAAGGAGAAGGAGAATACGACAATGATCAAGAAATTACACAGTGCAATCATATTGAGCCTTGGTGATAAGGTTCTCCGGTAGATCTCGAAGAAGATGATAACAACTAATGTGTGGAGCAAACTCTAAGATTTGTACATGACCAAGTCGTTGGTCAATCGTCTATACCTGAAGCATGCGTTGTATTCATTAAATATGAGTAAAGACAAAGTCTTGGTGGAGCAATTAGATATGTTCAATAAATTGATTCTTGATCTAGAGAATATCTAGGTTATTATTCCTGATAAAGATCAAGTACTGTTATTGTTGTGTTCTTTACCTAAATCTCACGCTCACTTCAAAGAAACTCTCTTGTATGGAATAGTGTCTCTGACCTTTGAAGAAGTTTAATTTTCCTTGTACTCAAAGGACTTGAACAAGAGAAAGGAGCATAAACCATCATCTGTTGGTGAAGGTTTCTCCGTTAAAGAGAAATTCTTGAAGAAAGATGGTAGGTTTGAGAAGAAGAAGAAGAAGAAGAAGAAGAAGGGCAAAAGTCAGCAGAAGTCTTATGGTGGTGATGCTCCTGCAATTAGATGTTACCATTGTACGAAGGAGTGTCACACAAGAAAAATGTGCCCTGATCTATAGAATAATCATGATGATAAGGATAATGGTAATACAACTATCGTGCAAGATGATTATGAATCATCTGATATCCTTGTAGTTTTGAGCAATAATTCGAGCAAGGAATGGATCATGGATTTAGGTTGCACTTGGAACATGACTCCAAACAAATATGTGTTTGAGGAATTAGTTGAACAAGATGATGGATTGATGTTGTTGGGAAACAACAAAGCCTACAAAGTTGCAGGTATCGGATATGTAAGATTCAAGATCCATGATGAGTCAATAAAGCTATAAACCGGTGTTAGGTATGTACCTGATACGAAGAGAAATATGATTTCTCTTGGTGAATTCAACAAAAAATGATGCATTTTCAAATAAGAGTAAGGTATCCTAAGGGTAATGAAGGGGTCGAACAAAGACTTGATAGACATCAAAAGGCATGGCATATATACCTTTAAGACTGAGGTTGTAAGTGGTTTAGCATATGTGATATCTACAAAACCCGTATCGAAGACTAAGATATTCCACAAGAGACTTGGCAAAGTCAGTGAGAGAAGCCTGGTCAAATTGTTGGGGGGAAATTTCCTATGTGGTGACATGGTCAAAAAGCTGGTGTTTTGTGAACCTTGTGTATTTTGTAAATCATGTAGGGTGAAGTTTAACAAAGATAAACAAAGAACACATGGATCCCTTGATTATATTCATGTTGGCCTTTGGGGGCCTGCAAGGAATCCACCACACTCATGTACAAGATATTTTATATCCATAGTTGATGATTATGCTAAGGATGAAACTTTTAAAGACTTCAAAAGTGGAAAGACTCTGGTCGAAAAACAAATTGGCAGGAAGGTCAAAAGGTTGAGGACAGACAATGGTCTTGGATTTTGCAATAAGGTTTTCCACAACTATTATGATGTGTTTGGTATTGCAAGGCACATAACTACTACAGGTACTACTCGATAAAATGGTTTAATTGAAAGGTTTAATCAAACTATTTTTAAAAGAGTTAAATGAATGTTGATTAGTGTTGAATTAAAGATGTTTTGAACTAAGGTTGTTTCAACTGCAACATATATGATAAATAAGCTATGTTGAATACATATATTTCTTGCTAAGGTACTCTTATCCCCTTCTCACAACATTCGTGCTACTTCAAAATGCACGTACAAGTTCTCAAAATTTTCTAAAAGAATAAGTTTTTTCTATATATAGAACCGTCTTTGAGAATATGTAAGACAAACTTTCGCACAAAATTCAAAATTATTAACATTAAACTATAATTAAATAGAACTTCATAAAAAATTTATAAAATTAAATTGTAATGAAATAAGACCTTAACTTGTTTTCCCACAATATCTAGCCTACAAGCACCTCCAAAATTTTAATATATTGCATAAGTGCCTCGTTCATGCACATGCATAATTAAATATATATATATATATATATATATATATATATATATATATATATATATATATATATATATATATATATATATATATATATATATATATATATATATATATATATATATATATATATATATATATATATATATATATATATATATATATATATATATATATATATATATATATATGTTATGTTGAAAGTTCATATCTATAATTTATCACATTTTTTAGTACTTAGTAAATACTGAATTTTTTAAAAAGAAAAAATAGAAATAGATCCATATCAACATGATAAAATTTCAAACTAACAAATAAATAAAAGGGTAAACGTACCGTTTGGATCTATGCCAAGTCAGTCAAATAGCCACATGAAACAAAAAAGAAAAATCAATAATGAAACACAGTTAATTAGCCTCATAATCAAATGTAGTAATCTTAGAATAAAAGTTTAAAGGAGGATAAAATATAATTGGAAAACGATAGTTTATTCATACATCTAAATTTGACCACCTACCATTCAATAGAAGATTCTAAAAAACCATAAATTCAAACTTCCATATAGCAAACTTTTGTTTGATTTGGACATGTCATATTTACACATAGTCATGTTAATCTTCTCTATATGGTTCCAAAATTAATCGAATGTATTTGAAAGGACATATATCAAACTAAAAATCAACAATGTGAATAGAAAAAAGACTTACCATTCATCCAATTCTTTTGAGGTTGAAAATGAAAAGCTGTTCTTTGCCAAGAAAACATAGCTTCTGTCCAATTATATGAAACTTTATGAAAATTATATGAATTTGACTTAGCTGAAACCCTTTGAGCAACCTCTTGATTTATAGTGATAAGTGCAAGCATTGACATTAGGAATAAAATGAAACCAAATGTGACAAAGATACTATAGGATGGTTTTTTATTACTTTTCAACAATGGAGTGTGGAGAGTATTGGAAATGTTGGACTTCATTTTCATGGAATGTTGTGATGTAATTTGAGTTTGAGGGTTGTGATCTTGTTAAAATAAGAAGGATGGTGGTGTTTGGAATGGTAAGTATGTGAATGTTGGATTGGAATGGTGGTTCCAAATTTAGAAGTGGAAAAAGAAAGACATAGAAGAAAGAACATGCTTGCATGTTTATGTTTTTTAAAGAAATTGTAGATGGAACCATAGAATGATCTTTCTTTCTTTCTTCTTTTTTTAATATTTTTTTTTATAATTTGGGGATATAACATATATTTTTTTATAAATTATTTAAATCATTTAAATTTATCAATTATTGTCATTAATATTTATTAAATGGACAAGAAGTTAGTTTCACCTTAAGAATTTATTTGAGTCTTGAGATTTGCTTTGATCCGGTGAATCTTTGAAATTAACTCACTTAAATTCTTTATAATAATAAAATTGATCAATAAATGTATAATATTTAATTTTTATGTAAAAATGAATTTCAATATTTATATATGTTTATTATATAAGGATTGCAAAATATTTAATATTATTTTTTCACGAAATTTAAATTAATATTTAACATTCATTTCATTATACTATTCGGTATCAATTTATAAGAAAAAAAACCTATTTTTCATATTTATTAAGAAAATTTAAGTTTTAGTGTGTTTCTTTAAAAAAAAAATTTTTTTAAATAAAATGAATAAATAAAATAAAGTTAATATTTTTTACTTATAATTTAATACAAGAAAAGTGAATTTTTTTTTCTTATGAACTGGGACGGAGTAAATATATATTTATAAATGTTTAATGTAAAGGAAAATTTAATTATAATTATTTAATCAATTATATTTAATTATTAAATATTTAATGTTTGTAACATTGTGTTTTCAAGTTTTTTGTTTGTTTTTCGGTGCCTATATAGTCTAATTTGAAAGTGAGATTCAATTGCGATTTTTTTTTTCAACTTCAGCGTCAATATCCAATAAAATAATTAATCGTAATTAAATTATGATATAATTTAATTAGATACATTTATAAAAATATTTTACATCATTCATGAATAGCAATTAATCCTAATTTATATATGAAGTTTCATGACAACAAAATGTATCGGTACTTTAAAACTAATTAATGATCGAAGTGAAGTAGTTATCAACAACCATGAGAATTTTCAAAATAATAAATGTTGGTGATGATAATGAAATAGATTGATCCGAACGCCTGAACCAAAACAGAAAAACCAAGAAAAGAAGAAGAAAATAAATTCTTTCAAGATATGAAGTAGGTATGATGAGCAAAGTTTGAAGTTTATACATAATCGTAATTTCATAATGCCATTAACATTCCTCTCATAATTTACTCACAATTTTTATAGTTTTTTTACAGAAAACAAATTACTTTAAAAAAATAATAATAAATAAATAAATTTTTTGTAGTTATAATTAAAAATATGGTGTGATTTTATATCGGAATTATTGAAAAAATCGGTGTGTGTTTTGTAACTAACAAAAACACTTTAAAATGAATCGATATTTGATATATAACATTTGTTAACATTATGACATATCCTCCTATTGCATTTAGCGTCGGGTGACAAAATTTTACAAGATCTGAAATACAAATTAAAAAACTCCGTACAATAGACTAACAATAAAAAATAACTAGTATTATTCACACACAATTGATAATAAAGGGAACATCGTTCAATAGATTTGAGATAAAGATAGAAGTATATGTAAGAGTTGTGTGGATGACATTTTACCGTTATGCAACCAAATTATTGAGGTGGGATATCACACTTACGAAATCAACCAACTAACAATATTTTAAAAATGTTATGTTAGACTTATATTTAGTTATTGTTATGTTTGATTTATGTTTGATTTATGTTAAGATATTGTTATGTTTAATTTATGTTAAGTAATATGTCAAGTTCTTAATTTATGTCATGTTCCACTATGTAATATTTTTTTTAGTAACACCAAATAAGACCATAACAACATAGAATAGCTCACAATAAAAATAAGTAATATCATTGAGTGTAACAATAACAATCATAATAAAACTAAAATGATTCATCATGTGTGATATCTGCGATGACAAGGCATAAACTTCGTCATCTAGCTTTACCCTACTCTTGAGGTTATCACACAAAAAAGCTATCATTTGCATCAGTTGTCGACCAATCACACTAGGTGGAAGAGGCGATAGAATGTCATCTAAATGTCCTCCAACAAACAAAGGTACAACATCCTCTAGAGGCTTGGTTGAGCCATGAGGGATGATGCGAAGGGTGATACTCTATAGTACCACTATAAATAACCATCTAGACATTGTCTTGTAACAATTAAAGAATAAATCATCAGTTACTTTTAATTAATCACTAATACCTAAAATCGACTTAAATTAAAATATTTATACCTCTCCTTGCCATTATCTGAAGGCAATGTGTTAGTGTTTTAAGTTGGCATCAATTTTGGTAAAACTAGGCTTTAGAAATGTCATGATAGATGTCATTGACATTCAGAGATTGAAGATAAATCCTACTGGACAAGGATGGTAAAGGTACCCGAAGCTAAA
Organism: Vicia sativa; assembly: GCA_021764765.1. NCBI lineage: Eukaryota > Viridiplantae > Streptophyta > Magnoliopsida > Fabales > Fabaceae > Vicia > Vicia sativa. Next base: position 269,164,359 of record CM038796.1, on the reverse strand, counting down.
GTCAGGCCGGAAATTCTAGAACAGATCGATGTCATAATGATGTTATGACATTCGGTGACATTCTGCTCGAATCGCTTTTCCGAGATTTTCGAAGTTTGTTGAGCATTTTATTTATGCTTTTCATTATTAGAAAGCATGCTCACGTGGCTGCTAGGTTAATCTTAATTAAACCTAAATTGGTTGTTGAACAAACCATGTTTTTAGGAGAAAATTAAGTAAACCCTAGCTATCTTTATGGAAGCCCAAACAAGATTCGGGATCGCTTCTATATAAAGAAATCAACCCTTACAATACAGCCACGGAACTTATTGAAGACATTGAAGGCTTTTATTTGTGTAATAAGGAATTTAATGGTTTGGTAATCGTTAGGATTAGTAACAGCTTGGTATTTGTAATTCTAGTTTCTTCATGAGCCAAGCAACTTTAAATTGTTAAAGTGCATTGGACTAGGATTTCGTAGTGGTAGTTTATCACTCAAAGCTTTGAAGCACGAGTGTTTGTCTCTTGATTGTAAGCTTTGAGCGAGATCAAGATAGTGTATTGAAGTGTGTCTTCACAATTCAATTAAACAATAGGTTGATATCAACGGTGATTGAGGGGAGTGAGTAGGAACTCATATCTAAGTAGTACTTAGGTAAAAGTGTCATTGGGTAGTGATTAAGTGAGAAGGCGTCAACCGTGAGTTGGTAGGGTCTTTGAATTGATACTACTAATAGTGAACTTTATCCCCGGCTTGGTAGCCTCCGCACGTAGGTTTGTTAGAACCGAACCGGTGAACAACTTATTGTGTTATTTATCGCTTTATATATTTACCGTGAATTGTCAAAGCGTCGACATCGTGTCATAACATTCTCTGACATTAAGTATCTCCGCCAGAATTTCAATTGGCATCGAGCGGGCACCGCTTGTTATTTCCGGTGAGATCTAGGATTATAGTTTCCGCTTAATGGATAAGGAAACAGATTGGAGGTAGACCACCTATTCGGATGGGTCTAATTATGAGTCGGAAGCCTCGTATGGTTGCCTTCCTAAGATCGGTGGATATCAAGGCTTGGAGGCCGATAAAGGATGGAAACATCCAACCAAGGTTGAGGAAGATGGGACCACCGCCTTGAAACCCGAGGAAGAGTGGAGCAAAGAGGAAGAGGAGTGGCTCGAAATTCTAAAGCATTGAATGCTCTATTCAATGGTATTGATGAAATATCTTCGACCGTCCATCAATGTGACGCCAAGGATGTTTGGGACACTCTCAAAACCACTCATGAGGGAACATCCAAAGTGAAGATGTCAAGACTTCAGATGCTCACTACCAAATTTGAGAATTTGAAGATGAAGGAAGATGAGACTATTCATGAGTTTCACATGAATATCTTGGAGATTGCCAACACCTCAGGAGCTCTTGGTGAGAAGATGTCAGAGGAGAAGCTGGTGAGGAAAATTCTCAGATCCTTGCCTAAAAGATTTGCAATGAAAGTAAAATGAGGAGGCACAGACATCAAGACCGAAAGTTGAAGAACTTATTGGATCTCTTATGACTTTTGAGATGGGAATCAGTGAAACTGTTGACAAAAAGAACAAGAACATATCACTTGTATCCAACACTGAAGAGGGATGCAAGGTAGAAGATGAAGAGAAGATATCTGAAGCTATTGCCATGCTTGGAAGACAGTTCAACAAACTCATCAAGAGGATTGATCCAAAGTCAAGGGCAAATGTCAAGGACATTCCATCTGACATCAACAAATCTTATGACTCCAGCAGAAGATCCAAGTCAGAAGAAAAAGGAAGTCAAAGCAGAGGAGTCAAATGTCATGAATGTGAAGGATATGGACATATTAGACCTGAATGTCCCACCTTTCTTAAGAAACAAAAGAAAGGAATGGCTGTCACTTGGTCTGATTCAGGAAGTGAGTTTGAGGAAGAAGCAGCTAATCTTGTCACTGCACCTTCTGGAAGCTGTAATTCAGATAATGACTCAAGTGATGAAGAAGTGACCTTTGAAGAACTTGCTGATACTTACAAAAAACTGTGTATCAGAAGTGGTGAAGTATGTCACCGAATGAAAAAAAACGATTGAGAAGTTGGAGGCAGAAAATGTGAAGCTGGAAGCTGAGAAGAAGGAGAATACAATCACTATAAGTCATCTCAACAGTGAAATTGTAGTGTTAAACTCCAAGCTTGATCAGATGACAAAATCACAAAATGTCCTCGAACCGATAAGTCGGAAGAAATCCTTCACTGGGCAAAATGTCGAAACAAGCATGGTCTAGGATATGTGGCGCAAAGGAACCCGTTAGTGACAAGAAAAGGAGAGGCCTAGGAAACCAAAGTCAAGGCGATGTCACAACATCGATCAACATCGGATCGAGAAACATGAAGAAGAAGTTTCAAAGATGGAGATGTCATCATTGTGGAAGGTTTGGACACATAAAACCCTTCTGTTATAGGCTACATGGATACCTTAATCAGACTTCCTATGTTAAGCCTAAAAACATCAAAGTATCATACACTCAAAGGTGGAAGAAGAAGACTGAAGCATTGATAGCTCACACTTCTCTTAGAGTGTCTGCCAAGGAAGATTGGTACTTTGACAGTGGGTGTTCTAAGCATACGACCGAATAAAAACCCATCGAATAATGTCAAACCTCATTCTACCAGCTTTGTTACCTTTGGAGATGGAGCTAAAGGGGAAATCAAAGGTGTTGGAAACTTAGACTGCTCTGGAGTTCCAAATCTAAGTGGAGTGTTGCTGGTAAAAGGCTTGACTGCTAACCTCATAAGCATAAGTCAGCTATGTGATATGGGATTCAAAGTTAACTTCACTAGATCCGAATGTCTTGTAACCAATGATCAACAAAAGTAGTTATGAGGAGTCGATCAAAAGACAACTGTTACATGGGAATGAGAACACCAACCTCTTCTTGTTCCACGACAAAGATGAAAAGGAGGTCAAGTTGTGGCACCAAAACCGACATCTGCATCTCGGAGGAATGAAAAGATCATCTCAATGGAGGTCGAGGATACCAAAACTTCACATTGATGAAGGAAGGGTGTGGTGAGTGCCAGTTGGAAAGCAAACCGTAATGTCACACCCAATGTCTAGACATCATACCACATCTAAAGTCTGGAGTGCACATGGACTTGATGGGCCTATGCAGTTGAAAGCCTTGGTGGAAAAGATATGCCTATGTAGTTGTGGATGACTTCTCCATTTACCGGATAAACTTCATCAAAGAAAATCAAGTATTTGATGTCTTTAAGGAGTTATGCAAAAGACTTCAGAGAGAAAAGGAAAGTCATTGTCGAATAAGAAGTGACCATGGAAAGGAATTTGAGAATAGCAAGTTTGATGAATTCTTTCCTCGGGGATCAACCATGAGTTTTCCTCTCCTATAACACCTCAACAAAATGGGTTGTGGAAAGAAAGAATAGACTATACAGTGAATCGCCAGAGCAATGATTCATGCTAAGAAACTTCCTATTCACTTTGGGTAAGCTATGAATACAAATTGTTATGTTCACAACAGGTCACCTTAAGAAAAGGAACCGCCCACCGTATGAGCTATGGAAAGGAAGAAACCAACTGTGAAATACTTTCATGTGTTTGGTAGCAAATGCTATATTCGATCGATCGTGATCAAAGAAGAAAATGGACTCTAAGAGTGATGAAGGCATTTTTCCGATACTCCACAAACAGCAGAGCATATAGGTATTCAACCCGTAACCCGTGTTATGATGGAGTCTATTAATGTCATTGTTGATGATCACTATCAGAGCACAATGTCCCATATGATGAGACATGGTTTGAGACATCACCTCAAGTACCTGATAAGGAAAATGTACCTACACCTACTTCACCTAAATCTGAACCTGAGGAAGCAAACAAAGATCCCTCAATCAGGATTCAGAAAGATCATCCAAAGGATCTCATCATTGGAGACCCAACCAAAGGTGTTGTTACAAGATCCGAGAAACTGCCTCAAACTCCGCTCGGTCAAAATAGAGCCAAAGAATGTCAAAGAAGCTCTATGTGATGAATTTTGATCGAGCAATGCAAGAGGAATTGAACCACCAAGCAACATGAAGTATGGGAATTAGTTCCTAGACCAGAAGGAACAAACATCATAGGTACAAAGTGGATCTACAAGAACAAGTCTGATGCAGAAGGGACTGTCACCAGGAATAAAGCAAGACTTGTTGCTCAAGGTTACACTCAGGTTGAAGGAGTTGACTTTGATGAGACTTTTGCACCAAAGGCGACCGAATCAATCGAGCTTCTACTAGGAGTTGCTTGCATTCAAATTCAAATTATTTCGATGGATGTGAAAAGTGCCTTCCTAAATGGCTACTTAAATGAGGAAGTATATGTAGAACAGCCTAAAGGATTTGTGGATCCAAGTTTTCCTGAACATGTCTACAAATTAAGGAAAGCCCTATATGGACTAAAACAAGCCCCTAGGGCTGGTATGAAAGGTCGACCAAGTTCCTTACACAAAGGATACAGAAAGGAGGATCGATAAAACTCTCTTTGTCAAGAATGAAGGTGGAAGGTTATGGTGGCTCAAATCTATGTTGATGACATAGTATTTGGAGGAATGTCGAGACAATGGTGAAACACTTTGCCAATCAAATGCAAGCGAGTTTGAAATGAGTCTCATGGGAGAGTTAACTTACTTCCTTGGATTGCAAGTCACACGATGGAAGATTCAACATTTCTTTCACAAAGCAAGTATGCCAGAATATTGTCAAGAAGTTTGGAATGGAGAATGCCACCATAAAAGGACTCGCTCCTACACATTTGAAGTTGACCAAGGATGCAAGTGGTGAGAAGGTTGATCAAAGTTTATATAGAAGCATGATAGGAGCTTGTTGTACCTAAACCCAGACCGACATTGCTTATGCAATTGGGTATGTGCAAGATATCGAATGAACCTAAAGTAAGTCACATTAACCGTGAAAAGAATCACAGTGAGTGGAACTTGCAATTATGGTATCCTATATTCCCATGGATGTGAACCAATTCGTCGATATTGTGATGCCGATGGGGAGTCCGATGACAGAAAAGTACCTGAGGATGCTTCTTCCCGAAACAATCTTGTCTCTTGGTTTAGCAAGAAGCAAAGTGTGTCCCTATCCATCAAGTCGAATACATAGCCGGTAGCATTTCTCAAATGGTCCGATGAAGCAGATCTCGAGTACAATGTCACACGTGATATCATGACATTGTCGTGACAACTGAGTGCTATTAATATATCAAAGAATCCTATACAACACAAGAGACTAAGCACATTGACATAAGACATCACTTCATCGAGACCTTGTGGAGGAGAAAGTGATTAAACCGACCATGTAGTCACCGAACTTCAACCGACATATTTACTAAAGCTCTTGATGCTAGTCAATTTGAGAATTTAAGGAGCAACCGGCATTTGTCAATTCGAGGAATTGTAGCAATTAAAACTGCATACAAAGAGGAGAAGAAACCGTATATTACAAATAAAGTTGAATGGGTCATTCCTTTATTTCCCTCTTATTTTTAAAGGTTTCAAGAATATCAAGAGACACCTCCATATAATAACTTCTCTTATTGAAAGTATCATTTCCTCTCCACCCACAAGATACCTTCAAATCCTCCGCCCTCAATATATCCCGAGAAATATGTCTACTTCATCCTCTTCATCCCAAGACTGATGCTCATCTCCCACCATGGCTGAGATCAGGGCAATCGCTGCAATCTGGAATGTTGAACCTGTGAAGGTCTCCCCTCAACGTTCAATGGCAACTGACTCGTAATCAAGATACAGCAGCTTCAAGACTCGCAGCCCACGGTAAGATTTACCATCCTCATCTGTTCCTCCAGAGATAAGAAATAGGGAAGGAACCAAGTATGTAGAAGAAGCCATTGCTAGGATAGTCACCAGAATCCTAGACGGAAATCACACTGTTCCTGGAATTTCTGTTCCCCTAAATCAAAGACCTGCTAGCCCTAGTTTAGCAGATGATCCAGATGTCACAAAGGATGTCATGACATCTGATGATCACGTCCAGGCAACACATGGGGACTCTGATATTCTTGCTGACCTCCCTGCCAAAGCAAAAAGTGGTGTTTCTGGTTCTCAAGATGAGAAAATAACCAGAACTGGAACTTCTTCAAAGAAGTATAGAGCCAAATTTGCTGGCTGCTCAAAATGCAAGAGAACACCAATGGCCAAGAAAAGGAAAGTTCCTGATCCTGCAAGGTCCGAAGCTTCGACTTCAAGATTCGATCGAACTAATCTGGAACATTGCCGATGTCACAATGAAGATACTTCTTCAGCAAAGGAGAGCAACTGATTAAGTTGCTGTGTTGCTTCCATTTATCTGTTTTTTATTCTGTCAATTTGTTCTTGTTTTCTTGTCCTGTATTTTGTTTTGAATGATTGTAATCATTTGTGTTGACAGACTTGTAATCCTTAACTGAGGTATAACTTTATTTGCTGGTGCTTTATTGAAAGCTTGGGCAATTGTATGGCTTCCTTTGGCCCTTTATGGCTAAAAAGGGGGAGAAGAAATACTGTGGGAAGTATTAATTCTTGGGGAACTGTATAAGTTGGGGGATTGTATGGCCTGAAATAATTGTGTGGGCAATTGTATGTGGGGCAGCTATGGGAAAATTGTGGGATTTTGTATGGGTAGAATTTATCTTCTATTAGTTCTAGGTACTTAAAGCTTAGGAAAGCTTAGGGAAATTTAGAACTAGGTAATAGTCTTCTGCTGCATTTGTACTCTGATAGGTCTAGTTGTTTTAGCCAAAAATGTGCCAAAGGGGGAGTTTGTTAGTGTTTTAAGTTGGCATCAATTTTGGTAAAACTAGGCTTTAGAAATGTCATGATAGATGTCATTGACATTCAGAGATTGAAGATAAATCCTCGGACAAGGATGGTAAAGGTACACTGAACGGGAAGCTAAAGTGAAATTTAGAACAGATCGATGTCATAATGTATGTTATGACATTCGGTGACATTGCTCGCAGAATCGCTTTTCCTGAGATTTTTCAGGAAGTTTGTTGAGCATTTTATTTATGCTTTTCTGTTATTAGAAAGCATGCTCACGTGGCTGCTAGGTTAATCTTAATTAAACCTAAATTGGTTGTTGAACAAACCATGTTTTTAGGAGAAAATTAAGTAAACCCTAGCTATCTTTATGGAAGCCCAAAACTGAAGATTCAGGACTGCTTCTATATAAAGAAATCAACCCTTACAATACAGCCACGGAACTTATTGAAGACATTGAAGGCTTTTATTTGTGTACTGTTAAGGAATTTAACAGTTGGTTTGTGTACTGTTAGGATTAGTAACAGTTGGTATTTGTAATTCTAGTTTCTTCAGAGCCAAGCAACTTTAAATTGTTAAAGTGCATTGGACTAGGATTTGCTGTAAGGGTAGTTTATCACTCAAAGCTTTGAAGCACGAGTGTTTGTCTCTTGATTGTAAGCTTTGAAGCGAGATCAAGATAGTGTATTGAAGTGTGTCTTCACAATTCAATTAAACAATAGGTTGATATCACTGCGGTGATTGAGGGGGAGTGAGTAGGAACTCATATCTAAGTAGTACTTAGGTAAAAGTGTCATTGGGTAGTGATTAAGTGAGAAGGTCACAACCGTGAGTTGGCTGTAGGTCTTTGAATTGATACTACTAATAGTGAACTTTATCCGGCTTGGTAGCCTCCACGTAGGTTTGTTAGAACCGAATCGGTGAACAACTTATTGTGTTATTTATCGCTTTATATATTTATCGTGAATTGTCAAAGCAAAGGTCGAATCGTGTCATAACATTCTCTGTGACATTAAGTATCTGCTGCCAGGAATTTCACAATGTAATCGAAATATCGGTCAACAATGTAAGGTTGCAGGACCCCTAGGGAACCCTCATCTATAGTAACTTTATAGTCGTCAAATGTATCATCCTGATCAAGTGTCTTTTTATCAGCTTGATCAAGCACCTTTGTACCACCCTCTAGCTCAATCGATCACAACAACATATGTCTCCTCATTGTCACTTATAGAGCATCCAATTTTAACTCCTCTACAACAAAGAGTATGTGGTTTACGAGTATTTTCAATTCTCTCTGATGAGAACGGACGGGAGCTACTCTATCCACTCTAGTGCAATTGATCTTCACCATCATCTACATTGTCTCCACTAGAGCTCTCGCAACTTATTTAACAGGTTTTTTTCTCAATCTAGATAAAATTTTACCATTTCTTCCTCTTTGTCTCACTAAGCTAAAAACAACCAAGAAAACAAAATAGAAAATTTTAAAATAAAATGGCATACCTGTATTTTCAAAAAGTTTTATTTTTCATACAGATAATGCAATTTTTAAAAAATTTGGTGTCACACTTACATTTTCACCCGATTTTTAAAATAGTTAGTATAGACCATATCGTTTATACTGAGCATTTTGAAAAAATTGATATTGACATGAATTTATACTAAATTTTTAAAAAAGTATGATAAAGCACTACTTTTTATACCGATATTTTAAGAATCCGATAAAAATAAATAAAAAGTATATTTCGTAACTATTCAAAAGCATCCATTAAAAACTAGATAACTTAAATAAAATGTATATTTGAAAATGTACGAACAAATCTACCAAATATTTTGAAATGATACGTAATTTTTAGAAAACCTTAAATGTTTGGTGTTAGTTTTACAAATTTACTTTAAAAATGATATTTGGTACCTATCATTAGTTGGTTCATTGGTGATTGGCATTGGATTTAGTAGGGAAGATCGCAGTTTGATCCTCCGCAACTACAATCGAAAGGATAATAAAACCACTTTATGTCAGAACTGTCCTCAAACTAGATTAGGTGTTCCAGTGGATCGGATACTGGCGGTGTAAACAAAAATAGTATTCGGTCAAATTGTTCAAGAGGAAGTCAGGTATAATCCTCAACAATTTCTCATCTCATCCTTATACATTCTCTCAGGCCCTATGCGAAATTCCCAAAATGCTCTCTGTTTTCGGAGATACATCTCTGGACACACCAAAAATCATTTTTTTCACAATAGTTCAGAGATGCACAACCGAAGTTATTTTAAGTGTTTATTTTGAGATGCATCTCCGAATAAACTTTTTTAATTTAAAAGTCTAGTTCGGAGATGCATCTCAGGATTAAGTGAGCGTATTTAATTACTCATGTCAGGCCCTCCCTCTTATCCTTCTTCATTTTCAGAAAAATAATTTTCTCTCTACCTCATTCTACCCATTTCAAGTTCCCACTCAAGATCAAGTTTTGAAGCTACATTTACTTGTTTTTTACCATTCGTAACTCCTTCTACTTACTACATTAAACTTCATAGCACTTTAATCCTTCACCAATAAATTTTTGAGTAAGTTTCTCATTTAGCTTATTTTGATTATATGATTTGGATGAGTTTTGATGTGTTAGGATGCTATGACAGTTGCAGAAGCACATCTGCCATTGAAGCAGAACGAAGATTTTTCTCATATATGCATCTCTGAACTGGGTTGTTTCAGGTGTTCGGAGATGCATGTCTGAACTCTTTCCTTCCTCATAATATGTTATTATTTTTTATATGGCTGAAAACCAAGGAAGGATGATACTTGGGCGACCCACCCTAATTGCCTCTGATCATTGCGATAGGGCTCATTATTATGAGCATGCTAGATCCGTCCCCACTCTGCCTCACGATAGGGAGTCATCATCCTCTAGGAGTCGAATTTCACGAGGATCATGATCCTAGAGTCGTGCGACCCATGATATGTATGCCCTAGTTGCATCCCAAGTCGTAGTTGTTGAGGTTTCCCCCTTGCAGGCCCGTTTCCAGGAGGACCCACAAACACGTCTTTACTCATATATTTTGGAGAGAATGTGGCTCCGTGTGAGTAGGAATGAGAGGTATACTTTTGAACTTCCTCTAGTTTTTAAGCTAAATTATACTCAACTGATCATGCTATATTTTATTTTCAACAGAAGCATAACTATCTGAAATGTGTGAATCATGCAAGAAAGATTCATAGTCTTTATCAACCCGAGGAAGTATGGTTCTAAAATGTACTCCAAAACTCCAGACTTGTAGGCTTTATGCTTGCAGGTACACCAACACCATCCACGACATACACGCTCCATTTATTGAGAGATGGCACAGTGAAACGTCATCTTTCCACCCACCCATTAGTGAGATGACTATTCCACTAGTTGATGTAACATGTCTCCTACACTTTCTCATCAGAGAAAGGTTGCTTGATCAACTAAGATCAGCAAGACTGATGTCATGTATATGATGGTGACTTATTTGGGATATAAATATGATGAAGCCTTTGAGCATTGTAGAAGCACCAGAGGTGCACATGCCAAGTTTGCTTGGTTGGCAAAATTGTATGGAAAAAAACTTGGCCACATCTGAATACTCGGACGTCGATGATTTATGGGTTACCTACCATAGAGAGTGTGCCATGAGGTTTTTTTTTTCTATTCTTAGTTTGCACCTCCATATTTTTGGACAAAAGTGCAAATGTGGGTGTGACCTACCTCAAATATTTCATCGACTTGGAGTTCATTTGCGAGTGGAATTGGGGGGAAATATGATTGGTTTACCTCTACTCCAACCTAAATAAAGTTGCAAATGGACGACAAAGTAGATGGCAGGCTCATGCACCCTACTTATGCATAAATTTCCTAAATGACATTTTTTAAATTTTCATAAATGTGTCACATATAGCAAGGATGAGATGAAAAATTTCCTAATCCTCTCGCGAAATTTTTTCCTAAATGACATTTTTTAAATTTTCATAAATGTGTCACATATAGCAAGGATGAGATGAAAATTTTCCTAATCCTCTCGCGAAATTTGTACCAGGGATTGGACTGGGCCACAGAAAATTTGTACTAGGGATTGGACTGGACTATAGAGGAAGTCTGTCACTAGAAAATTGCTATTTACACCCACTTATATACTTACCTGCTCCCTTTTGTATGGCTCAGTTGTTTGAAATTAAAATGTGAACATATATATTGTAGTGCGAGACAATTATGAGATTCTTTTTTCAGTTAATTTATTTTAGAAAACCACTTTCTTAAATATGTACTAAAGCATTTTGAAAACCAATTTTTTGAAGAAAAAAATTGATTAATTTTATAAGATACTAATTTCTAATTTATTTTCCCCTTACATTTCAAGATAGGGGCACTATATGAAACATAATGATAATCAACATTATATAATATATATTAATGACTTCCAAATTACATATAAACAAAAAATTAACACATGGGAATTCCCCCTTAAAACAATTACATATGAATTAAATGATAATAATAATAATTTATAGAAGAAGAAAAAACAGATTTTGAATAGTCTTCTTCACATATTTAATTATGAGCCATTAATTTACAGCTACCACAAAAAGCTTTGACAAAACAAAACTTAGTGAAAAAGTTATTCCTATCTTGAAAGGTCTTCTTCAGAGCTTAATTCTGCTCCAATAAACCCTTGAAATTTTCTCCACCAAACCCAAAAACAGAATCTCTCATTAATATAATAGTATAGTAGAAGCATATTCTCCTCTATACATTATAGTAAAGAGTTTAATTTCCATGCCACAAGTGATTTGAGAAATTCCATCACCTACACATAAAATTATGATGAAACTTATGTTATTAGAAAACAATATACTATAACTATATATGCAAGAAAAAAATCAGCTTTATGACATGTCTTTCGACTTATTTTCTATAAGGGTCGTCTTAAGTTTTCTGAGACTCTGCGTATATTAGTTACGGTTTAATTGTGGCAAAAAAATTAAGGTCCTATTTTGAACCAGTTTAACCCTGACAAAAATTTTATAAGGTCCTATTTAACCATGTTACTGATCTAACTATTTGTGGCAAAAACTTTATGACATGTTTGTAAGATGTTTTCGACTTATTTTCATAAGTTCTCTAAGATAACTTAAGAGACAAGAATTACCTCGGAAGGATCGGAAAGAGAGTAAACCGCGTTGCTTTCTTTAGGCGCGGAAGAAACTAAGATTCCGAAACCTTTATTAACTTCACTCAAAACCTTAAATGCATCTTCATCTGTTCGATCATCACCGATGTATATAGCTAGAACATCGTCATCATCGTTGAGTCCTAAATAAAAACACATCTAATGTCATTTACTGCAAAGCAAAATTTTGTTCCTTGAGAACAAAGTAACCATTAAAATGAATAATCGACAAATGAACTCACCGAGTGATTCTAGCAAAAATGTAACAGCTTTTCCCTTATCCCAGTCAATCACCGGTCGAACTTCTAAGACCTGACATTATCGGTAAACATGTGTTATAAGTCCTATAACAGATATGTTTCTTAAAAAAACATTAAAATTAGTGAACAAAGTTATGTCTCTTGTTAAGTGAGTATAAAAATTTAGGTCTAGAATTGAAATAGTACCTTTCGACCGTGAGTTAATCGTAAATGTGGATAGTCTTTCATAATATCAAAAACGCGTTGGGCCACCAAGTCCCAATTCTGTACATTATACGAAACGACTTTTCATTCATTAATACTACTAACAAAAAATTCTACAAATAGAATGGACGGAGTAGTAAACCGTACCTCTTCGTCCACATTACGATAATGTACAGAGACGCAAAACTTATTATTCTCAATTTTCGCTCCTTTGATGTCTCTTATACACTCAACGAGCAACTTCCGTACCTGCATAAATAAGAGCCAATCAGAATCTATGAAGCACTTACACAGACACCAGACGAGACACTGATACATCGACATTGAAATATTTGAATGCAACTACATTCGTCAGTGTTGAACATCAGACACCGGTGTAACATAGAAAGGATAACACATACCTCATCAATCATAGGCAGGAAATCAGCAGCAGGTTGGAATAAATTAACTTCCTTACCCTGTCATTTTAGAAGACTATAAATCAATATATAGGCCCTTTAGAACGTTACTTCTCGAACAAGAAAGACAAAATGGAGTAAGATCAGAAACATATGCTGGATAGAAACCTTGAATCGAAAACTAGTACCTTCTTATCGGTAGATCTAATGCAATTCGGGTGATTATCAGATATCGATTCTCTAACAGGACCGATAATGTCCATTCCATGACTACCAGCATAATGAAGTTCGGTCAAGCCAACAAACTCATGAACCTAAGGAGATAACATGCAACAAAAGGTTGAAATCAAAACCCGGTACAAGCATTTAAAATAAAAAATCGAGGAATAAATATTCGTATACCAGAGGAAATTTGAACTTTGTTCCTTGAGATTACAAGGTTAAGCTCTTATCATCGAGCTAGTACAAACATTGAAGTTTGTTATTTGCAATTTTTCTATAAGCAGATTCTAGTAAACTTAGAAGAGAAAATTTCAACTACCTTTTCACGACTTCTTCCGCTAATTATCGCGGTTGGAAAATACTCTGCCACGCTTTTAACAGCAGCGCGCATCTGCATTTGTTACATGAGATCAGAATCCGATAAATCACATTCTTTTTGACACATTTGAAACATTTTGCAAAATATAGCATACCTTGTCGGACATGAAAGCGCGGTCTGGATTGTCAACAATCGGCGAAAGAGTCCCGTCATAGTCAAGAAACAATGCTATTTTCTTGCCTTTTGCGCAGTTAGTAATTTGCTCAAAAGACGAAAGTGCTGAAGGAAACTCTAGCTGTGAAAATTATAAAAAAGAAGCAAATAACGATACCGAAACCGAACAAACGAAACTTCCACCACAAGTTACATATAGAGGGTAATATGTGTTTCATACCAGCCAGGTTAAATAAGCAGCATCGGCTTCAGAAGACGCGACACCATGACCAACATCCATAGATATTTTCTTGTGAGTAGGAGAAGATGACCTCATTGCATCGAGCCAACCATTAGAACGAACATCGTCAAGAACTCCAAGCTTCTTCTTTGGAATAGTTAGCGAGGGACCGTGGAGAAAAGTCGAAGCACCTGTAGGAGAACAAGAGAGACTCGAAGGTGTGCCGAGCCTTGACCTTGTCCTTGTTAAGGTTGCAGTTTCAGCCAGGAGAGATGTATGATTTGCCTTCAGTTCCATTGGATCCAGATCTATAGACAATTATACAAAACAGCAACAACAATGTAAGATCATTTTCTGAAAGTGCTTATCAAAATAAGTGCTTAAGAATAGCATGCATAAGTAAAAAAAATATATAAGATGTTTTGATAATTTCTACCAAACAGTATCACAAAACTTATGCAGGAAGATAAGCTCGAATAAGTCCATAAGCTAATTAACCAAATAACAAGTTTGAATAAACAGCTTATTTGCAGCTTATATTACAAGTACTTATCAAAATAAGCTTGTATCACAAAACTTATGCAGTTAGATAAGTCCAAATAAGTCCATAAGCTAATTAACCAAATAACAAGTTTGGATAAACAGCTTATTTGCAGCTTATATCATAAGTACTTATCAAAATAAGTGCTTATAAAAAAAAACTTGCATAAGTTAAAAAATAAGCTAAAAGCGTCATAAGATGTCTTCCAAATAGTATCACAAAAGTTAGAAAGTATATAAGCTCAAATAAGTCAATTCAAACAGAATATTACTTCATTTACCCTATGAAACTCTCATAAAATGCTTATTAAAAAAGCACTTTTTTCAACAAATAATTTTTAAAAAAATGGTCAAGAATCTGACCAAATCAAACCAAAACAATATATAAGGAAAGCATCATGAAAGTGTGATTCATTCAATATTATTACCAAACAAACAATTGAAAGTCAACAAAATTACACAAACTCCATTAAAATAATATCACAACAAACATTACACACATTACAAACAAAAAAAATTCATAATCATAATCTCAAAAAAAAAAATACAGAAAAAAAAATATTACCTTAATCACAAGCTTCAATTTCTAGCTACTTGAAAATTTTGAGTTCACAAATCACAATGCAAGTTCCAAATAAAATTTCCTACTAATCTTCAAATGAGAAAAAAAATTAAAAAAATAAATAAATAAATAACAGTTTAGTGCAATAACATAATATAAGAATAAAAAGAATGTGAATGAAAAAATAACATGGGAACAGACATACCAAGAAGAAGAAGATGAATGAATGAATGAAAGAGGAGAAGAAGAAGAGAAGAAGAAGTTAGGGGAAGAGGGTATTTATAGGAGGGAGTTAGGTAATTACCTGACGTGTATTACATACAAACTACCTTTTTCGCGGTTGTTGACTATTATATACACAAACAAAACACCTAACTTTTCTATTTTTAATTAGGGTTAATATTTTATTTTATTCTTTTTTTTATATTATTGGAAAAAATTACACAAATGATTGATGGTAGTAAATTGATAATATAAAACTTCTAAATATGTGTCTTAACTTTAAAAGCCATTGATGGTAATTAGTTGTAGTGTATTTGGTGGAATTAAACCTATGTATTTTTAAAAATGTCTCTTTAAAATTAAAAATATATTTTCGATTCGATGCGTATTATTTTTTGAAGTATTTGTGATAAAATTGAAAATTAACTTCTGATTCTAAACCAAATGTATATGTTCGATTTAAGGCATGACAGTCACGAGAAAATTGAAAAAAAATAAATAATAATTAAAAAAGATACATATAAAAAGTTGGTATTTAGTACCATAAGTTTTGTTGAATATAGTAAAATAAAAATAATCTTTAAATTTAATCTAAAATAGTGACATAAACTTGTTAGGGATGTCTTATTTGATATATTTTGATGTGTCGGAGTATTTGTGATGAATTAGACGTTGGTGAATTTTTTGACTGATTCACTTAAGGGGAGATCAACATTTAGGTCAACAAATATTTTGGTGTACGAATGGGTAGGAGAGAAACAAATTTGTATGGAATTGACTAGAGTTTCTCCACTGCTGTGTTTGAGGGATAGTGGTTTTACTGTGGGACAGACAACTCTCAAAACTGCTTTTAATAAAATGGACAAATATGAGAAAGCGTGTTCTAAAAAATTAATATATTTTTATATTATTAGTCATTGACACTTTTGATTTTCTAACACGAGGAATAATTAATCTTTGACAAAGAATTTAAAGATTAATGAATATTAATGTTGTAACTCTTAGGTCTACAAATATAATTTTTAAGATGATTGATTTTGTGATCTAAAAAATTTAGTGGCGTAGTTTGTTGTCCACTTAACTGCTATTTTTATATTGACTTAATTTTATATGGTTAATCTTTTTTACCTAAAATAAAATTCTTCAAAAAAAAAAGATTTAAAATAACATAGTATAAAAATAAAAAAAAATATTTGATATCAAATGATAATATGACTATTCTTCCACATCAAGCTTGCGTGTTTTCATTGACTAAATATTTTATTATCTTAGTTCAACTTCTTTATATTTTCAAATTATATGACAAACAAAAATAATATGACATCTATACCTAATTATATATTATTCTCTTACAAACATGGTGTTACGCGAATAATATATATTCAAATTTGTTAAGCATATGGTTGGAGGGCATTCAATGAGTGATAAGTTATTGGTGAGGGCTTATAAGAACATGGCATAAGCAATGATGAGATGGTGATAAGCGACTTACAATTCTTTATTACAATAAATTAATCAATTGTATATATTAAAAAACTGTTTTAATTGTAAATATTATAAAATTTCAAAAAAGTTATAAATTAGTTTTCCTTAATAATTTATCGAAAATTAAAAAGAAACTAAAGTAATAAACAACTAAAATATATAGACATGGATAGAGTAAAATAATTTATAACTTACAAAGTGGCATATAATTATATATATTTTTTACAAAGTAACATGTAATAAAAAGCAATAATAATATAAAAAGAACTTATAACAACAAAATTGTACAAATCCTCTTGAATTATATAAAAGAATATATAAATAACAAAAGAAATAATTTCTTAAATAAATATCAATTAATTGTAAGATTACTCTATTTAACTTTATAGATAATTATTTTCACAATAGTTAAGTATTTTTAATAAAAATAGAAAAATAAAAATGATATGATAATGGTACACTAGAGCAACACGGTTCCACCTCAATGTTACGTGTTGTCCATTCACCAAAGTTGAAAGTTTTGGAACCAAGCTATTGTCTTTCACTCTTTCTCTCTGTCCCAAAATGAAACTCCTTTCTTTCTTTTCCTAGAATAAAAACAAGTTGATGTTGACCATAAGAGGAAACTCAATTAAGTCGTACTAATTGTATTGAAATATATTAATAAATGATTTAAGGTTGGTTGGTTAAATATAACATTTTATGGTATTTAATTAACTAGCTATATTGTTTATTTTTAGTAACTTATTATGACAGAGGTACCTACATATAGAGAAAAACAATGGGTAGATTGTACCCGAAAATAGAAAAAGAGAAAACAATGGGTGGAGAGTTGAGTATTGGGACTATAGTCTCTTTCTTCGTACCTTTGAATTCGGAAAAATAGGTGTAACTAATAGATGTATCGTTAAGTGGTGTTGTTACGCGAGCGGTGAAGACTAATAGTATCTTTGAATTGATAGAATGTGATAGAATTGAGCGGGATAAAATAAAATAAATATATGTTTTATCATTTTCTATTATTTTTTGTATTTTTTAATTTGGACGGAATGACAAAATAAATGTATTATGTCATGACCCATCTAAAAAATAGAATGATATTTTTATTTCAGTTCACTCTGTTTCGCTCTGTTCTTTTTTATGATCTAGAGAGCTATCAAATATGAAATATATGAAGGTTGGAGAAAGTGATGAAGACTTTATTGTTTTAAGAGGAATGAGTAATATCAGATGGAATTTCAAGTCTAAGGATTTTGACAAGTCAAGGATAAAATGTTTCACTTGTAACAAAAACGACTTTAAGAAAGATTGTTTTGTGAGGATGGGTGAGGATGATTTTGTTCAGATTATGGTTATCTCTTATGAAGATGGTTATGAGAATGTTTGTGTGCTAGTGGTGACAGGTTTGGATATAGTAGAGAGTTGGGTCGTAGACTCAAGATATTTTTATCACATGTGTCAAAGAAAAAAAAATTGAGACTTTGAAGTGGATCGAAGGAAGAATCATTCGACTCAATAATGATAAGGCTTGTAAAGTTCATTGTATTAGTATATTCAAACTTAAAATATGATATGACTTACACAATGTGGGGTATGTTCTTGAGCTTAGTGGAAAACATTTGTCCATGAAAATGTTTGGTGATTAAGGCTATTGCACTGGAATTAAACATGGAGAATTGAAAATTATATATATATATATATATATATATATATATATATATATATATATATATATATATATATCACATACACAAAAACGTCCATCTAAAAGTATAATAAGTTAATATTATTACTAATACTTATCAAATTTTCTCTCCATCTCACAATCATTCCCTTGATCACATCATCTTGAAAATATATCTTCGTCTTCATTAACTTTTCTTTATCACTTGAAAACACACTTATGCAATCATATGTTATCTCAATCTTTTTTTCCCAAAATTTACCAAAATCTTTTTTAATGGGCCAACCCGAAGTCTGCTTGGCCCGGTTCGACCCGACCCATAAAAAGTATAGGTCCGATGGATTGGGGCAAAAAGATATGGTCGTGTTTTTAACGATATTTTGCAGTCCGACCCATATTAAATTGTAGGGCTTATGGGTCGGCCCATCCCCGATGGACCTGACCCATTTTGACAACTCTACTAATAGCATTATGCCTTAAAATCTCAAGTGATTTAGAGAGAAAAATTCAATGTTCAACACTGTCAGGCAACTTAGAGTCGAGGAGACGACCTTTGGTAACGAGGTCGTTGATCCGTAAGGCGGGCGTCGAGTCATAGATCGAGTGAGCTCGTCGTGTTGGTTGACATCCATGTGTGTATATTAGATTTTTAGGGTTTTAGACCTTTATAAATGCAATTCTCTATCACTTTAGTCATGGTATGTTGTAATTTCTAAAGAAGTACAGGAAATAACCTCACTATCCTACTCTGCTTTTACCAGCAATAAGTTCACTGTTGGCTCATCTTCAAGGGAGATTGAAGAAATTGCTCACGAGGAAAGGATGGAAACTGAATTCACACCAAATAGATTACCTCCTAACTCTGCATCTTTTGATACAATAACCTATGAACCTAACTAAGGGTTTCCAACTATAATTTCTCATCAATCACTTATTTTTATTAAATAAGTTGAAACAAACAAGCACAAATTCGACTACAACAGTACAATATTTCAATTTAAAGATAACCTAAAAAATCATAAAAAGAAATAAAACCCTAAAACAACAAATTAGAAAACCTAACATCAATTCAATATATTCAAACTCAAAATCAATCATCACAAAGAGCTCAACCATAAGATTCAAGTGAATCTCCAATGTCAAATCAATGGCAGAGAGAGATGAGAACAATGCAAAAGTGATACATAAAACTTACGTGTTTGAAGAGATGAACGCAGAGGATGTTAAACCGCTTGATGTCGCTTTTGGTGTGAAGAGCGAAGAGATTCCTTTCGGTGTCACGGGGTTTCTTTCGGTGTGAAGATGAACGGCATGAACGGCAGGACGGCAGGAGCAGAAAAAGTGAACGCGCAGAAAAAGTGAACGCAGGAGTAGAAAAAGTGAATTCACGTTTTATGTATTTTAAGAGTTTTTAACTTTTTTACGGCGACGGGTGTTTTACCGTCGTGCCCATGAGAATTTTTAAAGGTTTTGGGTGCGACGGTTGTTTTACCGTCGTGAAATGAATTTTAGGACGGATAATTTTACCGTCGTGAAAGGTTTAAGGGTGCGACGGGTGCTTTACCGTCGTGATATGCCTTTTAGGACGGTTAATTTTACCGCCGTGACTAGTTGTTAGTGAAAAACAGATGTTAAAAGTGTTAAATGGGGGCCGACGGTTGTTTTACCGTCGTAATAATAATATTATGATGGTTAATTATACCATCGCAAAATAAATATTAGGGATGGTTGGTGTCAACTGTCGTAAACACTGTCTCTATATGTCAATTACGACAGTTATCACATAACTGTCACAATTTTTGTGTCGTTAAACACTAATTTTCTTGTAGTGTCACTTTAGTGTTGTATGGTGAAATCTTAGTGAGAGAAACTTAGAGAAAAATTAAAATTTTCTTTAAGATTCTTTATTCTATAAATCGGAAGACCTTTGAAAATAACTAAAAAGATTGAAAAAATATTTTTAAATATATTATTTGTGTGATTCATATATTTAGTGGAATGTATTTGAAAATATTTAAATAGAAAATAGGAGATACTCTTATAAATTTTGAAGACTATTTTTTAAAACTTATCTTTTAATCTCTTTTTACAATTTTTGAATTATAATAATTGAAGAAGTATTCTTTTCTACGTGCAAATTAATTTGATCAAATTGAATAAATAAATTATGTGGGTACTATTTTTTTTTCTTCTTTTTTTTATTCTTATAGTTTGCTTTTACCATTTTATTTGAGATCGTTTATTTCAATTATTATTGTTTTTTATTCTACCTATAAATATTTTTATTTTAACTCATTATATCAATTTTCAAAGCATACCAAGTTCTAGAAGACATGCTTGCACACACCATAATCAACCCTAATTAATAGAGAGAGGACCAACTAATTTTTTAGGAATGGCTATAATGAAGGGTCCATATATAACCCTTGGGTGGATGAAGGGTTGAACTTAAATTATATTCTAAATATATCGTTATTTTTATTTATGAAGTTGATGGTTTTATGTAGTAATGCATGGAACATGCTCCTTTATAATCTACATTTTCTTTAATATAAAAAAAAACATTACTTTGAACACGATTTTCATCAACATTACTATTAAGTAATAAATCATATATATTTTTCTCAGTCAACCATATAGAAGTTGAGGAAACTAACAATATGAACTTGACTCAAACTCTTTTTGAACTAACAAGAGATTAAGTAATGGTTTTGTGCTTGTTCATGGAAAGCACGAGGGAAGAGTGGTAGGGACATCCTAGCTGGCGACACGAACTTGGTCAAAATAGTGACAATATGACAGACAATAAAACAGTAAATTAGGCTGCTTTTTGGTAGAGATGATGTGACTTGATTATAAAAGTTATTTCAAGTGTCGGTTCTAAGAAACTAGGGTGAGTGACCATGATCCACCTCAAATCCAACCCATCCTTACATATTTGTGAATTTAGTTTGAAAATTTAACGAAATTATGTGTTTGTGGTTTTTTATATAAAGTTTTTGGTTTTAAAAGAAGGTACGAGTTCACCGATGAATTTCACATAAATAAAGTAATGTAAATGTTGGAGATAAGCGTGAGGGGTTAAAATTCTACATTGTTTATAAATAAGTAGAATATTTGATTTATAGAAGAAATGATTTATTTATTTAACACCTTAAAATTTTGGGTTGAGATTTGACGTCTACATCTCTTGTGGTCTTAGAATATTGGTCATATTAGTGTTTTCGACTGTCTTGAACTCCTCAACAGTGGTATCAGAGCGAGGTTCGATTTGGAGGGACAGGAGCTGAATTCGGTGTTGGATCTTAACTCTTATTATAGGATGTGGAGGACTCACACTTGTGATGGAGAATGTTGGCGCAAGTGTGAGTGGTTAAAGTCTCACATTACCTATGAAGGGTGGAATGTTGGATTTATAAGAGAGAATACGCATTTACCTAACACCTTATGATTTTGAGTTGAGATGTGGCGTCTCATCTCTTGTGGTCCTAGAGCATTGATCTCATTGGTGCTTCCGACTCTCTCGGACTCCCCAACAGTGGTATCAGAGTGTGGTTCGGCTTGGAACAAGCGCTAGTCTTCTAAATATATTGCATTTGGTTATTTTATTTGGTCAATTCCATCAATGCCTGACAAAAAATGTTAAATTTTGGTGACATGGATGTACAACAAGGCCAAAACTATAAAGCAATTTTGTAAACCATCCAATGGCTTTCTTACGCACCATACAAAATTCTAAAAATGCCCCTCAAAACCGGAAGTATACTTCCGATTTACACCATGTTATACATGAATTACATAGGAAGGGTTGGATGCAAATCAGAAGTATACTTACGGCTAACAACCAGAAATACACTTCTAGTTTCTGGAGGAACTATATGGCAATGTTGCCTCTTCCCCTCTCATTACAGCAAATCATTCAAAACAAAACACAAAACTCTCTCAAACTCTTTCAAACCCTTATTTCATCAATCAAATATTTTGTCAAAAAATCATCAGAAACCATAAAGCAGTGGTTAGATATAACATTCTAACGCAATCAATCAAGAAAAATCAATACCAATCAATCAGGTATGTTGTTTTTGAAAAAAAAATAGTTTATTTAATTTCTACTCAAATTAGTGAATTAGGGTTCAAACTATGATATTATAGCTAGATATCATCATTAGGAGTCATTAGAAAACTGTTTCTAAAGTTTATTTGATGATCAATGCCCTTATTTGAGCATATTTAGGGGACTGGGACGCCAAATGGGCGTCATTCTGTTATCACAGAAGGAACCAAAATTAAATTTTGGGTTTTGGTAAGAACAAAGTCAGAAGTATAATTATGGTTTATGTATGTGTCTGTTTTAAGACTTGTTTTGCACATTGAATCTTATGTTAACATTTTTTTAGTACTTCTACAGGAGATATGGATGAGAGATCGTCATGATTGAGGTACGATATGGTTGCACAACATGCTTTTGTGCAGAGAAAAAGAAGTCAGGCTACCCAGCCTCCTCCTGCCTCTGCACCACCAGTACCGGATGCACCACCTACAGCTTCACCCTCCAGAGTGCCCGCTCATTCAACGTCGACCTCCTGTAGCAGGCGGGATTCTCCTGTTCATCCTTCACCACCCCGTCCTCCCGCAGACGCACTTCATCACCTAGGGTATTTGAGGAGGGATTCACATTCAGTATCCATGTGACACTTGAGGCCAGACATCATCACATCCTCAGTCTCAGATGCCACTTAAGGTGGATCCTCATTCATCCCAGGAAGTTGAGTCGAGGCCGCACCAGTGACACCTAAGGTCGCACCAGCCGCACCAGCGACACCTGAGGCTGCACTAGCTCAGCCTGCACCTACAATCCCTCAGGCTTTTGGAGTAGGACCGTCTAATTTATCACTTCTGCCTCTTTATCCCAACCATGTTGCTAAATATATTTGGGACGGACAGGTGTGAATTATGCATTTTTACTTCTATTATGAATTTTATTGTGAATTTTACTATGAATTTTGACTTGAATTTTATCATGCAGGAACATGCTACGTTCAAGGTCATTAGCCATGTGCGGAAGATCAGTAAACTCGTGTCGCCCGCTAAGCCATGGTTTGATGAGATTTTATGGCTTATGGGGTTAAAATATTTAGCCCTGTATGGATACAACATGGTTAACTGGAGTATAATCAACGCTTTTATTGAGAGGTGGCAATATGAAATATCATTGTTTCGTCTACCACGTGGAAAGATGAAGATCACACTCGACGATGTCGCATGTCTGCTTCATCTACCGATCAGAGGAACTTTCTTGAATCATGATAAGATCGACAAAGAGGAGGCCTTTGATTTTTTTAGTTCAGAATCTGGGAGTTACCATTGAGAGTGGCACGGGAGAGATTGATAAGACTCGTGGTTGCCACGTCAGGTATATCTACTTGACTAGGGTATTCACGGATGAGATTAGGCGTGCACGATAGGTTGATGGTGATCCCGAGTAGGTTACCATTCATAGGGGTTTGCCATGAGAGCATACGTTTTGTATCTTGTTAGCACATAGATATTTGTGGACACCAGAGTCACTAATACCGATATCATGTACCTACGATACTTTGATATTTTGAGACGATCTGCCAGTGGAACTGGGAGACTGCTTGCTTGATTTACTTGTATACCAAATTAGATGAAGCCATTAAATGGGATATGAATCATACGATCGACAACATATCACTATTGACAGTATAAATTCTTTGTCTTTGTGACCTTTGTTAATTATTTTGATTATAGTACTAACTATTTATTTTTGTTATTTCAGGAATGGATGCTACAACACTTCACCGCATCTCGAGTTGGTCGTATGTAACGAGTTATACTGAAGATAAGTCGCGTGCCTACGCATATAACCTGCTCCGAGGAAACCAGACGATAGAT
This sequence comes from Vicia sativa, assembly GCA_021764765.1. Classification (NCBI taxonomy): domain Eukaryota; kingdom Viridiplantae; phylum Streptophyta; class Magnoliopsida; order Fabales; family Fabaceae; genus Vicia; species Vicia sativa. Next base: position 269,140,151 of record CM038796.1, on the reverse strand, counting down.
ATATTTCGAGTTTTCATTGACCGGCTGGTGCATGAGAACACTCACTTCAGTTCATACGTCGACCACCGTGACACAATACCGTTTGACGAGGTTTCGCTGTTTACAGGTTGACTTGTGGAATTCGCAAGACTATTGAACGGGTGATGCATTCGTTCGAGTTTATCCAGACCATTCACCGTAATCCTATGTATGCTTCTTCGATCAGAAACGGAGGATATATATATATATATATATATATATATATATATATATATATATATATATATATATATATATATATATATATATATATATATATTGTGATGTGTATGAGCTTTTATAAGTTTTAATTTGTGATGTGGAAAAACGAAAAATATTTTTTTTCTACATGATTTTTCTACTATTGTCAGTATCAGAATAGAAAATACATTACTGGTTTAAAACCGAAACAATAATTCTGATTTTAAGTCAAAATTTTCAAAAAAACTATGCACACTAAAGATATACTTTTAATTTTGGAGGGATAATTTAAAAATTATATAAGATTTAATTTTCCAATATAGGATGGGGTAAGAAATTGCCAAACTATAAACACCTGATTGATAATTAAGCCGTATCATCACTTATTCACATATTGAAATCCAAAAGCCCTCTTGCACACTGTATCGTAGGTAAGATAACATCTACTGTACTCACTGTAAATATAGATATATAGTATATTGTTTAGAATTTTGGGCTCAAATGAACCATGTATATAAACACACTTTTTTTTATATATAAAAAAAAAAATCAAATTGGGCTTTACATAAACTAATGGCTCAAACACAATATTTTCATATTTAAAAATAATTTCAGAAAATTTTTAACCTAATCTTGTTAGACCCATAAATCATCTCTGACTTTTAAAGAATTTGGGTTAAACTATAATCATATTAATTACACACACCTGTGTGTTAACCTATTATTGGCCTCATCAATATTGTCATCAACATAGCTTTAGGTACAATGATATTTTTCACAATCTATGCCATGCCTATAGGCTATAAGACTTTCATACTTATATGATTCAATCAAATGGTGCACATAACTCATAATCATATAAAATGAGATTTCTTTCTGATCAATTCATCTTCCTTTTTTCATGCATGAACATTTGGTATCAGAAACTGAGTTAGGCTGCAACTTAGTGATATATGAGACTTTCATACTTGTGATTCAATCAAAAATGGTGTGTATACAACAAACTCGCAATCATATCAAATGCGCTACGAATTTTCAAGATCAGTTAACATTCGACTATTGTTGATACAGACGCGGAAAAAAGTATCAACTCAGAACGATCTTGTTAACGAGTATCTTCTTACCGACATCGGTTAAGAAAACCATAGAACCAAAAAAATTATTTCGAAATTACAAGTTAAACATTTGTTCATGTAATACTTACATCATTCTTCTATACAAAACTTCCCTCTTTCGATTCCTTAATCAATGTCCTAAGAGCACTCATTAGCATTCTCCGTCTCAGAAACCACCTTTGACAAATCGACAATGTGGTTTGTCAAAGTCCTATCGAGTCATTTCGTGTGAGTCAGTGTGAGCTAACAATGGCGTAAGGAATCATCGTTTTCGAAAGTTGCAGAGGTAAGAACTAAGAATTGATTAATATTTTCAACTTTGTGGTTCCCATTCTCGTTCGCGCCTATAGGCATTAATCGAACTGATCACAACTTTTCCAACTCTTCTGTTTCTTCGCGCTTTTCTGCTCATACTCTTTCTCCTTTGCTTCTCCTCTGAATCAGGCTCTGACATCGGTAACGAACCAATCCATTTTAAAGGTAGTAAAGCAGCGACGAATTGTATGAGAATTCCAACTGTCAAGCCTGAGTAATCACCGGATGTAATGCCGAGCAAAGAGGCCAATCCAACGCCGAAAAAGCCACTGACTATTGACGATAGGATCAAAGCTGATGCAAGGAAAGAGGTGAGTGATCCTTCGCAACCCTTTGGACATAAGCTTGCGAAAAGAACCGAGAATGGAAGGAGTTTAAACTGTGCTAGAACTTCTGCTAAACCCGAAAAGCAAGGAGCGAAGACCTCGTTAGGAATTCCGAGTTGAAGATTTATCTGTCTAACCAAAACAAGATCAAGAAGTAGAGACGTAGCGTATAGAATCTGCACCGCGCCTATTAGCTTTCTCATTGGAAACTTTTTCCAATATCGGTTATAAAGCACAGTTCCTGAAAGAAGCGCCAACTGACCTATAACTCGAGACCAACCGATGATCATAGGATCGAGATTTAGACACTGTGTCTGATAGCAAAAAACGGAGCCTGTAAGCATTGGAACCGTGGCAATTGATCCAACCACCCATAAAAGAGGACGAGAAATACTTTTATCGCTAATTGCCACGATAAGATCCGACACCTGTTTTCTTATATTCTCCGAGATGGATGGCGTTGCGAGATTTTTACTTGACGGTTTCTGTATCCCTAAAGAATCCTCTCTTGTTAAGAAAGAAATCGCTAGTTGTAGAGATAGTAACGACGAAAATATAATGAACATGATTCTCGGAGGCAGTTTCAGTAGAAAATAACCACCGGTCATGTTGCCTAAGATTCCACCTGCAGCTAAAGCCATGAACGAGTATGATTGTAGGCCGCTAATTTTGTGTTTCTTGCCATACTCGGCTACAAGAGCATCCTTTGCAACTTCTGTAATGGATGCTCCCAAGTTACTGAGAAGCACTGTCGCAACTAAGACAGTTAGCACTTCGCGTGCAGCAGGAACAAATGCTAGATAATTCCATGCAACGATCTGCAAAAGAACTGAAAGATTGAACCAAAATAAGTTTCTTTTTCGGGATAAAAGTAGAAATTCATTACAAAGAGAAATCGATATAGTGCTCGTTTCTGTATCAAATTGTAAACACATAGAAAAGCAAATTGAACATAAGACATGATAACACATGAAAAGAGTTATCTAGTTAAATATAAAGGAGAACCTAAACACAGAATAATCGAACCAACAAAATAACCTAACATCATATCAGACCGATTCAATCCTCGTGACTTATGACCTCACTCTATCAAGCACTGACACTTTAGAGTAAAGACATATTCTATATCTGAAACCAACACTTGCATGATTGTATTCAATCACTTCCATTTTCTCAAATTACCACTAGCATTCACATGTCAATATCGTGTCTGGTGTCTAAGTACAAGTGAATCATCACTAGCATTCACATGTCAGTATTGTGTCTGGTGTTTGTGTACAGATGAATCATGTCAGTATCGTGTCAGATGTATTGTATGCGTATAGGTGAATCACAAAGGTCAGGCATATGGTTGCATAACCATTTACCAAGTCTTAATGATGCTAAACTAATATCCTATGTGAAACACCAACACAACACAAACATATTAGTTACATGTTACATTGTTATCGATCACCGATTCAATATCGTGTCCAGTATCCATGCTTCATAGATTAAAACATAAACATTACTCCACATAATCATGTATCAATAAAATACAATTTGAATACTCAACACATTTACCACAAAAAAACAAAACAAAAATAGTTAAATTTATACCTCCAATGACAATGTAAGGAATCCTATGAGCACCACCAACATAAATAACATCAGAAAGAATCCCATATAGAGGTTTAGCCACCATAGGAAGATTAGCAGAATACTGCACAAGTTGCAACACTGAAGGATCCAAATTAAGATTACTAGCCATATGAAAATTTAGAGCAAGCCAAGGAAAACATCTAAACCCTTGTAACCAATACCCAAATCCACACAATATAACCATTTGTTTACTCCCACTTGAACCCTTCTTCTTCTCCTCTTTCTCGTGAACCACACTCTTTCCCTCTTCTTTCTCTTCTTTCCCTTCTTTCCCTTCTTTCCTCTTTCTGTTCTCTCTCACAACAAATCTTTGATGTGTATGTGTATCAATGAATGTAGGAACTTCTTTTTCAATGAAGTTTCTTTGATGCTTGTGATGTTGTGAACATTTTATGATAGTTCTAGCTTTTGAAGGTTTTGGCCTTTGATGATGTTTATGTAAAGTTGGTTTGTTGATAACTGTTAGGAAGAGGTTATTGTGAGATGAAACTGTAAGGTGAATCATTGTTTTTTCAGATTGTATAAAACTGAAAAACAGTGGAGAAACAGTGAAATTTTCAATGAAGATTGAAAAAATCAATGAAGATAAAGAACAGTCATTGTGGTGGAGAATGAATGAAAGAAGAGAATAATGATGATAATGTAAAGAGGGTGAAGAGAGGGATCTAGAAGAATAGAGTGTGAAGAGAGATATGAGGGGTATAATAGCGAAAAAAATGAATATAGAGAGTTCTACGAGGTTGTAGCGAGTGAGGTTTGTGTTTTTTTGAAAGTGAAACTTATGTTGTTGTTTTGTGTTATGTTTGGTTGTGGTGAGAATAACGAGGAATTTGGAGCGGACGTGAATGACACGCGCGGGGTGAGGGTGTGGGAGTTTTGAGGATATCTGTTGGTGGAACATGGACCGTGGATTTGGATTTTAAGATTTTGAGTTTGTGTAACTGAATACAACGTAGGAAGGTTGTTTTTCTTTTGGGACCGTAATTTGTGACCGTTGAAGTTATTTGATGGGACAAGGTGCGGTAATAGAGTAACACGTGTTGATCGCTGTCACGGACATAGGTTTTTGTAGTGTTCGTCAAATGAAATTGGTCGACGCGAGTTTTGTTTTTGGGAGGAAAAAAAGGCCGACGTGAATACATACATAGATATTTTGCACTAGGCTATTCCTACACCATTTTATTAGACCAATATATACATTATTATGTATATATTTTTTACAAAACTTATAATATTTTTCAACAATATCAGTATTTTTTACAAAACTTATAATATTTATCAACAGTATCAGTGAATAATATTCGTAAGTAGTATATGGATAATAATTTTTAACAGTAAAATAAAGTTAATTAATGAAATAACAAAAATAGTGTTGAAAGAAGGCTTAGAATCGCTTGCAGAAAAGACAACGAATGAAGAGAAGACGTCACACAAAGAATTGCAGAAGAAAGTTCTCTTTATAATTCATCAATGTGTTAGTTCTGGGATTTTTGAAATGGTTAGTGATATAGAGTCTACAAAAGAAGCTTGGGAGACTCTTAAGAAATCTTTTGGAGGTGCAGAAAAGGTGAAACATGTGAGGTTACAAACTCACAAAAGAACGTATGAATTACTTCATATGGAAGATAGCAAGAGTATACCTGATTTCTTCACTAGCGCTACGAAATTAGTGAATCAAATCAAGACTTGTGGTGAGACGTTAACAACAAGAGTGTTGTTTCAAAGATCTTGAGATATTTGGTTCCGAAGTTTGACCATGTTGTGGTTGCCATAAAGAGTCGAAGAACATGTTAACTCTGTCGAAGGAAGAGCTTCAAGTGACGCTTTAATCTCATGAACAAATAATGACTGAAAGAGCTACTGGAAAATCGAAGAGTGATATGACTATGCAGGCACGTTCGACAAAAGAAAGTAAAGACAAAGGAAAGTGGAAATGTAGAGGTGGCTACAATAATTTGACTGGTAGAGGAAACCAAGAGGTAGGAATTGTGTCGAATCAAAGAATACCTCAATATCAAGACAACCAAAGAGGTGGTGCTAGAGGTAGAGTAAGAGATAGTGGTTGAAAACCTGACAAGAATCACATTCAATGTTTCAATGGTCAGAAGTATGGTCATTATTCTAGTGATTGTCCAAAAAGCGAAAGAATTAAGAAAGTGATACAAAGTTTGCAAAGTATGAAGAAGAAGAAGAGATGTTGTTGATGGTCACAAGAACCTACTCCTAATGGGGAGGAGGAAAAATACATAGAATAATATAACCATAGACCAATTATAGTGCAAATAAACCAGGATTTTGATCGCGTCCTGAGAAATTGTTAGACGAATGGAACATATCTAAAGGGGTGAATAGATCCCCAAGTTAAAATTCTTTTTCAAAAATTAGTTTTAAAATTTGATAAATATGGCAAACAGAAAACAGTCAAATCAACTATCGTCTAATCCGAACGTTATTGAAAAACTCATATATGCGTTAAACCAATGTTATATGAAATGATAATGATAATCAATGGTAAGAATATATTTTCATAACCAAGTCGTTTGAATGTTAACATAATATAAATGTAATTCTAATGAAATCAATATAACAAATCACAAAGATGCATATTATCGAACACTTGGTGTGCTGATAACCCAAAAATGTACGTATATTTCAATCAATTTACATGAATTTTATCCATATTTTTATTTAAATTAAGATACTCTTTATTTGTATTATGCCGGTATTTTCTATGTTTTCAGGTATTTAATGTTTACAAGCCATGTACGAAGAAATTCGCAAAAAAGTTGAGTAAATCAGGCTTAAAATCCACAAAAAGGGTAAAATAGGCAAGCATGTGGTGTGATAGTAAAACGGGGTGTATGAGAAGCAAAGCTTGAAGAAAAGAAATGAACGAGCACAAGGCCCAATCCATGAGATACGCTCTTTCACCAGCCCAGCAAGGTGTGACGACCAGCATACCCCCTCCAACAAACCCTGATGATCGCTACGAATTAGGACATGAAGAAAGTTGTGACGATTATCACATGATATCCCTAGCGACCGTTACAGAGACCTTTTCGCCAGTAGAAAATCCAGGAAAGAGCGAGCTTCACGTAACGGCCCCCTATTTCCCAGCCAAACCCTCACTCTATAAATAGAGGTCGAGAGGCCTCATTTTACTGTCCTTTTTTTCACTCTCACTTTGTCGTTACGCTGTTAAAATTTTCCGTAGAATTTAATTTAGTTTACCTGTTTCCTTTTTCCAGTTTCCTTTATTATTCAGTTCAATTCATATTTTCTCACAACAGTTTCCACACCGGAAATTGTTGCGAACCTTTGCTAGTTCTAACCTTACGTTAGAACCAAGCTTTTATTTTCCTTCTTGCATTTATTTTCCGGACCAATTAAGGGCAGATCTCACCGACTTGTGGGAGACACCTGACGCTTAAAGATTTATTTTGCAACTTTGTTTTTCAGGTTTATTTTAAAGCTTTAATTTAATTTATTTATTGTCGAAATTGTCTGCAGTGCATGGATTTATATTATCTGATGTTATTTATTATTGTTCCTGTGTTATTGAATTTTATAGTATGCTAGGCTAATTTAATATTATCGGTATATGAGGTCACATAACCGACGGGGTTTAACAATACTAATTGAACAACTCCTTTTTAAAGAACAATTTTCTGGTTTCAAATTCCAATTTTAATAACCAACTATTTTGTTGCGAGAGTAAAATACATATAGAATTTATGATCAATAAAACCAGAGTTTGAGAAACTAACTAGACAGTGGTAACTGTGCATTAACTTAAAATACAGCGAGAGCGCTTTTAAGTTAATTAGATTTTATTTGTCTTCAAAAACTATTTTTAAACCTTAAATGATACAGTGAGAGCGCTCACTTAGGTTTAATTATAGGATTTAAATCAATAAACACAAGAGTGTGAGAAGAGGGCTTTTAAACAAATATTTTCTACTGAAAGTTATTTTAACAATCTGAGTTGTGTCGCTGAATTGCTAAATCCCTGAGGTTTGACCTTTACATCACGATATCTCCCCTTGAATTTAAACTAGATTGTATTCACTTAAGTTCCCTAAAACCCCAAATCAATTATATCATTAGCCTTAGATTTACGTAGTAACATAAAATAGCGATAGTTCGATATTTAGTCCCTTGGGATTCGATAATCTTTAAAGCTACACATGATAGGACTGTATACTTGCAGTCTAGATTTCTTAAGACACACAAAGTCGCGATCAACTTTTTAACGCCATTTCCAAGGAATAACAAGTCGATATTGTAACTCCTTAAGTTACACTGTATAGACTAAGGCATCATTCCCAATTGTATGCCAAATACTCGCTCTTGAGGCGAAGACTTAGTGCTATGTATTCCCGAACCTGAACGCTCTATAATTAGAAGATGCCATGTACGAGTATCTCATACTAATCAATTTCTTCCTGAATCTTCTGTTTCCGTTGAACCAATTGAAGAACCAACTATGGGTGATCAGCCACGTCCGCTCAAGTCCTACGTTATTCCTTCGCAAGAAGAACAACATAACATCATTGTTGCCCCTGCCATCGAGGCTAACAATTTCGAACTCAAACCTTCTTTGCTGTCTGTTGTACAACAGAACCAATTTTCTTGTGGTTCCATGGATTACCCTAACTTACATATATCCATGTTTCTTCGATACACATACACAATTAAAGCCAATGGAGTCAGTCAAGAAGCGATAAGCCTTCGCCTTTTCCCTTTCTCACTAAGAGATAGAGCCCGAGCTTGGATCTAGTCTCTACCAGCCAACTCAATTACCTCTTGGAATGAGTTGAAGAAGGTCTTCCTTGCGCGATATTTTCCACCAAGTAAGACAACTATGCTAAGATTCCAAATAAGTTATTTTAGACAAAAAGACAACGAATCTCTTTTCAACACATGGGAAAGATACAAGGACATGTTGAGGCTTTGTCCACATCATGGACTAGAAGAATGGTTAGTTATACATACCTTCTACAATGGTCTCCTGTATAACACGAGATTAACAATAGACGCGGCCGCAGGTGGCACACTTATGGATAAGTCTTATATTGCAGGCTATGCTCTTATAGAAAGTATGGCTAAAAACCACTATCAATAGGGAAGTGAAATAAGTTAGCTGGATAAAGCTCCTGGAGAGAAAGCACCGATGAAAGGCGGTATGTACGAGATCAGCATCCTTGACAGCGTCCACGCCAAGCTAGACGCTCTTGCTCAGAAGTTAGAAAGCTTAACCGCAATACCCCCAGCCACCGTGGCTGCTATAACTCCAAATTGAGAGATATGCAGAGTACTTGGACACGCCGCCGCTGAATGTCAACTCTTAGCAAAAACTCCCACAGGACATGTGCATTATGCTCTAGGAAACCCTTACTCGAACACATACAACCCAGGATGGAATAATCATCCAAATTTCTCTTATAAGAACACCAATGTGTTGTATGGGCCTGGCCAAACACCTTCTATACCACCTAGATGTCAAAAAGCACCTGCAACCGCTCCTAATATCCCTAGGAAGTCCATCCTTGAACTCATGATGGAAAAATTTATAACTACCCAAGCTCAGACTAACAAGGATTTCCTAAATCAAAATATTCACACTAGTGAACAGATCAAACACTTAGTAAGAAAAGTAGATTCTCTAGCCACTCATAACAAAATGCTTGAAACCCAAATTTCACAAATGGAATAACAACAAACATCTACCGCTGCACCTGCTGGTACATTTCCAGGTCAACCTCAACCAAATCCGAAAGGGCATGCTCATGTTATTATACTGCGAAGTGGAATAGAATATGATGAACCAACTGATCCTAGACTTAAGAATCCATCCATGTGCCAAAGCTCTGGAAAAACAATTGAGAAGGAGAGTGAACCAAAAGAGAAGGAGAAGGTAGGTGATGCAGATACTGTAGAGAAAGAAAAACCATATGTGCCTCCGCCACCCTATAAACAACCTATCCCTTATCCCCAGAGACTTGCTCAATCTAAAAGTGCAGGGCAGTTTAAAAAATTTGTTGAACTTCTGAAACAACTGAACATCACAGTACCATTCATAAAAGCTATCACTCATATACCCTCATATGCTAAGTTTCTAAACGAAATCTTGTCTAACAAGAAGAAGATAGAGGACAACAAAACTATTACACTCACTGCCGAGTGTAGCGCAATCATCCAGAACAAAATGTCGCCTAAGATAAAGAACCCCATAATTTTTTCCATACCCTATAATATAGGTAAGTTTGTCATAGACAAAGCTCTATGCAACTTAGGCGCTAGTATCAGTGTAATTCCCTTATCCATCTGCAAAAAGCTTGATATGGGATAATTAAGACCAACTAAGATGTCAATACAATTAGCAGATCATTTTGTCAAATACCCCGTAGGAATTCTTGAAAATGTTCCAATACGCATAGGTCAATTCTATATCCCTACAGATTTCATCATTATGGACATTAAATAGGAAAATGTTACCCCTACAATACTAGGAAGACCATTTTTGGACACTACTAGAGCAATTATAAATGTTAAGAGAGGAAAGCTAACTTTTTAAGTTGGAGAAGAGAAAGTCGAGTTTATCTTGACATAATTCCTGCAAGCCCCAGCTATAGATGATACGTGTTATTGGTTAGGCGTCATAGACAAATGTTTCAGAGAGATGGAGTCAGGAGAAGAAGCCCATTCTGAAATTATGAAGATTTCGATGCCCCTGATCTTTGAAGATGATAATTGGTGTCCCGAATATCGAGATGACAGTTTAAGTGAATGTCTAGCACTGAAACCAAATCATATTCCTTGTCCCAAGAAGCCAAATTTGGAACTAGATTTTACCCAAAACCCTACGGTACGAATTCCTAGATCCCGAACTTAAAAGACCAATGATAGTCAACGCAGACTTGGGACAAATTGAGACTGAAAAACTATTGCATGTTTTAAGAAAGTACCCCTCTGCTTTTGGATATAACATTGTTGATCTAAAAGGAATAAGTCCTTCCATTTGCATGCATCGCATTATGTTGGAAGACGAATGCAAATATTCTAGAGAACATCAGAGAAGAATTAAACCAATCATGAGCAATGTAGTAAAGGATGAAGTAATCAAACTTCTAAATGCAGGAATCGTATATTCAATCTTTGATAGTCAATGGGTTAGTCATCCATTGTGTACCCAAGAAAGGAGGAATCACAGTCACGACGAACAAAGCTGAAGAACATATATCAGAAAGAGTCGTGAGTGGAGCCAGAATGTGCATTGACTATAGGAATCTAAATAAAGCAACTCGAAAAGACCATTTCCCTCTACCTTTTATCGACCAAATGCTTGAGTGATTGGCTAAGAATTCTCATTACTGCTATCTGGACGGTTATTCAGGATTCTTTCAAATTCCTATCCACCTTGATGACCAAGAAAAGACTATATTCACATGTCCTTATGGGACGTTTGCTTATCGGTGAATGTCGTTTGGACTATGTAATGCTCTTGCAACATTCCAGAGAAGCATGATGTCCATTTTTGCCGATTTCATAGACGATATCGTGGAAGTCTTTATGGACGACTTCTCTGTATATGGGCAAAGTTTTGAAGGATGCCTGTCAAACTTAGAAAATGTACTAGAGAGATGCGTACAAGTAAACTTAGTGTTAATTTGGGAGAAATGCCATTTCATGGTTAAACAAGGAATTGTACTTGGACACATAATATCTGAAAAGGGGATTGAAGTAGACAAAGCTAAGATTGAAGTCATAGAGAACCTCTAACCCCCAAAAACTGTAAGAGCGATACGAAGTTTCTTGGGTAACATCGGTTTCTACTGATGTTTCATAAAATATTTCTCGAAAATTTCTAAACCTCTGACCAACCTCTTGATGAAAGAAGCTGAATTCATTTTCGGTGATGACTGCCTAAAGGCATTTGAACAGTTAAAAACAACCCTTATATCCGCATCTATCATACAACCACTTGATTGGAGACTGCCATTTGAGATAATGTGCGACGCAAGCGAATATGCAATAGGTGAAATCCTAGGACAAAGAAGAGACAAAAAGCTCCATGCAATATACTATGCAAGTAGAACCTTGGACTTTGCACAAATAAATTACGCCACTACAGAAAAGGAACTCCTGACTGTCGTTTTTGCATTAGATAAATTTAGTTCCTATCTAGTAGGTGCAAAGATAATTATCTATACTGATCACACAACTATGAGATACTTATTAGCCAAACAGGACGCCAAAACAAGACTATTGAAATGGATATTACTTTTGCAAGAGTTTGATTTGGAAATCAAAGATAAGACAAGCTCTGAAAATCTTGTAGCTGACCATCTGTCTAGGATGGAAAATCTTAAACTTAAAGAGATACCTATTAATGATGATTTTCCCTTATGAACGCCTAATAACCCAGATAGAATCTAAAACCACCACTGAGGAATGCCCTGAATTTTGCAACAATAACGAGACAACTGAAGTCGTGGAAGCAGTATCCACTCAGACCTCACTGCCATGGTACGCTGACTTCGTCAACTACTTAGCCGCGAGAGTTCTTCCACCCGATCTGACCTAAAAACAAAAGAAGAAATTCTTTCATGGTCTCAAACACTACTATTGGGATGATCCCTTAATTTTCAAGAGAGACGTCGATGGTATTTTTTGTCGATGCGTTCCAGAGAGTGAAGTAGAGAACATAATTTCTCATTGTCATAAAGCCCCTTATGGCGGACATGCTATCACTTCAAATACCTGCGCAAAAATCCTACAAGCTGACCATTATTGGCCTAATCTATGGAAAGATGTCCATGTTGCAATTATAAAATGCGACCGGTGTCAATGCACTGGTAACATATCAAGGCACAATGAGATGCCTCAAAAAGGCATTCTAGAAGTAGAAATCTTTATGTGCGGGGAATCGAATTTATGGGACCTTTCCCATCTTCTTTTGGCAACAATTACATACTTGTTGCAGTCGGTTATGTATCTAAATGGATAGAGGTTGTAGTCTCTCCAAAAAATGATGCACAAGTAGTGATTAGGCTATTCAAAAACATAATTTTTCCGAGATTCGGTGTGCCGAGACTAGTCATCAGTGATGGTGGCTCTCACTTCATTTCTAAAATTTCGATAAACTCTTAGCGAAGTATGGAGCCCGACATCGTGTAGCAACACTTTACCACCCGCTTTATCACTCGCAAACGAGCGGGCAAGTGGAAATCTCTAATAGAGAGATTAAGCAAATACTTGAGAATAATGTTGCCACATCTAGGAAAGATTGGTCTTCTAAGCTACATGAAGCATTGTGGGCGTATAGAACAACATACAAGACACCCATCGGAACTACATCATTCAAACTAGTCTATGGTAAATCCTGCCATCTACCAGTGGAACTCGATCATAAAGCTTATTGGGCCATTAAAACCCTGAATCTAAGTTGCAAAGCTGCTGGAGAAAAGAGAATTTTAGACATCCATGAATTAGAAGAACTTTGGCTAGATGCATACGAAAATGCCAAGATCTACAAGGAAAGAACTAAGAAATGGAACGACAACGCATCTATAAGAAAAAATTCAATGAGGGTGATATAATACTCCTGTTTAACTCTAGACTTAAACTTTTTCCAGGAAAACTTCGCTCTAGATGGTCAGGCCCTTTTGAAGTTATTAAAGTATTCCCAAGTGGTGCTGTTGAAATTAAAGGAAAATCCAGTGATCCATTTATTGTAAACGGACAGTGTTTGAAGCACTACCATTTTATCAAAAACAGAGACTACTCAAATAGTCTGAAACTCATACAGTTGTCGGCCGAGTCACCGAACTCACTTTTCGATTTTTAAAATAGGTCGACCTTCCGACATTAAATAAAGCGCTTTGTGGGAGGAAACCCACCTTTTATTTCCGTAAAGTTTTTAATTTATTTTTCTTAAATGTTTTTCTTAAAATTATATAAAAATTTTCCTATTCTTTTCTCTTCTTTTCTATTTTTAGGCATTAGGCCGATGCTAATTTAAAACTATTTTGATTTACTTACAAGATTCACACCACTTCTTCACTAACTTTAGCTATGAATTATTCTTATAGTATGTCAGTTTCCTTTATGAGCGACGCTCAACAAAGGCGTCATGAGATCCTTGTTCAGAGAGAGATGTATCCTACCATTTATGCACATGATCTTGCATTGTCAGCATTAAGTATTCGGGAGAGTGTCTGCTACATGTATAACCATATTGGCTGGAATTATTTCATTCATCACCAGCAGCCTACCTACCGCAACCTGACGCTGAAGTTCCTCAGTTCCTTGCACTACAACCCTGATATTGGTTTAGGATTGGCTAGAGGAGTGGTTTCCTTTAGATTGTTCGGTCTCACTCACAGGTTCACCACCTGTGAACTTGCTGTTTTATTATATTTCCCTGTCAGTACAATGTTGTCATTGAGGTCCCAGAGGGCCACTTTATGGATAACCAACTTGATTATTTTTTGTGGGAGATTTATGATTTACGACAGGAGAGCTCTATTCCTAGATATTCATCCGAGATTCATAACCATGCCATTAGGTACTTCCACATGATTTTAGCATTCACACTGTTTGGAAAACCTCAGAATGATACATTGGTGTCCAAGGAAGAGTTGCTTATCATGTTTTGTGTGTTTCAGTCCAGGCCGGTAGTTGGCGCATCCTTTATGCTAGCTAGCCTTAAGAGCATTGCCCAAACTACCCATGGCCCGATTTGTGTTCGTGGTTTAGTGACTATGATTGCTAATGCCATATTTTTGAGAGAGCCATTGTACCGTCTGAACTCCTCCGGTGATTTTATCCCACTTGACCTTTCCCTCTATTTGAATGTTGGCATGATCAGGCATTTAGAGCTGAATAATTTTCAGTTGTTGATACACCACGGGATGATCTACCACTTCACTTTGCCTGACATTGTAAGCACCAATGTGCATGATAAGAAAAATTGGATTTATTGTTAGTGTTTTAAGTTGGCATAAATTTTGGTAAAACTAGGCTATAGCAATGTCTTGATAGATGTCATGACATTCAGAGATTGAAGATAAATCCTACTTGACAAGGATGTTTGACAGAACGAAGCTAAAGTCGGCTGAAATTCTAGAATACCGATGTCATAATGATGTTATGACATTCAGTGACATTCTGCTCGAACTGCTTTTCCGAGATTTTTCAGGAAGTTTGTTGAGCTGCTTATTTATGTTTTTCTGTTATTAGAAAGCATGCTCACGTGGCTGTTAGGTTAATCTTAATTAAAACTAAATTGGTTGTTGAAAAGACCATGTTTTTAGGATTAAATTAAGTAAACCCTAGCTATATTTATGGAAGCCCAAAACTGAAGATTCAGGACTGCTTCTATAAAAGGAATTCAACCCTTATACTGCTGCAACGCCTCTGGAATTTATTGAAGATATAGCAGGTTGTTATTTGTGTACTGTTAAGAGATTTAACAGTTGGTTTTGTGTAATTCTAGTTTCTCTTGTGAGCCAAGCAACTATCAATTGATAAGTGCATTGGACTAGGATTTGTTTGTAAGGGTAGTTTATCACTCAAAGCTTTGAAGCACGAGTGTTTGTCTCTTGATTGAAAGCTTTGAAGCGAGATCAAGATAGTTTATTGAAGTGTGACTTCACAATTCAATTAATCAATAGGTTGATATCACTGTTGTGATTGAGGGGGAGTGAGTAGGAACTCAGATCTAGGTAGGACTTAGATTGAAGTGTCATTGGGTAGGTTTTAAGTGAAGGAGATAAACTGGTTGGTTTATTCCTGAATTAATTCTACTAATAGTGAATTTCCTCCCTGGCTTGGTAGCCTCCATATGTAGGTTTGTTAGAACCGAACTGGGTGAACAACTTATTGTGTTCTTTATTGTTTTCTGTATTTACTGTGTGAATTGTTAACATAGTGTCAGATACTGTGTCATAACATTCTCTGTGACATCAAGTATCTGCCGCCAGGAATTTCAATTGGCATCAGAGCAGGCACCCTGCCTGTTATTTCTGGGTGAGATCTAGGGATAATAGTTTCTGGCATAATGGATAAGGAAGGAGGATTTGGAGGTAGACCACCTATTCTGGATGGGTCTAATTATGAATACTGGAAACCTCAGATGATTGCCTTTTTAAGATTAGTGGATATTAAGGCTTGGAGAGCTGCTGATAAAGGATGGAAACATCCAACCAAGGTTGAGAAAGATGGGACTACTGTCTTGAAACCTGAGAAAGAATGGAGCAAAGAGGAAGAGGAGCTAGCCCTGGGGAACTCTAAAGCACTGAATGCTTTATTCAATGGGATTGACAGGAATATCTTCAGACTGGTTCATCAATGTGAGCTGGCCAAGGATGCTTGGGACACCCTCAAAACTACTCATGAGGGGACATCCAAGGTGAAGATGTCAAGACTTCAGATGCTCACCACCAAATTTGAGAATTTGAAGATGAAAGAAGATGAGACTATTCATGAGTTTCACATGAATGTCTTGGAGATTGCCAACACCTCAGGAGCTCTTGGTGAAAAGATGTCAGAAGAGAAGTTGGTGAGGAAAATTCTCAGATCCTTGCCTAAAAGATTTGCAATGAAAGTAACTGCAATAGAGGAGGCACAGGACATCAGCACCTTGAAGGTTGAAGAACTGGTTGGATCTCTGATGACTTTTGAGATGAGAATCAGTGAGAATGTTGATACCACCTCTTCTTAACTACCATCCATCCTGGGAACCACCTACAGCTCCTGCTGCCACTGTTGTCCACGCTCCTTAGATTAATCATGGTGCTGCTATTGACACTCTCATGAAGAAGGTTGCTGCTATTTGTACTGATGTTACTACACTCCACAAAGATTTTTATACTTTCATGGATTTAGTTACGGAGAATTTAGATAATCTCTTTCAGCAGCAAAATTTCAGAAGTGGGTAATATTTATTTTTAAAATATTGAGGGCATTGTTTTCTCTAAGTTTAAGGGAAAAGTGTTTAATTAGGATTTCCTGTTTTTCTTTAGCATTTTTATTTCTAGATTAGGAATTAATTCTAGTAATATTTGTTTCTTTTATTCATTTCTTTGAATTTCTAAAATATTATTTTTCTTTCATCAAGTATTTTTAATTTTACTATCAATATTTATTTTTTACTGTTTGTGTCTTACATTTCTCATTGATTGTTTTTCTTTGTGTTCTGCTGTTATATAATATGCTATGTTGCTAATACATTGCTCATAAAATACATTGCTATGTATACTACTTGGTAGTAGGTAGTGTAGTAGGTTGAGTGTGGTAAAATAAATTTTTTTCTTTAGATGACGTACAATCACTTGTCAAGTTCATTGTCTCAATGCATGATCACAAGTTATATTTCTAGCAGACAAAGAAGTGACAAAAAGCATGCACGGTCAATCAAGGAACATGCTCCCTAAAAACATGCTGACAAGCCGACCATTGCAAGCAAGCACATGATTGCTTTGTGCTTTGTGCTTTGTGCTTTGAACCTTGTAACGACCATTACAAGGCCATGTATGGCAACTGCCACAGGCACAAGTGTAACGAATGTTACACCTCTCTTTCTTCGAACGTTATAAAATCCCTTCACCCTTGTTTTCTCATTCAAACTCTTCATAACTTCTCACCGTTTCATTTCTTTCCGCACTCATTCAAACCATTTTAGTACAATTCAATAACCATTCATTTTCTCTTCCCACCATCAAATCTTTCTCATTCAAACCTTGCTTCCTATTTAAACGTTTGGAAAGAAACTCAACATATACCAACTCACATTCCTCTTCAACCATTAAATCATTTTATTTCCAACACCTTGTCCAAATGGATAGAAGAGCACAAGAAAAAAGAGAAGATCCAGACCTCACTAGTATGGTGTTCAGAAATGGAGTAGCCGGAGCGCCAAGAGCAACTATACCGCCAATTTTATCAAAGAGGCGTGCTTCCCAAGAAGTATATTGATACTGATTATCTGCTTGAGTTGGGGCTGATAGAGAGTGTGCAATTTATGCTCAACAAATCTGGTTTAAATCATATTGCCACTCTGAATCTACCAACCTACGAATCTTTCACGTTTGAGTTCTTGAGCTCTTTTTCTTACAACAAACCTCCCACTCTTGAAGACGGTCAGTATCTCATCGGAGCAGCAACCTTCAGATTATTTAACATAGAGTACACTATGAACCAAAAAACTCTGAGTCAGATACTCCACTTCAATCATGATGAGGGTGTGAAATACAGGATTCCTACTGATGAGTGATCTTGATCTAGTTTTTTATTTTTATTTTTAGTTTTTTGTGTTCTTTTCTCACTTTCTATTGTCGCATTGGGGACAATGCTCAGTTCAAGTGCAGGGGAGAGAAACTTTGTTTTAATTTCCTAGTAAGTTATCTTTGAATTTGTGTCATTTCCCTTATTTCCCTTTTAATAATTTTTTTTGTACGATTGATTTCAATTAAGCAATCATTTCCGTGGTCATTCGTACTTCCATACTTTTCTTGAACCATAACCAACAAAATTTACTTGGCACATAGCTCGGTATAATCAAAAAGTATATAGGTTGCTCACAATTAGGCTACGTTAGAATTTTGAAAAAGATTCGACAAAAATAATACCGCCTTGACACCATAATGTTTAAAATTATACGAGATCAGTTTGAGTACTTATGATGCCGAAACCTCAAGTTTTAGATTTGGATCATCCTTGAGTAGTTTATACCAGGAGTCGGCACCGTCTTATTCACATACTACATAAGGAGTCAATGAATATAAGTGACTGGTCTTAATATCGACTGACCCCATAGACCAACACGAGTCTTTTCAGCATTCTTTGGCCTCACTCGCACGCTTTCCAGGAAACTTCCCAGAAGGTCACCCATCCCATTACTACTCCAAGTCAAGCACACTTAACTGTGGAGTTCTTATGGTTAGGCTACCTAAAAGAAGATGCATCTTGTTGGTATAGGTAGTACCAATTAATCCTACTGCATAGTCTTAGGATCCCTCTCATTCCGATGTGGCGACCACCCTTGTGACACCCCAAATAAATCGATTATTAAATAATTACGATTTTTAATTATTAATTTAATTAGGAGTGTAATATTTAATATTTTGGATTATTGGAGGTCAATTAAATTAAATGGAAGTGGGTTTATTGGTGGTGTGATGAATAAAGTAAGGGTGTGAGGAGTAAAAGACTCTACTCACATTAATTATGTTATTTTATTATGTTAGAATAATAAAAGAAATAAAAGAAGGAAAAGAGGAAAAAAGGACCTTTTTGGAGAAAACTCACTGTACGTGGAATTGAGAAGAGGAGAAAAGGAGGAAGAAGACTTAAGGTGTCGGAATTCCAAGAACCCACAAGGTAAGGGGTGATTTCGACTGATTATCGCTTATTATGAGTTTTGATGTTGATAATATAGGTTATAGCATGTTAGGAAATTGTGTTTGTGAATTCTAGGGTTCCATGAATGTGTCCCTATAGGTGTCGGATTGTGTCAGTTGATAGGTCTGAATGGATTAGGATGTCAGATACCAATTATAACTGATAGGAAGATGATAATTGATGTGAAAAATGATGCAAATTGATGTATTTTGGTGTTTCCCATGTTAGAATTCGTATGGGTATATGTAGATTGGAATTAAAATGGAAGAATGCTGTCAAAAGTACTAGAAATGGCTTTTTAACACGTAGGAACCGGTTCCTGTATAGGTAGGAACCGGGTTCCACTTTGAAAATTTAATAAAAACTGGAAATTTGCACTTGGGAACCGGTTCCTGTATGGGTAGGAACCGGGTTCCCATACATTTTTCCAGAAACGAGGTTTTGGAACTTTTCAGGAACCGGTTCCTGTATATGTAGGAACCGGGTTCCACCTTTAATTTTTGAAAAATGTCAAACTTTGAAAATTCATAACTTTCAAACCGTAAGTCCGTTTTGAGCGCCGTTTTGGACATTATTCCCTAAATTTTATGCTCTATTTTATGAAATGAAAATATTTTCCAAAACTTGAAATTATTTTAAAAATGGGCCAAATTCCGAGATAGGTGACATTTTGACTGACGCATATTGAGGTGTATGCAGTAGAGATCCTGTGGTGATGGATATATTGATACTGAGTGAATGTAAAGCGTGTTATGCTGTTGTTATTTGTATGCATGATGGTTGGAATATCATGTTTTTGGGTTTTGATTCGGTTTATGATATTGGTGTATTCATGATTATATTGGTATCATGTGTTTGTTGGTGTTGTATATGCCTGATGGCTGTTGATCTTAGTTGTCGTTGTTGTGATATATACTGTGGTGATAGTCTTACCAATTGAAGGGTAAGTGTTTGGCATATTTATGCTTTGTGATGAATTGTTTCATGATAGGTGATTATATCATGTTGTGGTTGATGAGGGTTTATGATGTCTGATGTGGTCATAACCTGTGTTGATGTATGCATGATTGGTTGATATATCATGTTGATTGGTTTGCATGTTTATGCTGATGTTAGATGTATGCATGATTAGTTGATATATCATGTTGATTGTTGAGATTCAGTTATGTTGAAAGAATGTATACATAGACTGATTGATGTTGCATGCTAGTGATGTGCGTGCATATGCATTGTTTGGTGAAGTTAATTCCCATTGTGCGGAATTTGACTTGGATTGCCGATAACCGATACCCGAGTGAGGATGGGTGGTTAGGCTGGATTCGTGTCCGGGTGTTTATGGACGAATCGATGGTACTGTATCCGGTTGATGATGGATCAGTGTTGGGTGACTTGGTCACGAAGTCGGTACCGCATGCATTGAGTCTGCATTTTAATTGCATGGAATAGTAACATGTTAGGATGTCTTCCAGTGTTACTATTCTCTGATTGATGATTGTTGTGCATGATGATTATATGGTTGCAATTGTGTATTGAATCTGGAGTTATGTTGAAATGGGTGAATTAATATGCTTGAAATATATTGTTAATTGAGAAGCTTATAATATGCTTTAATTATGAGAAGTCTCACCCTTACTTTACCATTTCGATTAAAGTTAGCGCTGAGGAGTCGGTGAGGATGGCTCTAGAGCTTATCGTTTAGTCCGCATGTCGTGTCATGCTCGATTAGATTGTAACACTGGGGAACGTTAGATGAGGAATTAGACTTGGTCTATCATTTATTTAAAACTTAATGGGAATAATGTTGATTGAATTTATTCCGTTTTGGTTATGGTATCTTTCCGCTGTGTAAGACATGGTTTTAGCTTGATTGAAATTAATTGGAAATGTTGATCCTCAGTGTAGCATGGCTACTGTTTGAATGAAGTTCACCTTGTTTATTAATTGTGACATCCCTAATTATATCATGTTAACTCTGATTAAAGATGATTTAGATATTAATTTAATTGATATATTCGGGGTATTTAGATGGGGTGTTACAATAGTGGTATCAGAGCATAGTCGGTCGTTGTGACCAGTGTCTTAATGTCAGTATTCCTTTTGTATACGACATGTGTGTGAAACACTGTCGGTACTTGCTTGTTTTTCCTAACTACCGGATTGCAGGAGTGGTTTAGATGCAAGTGGGGGAGGAACTTTACTTCTCCGAGATATTCTGGTGTGAGGAGTTGGATCGATGTGCTATTGGTTACATGAGTGCAGAGGTTGGTTAGACTGCGTAGTTTTCCCGAATTCGGAGGGATTACGAATTCGAGAATTCAGAATGATGGTCAGATAAGGTCCTCTTAAGTGGTAACAATTAAGTACTTGTGTTGTTCGCATCACTGGGAGTGGAGGACGATGTTATGGATAATGATGTTCCATTTGGAGTGTGAGTGCTGACGTTTCCCTGGGAATAATAGCGACTCATTGTCTGAGCAAGGTGTTGGATTAGCTTGAGGTCATCTTTGGGTTGAATGTTTGAAGTTAAACCAAGTGATTATGAAGTGTTATGATGAGTCGATGTATATTCTTGGCCTAGAAGATATTTGGTAATTAAGAAGAATGACTCTGAGAAGATGAAGCTGGTGTGGTGGGAATGTTGTAACACTTCCAGTTGATTGTGGAACTGTCTGTGTGAGTTACCTCTTGGTGTTCTTGAAAAGATTAATTGTGTTAGTGTCAATGGTTGATATAAAGTATGCAATTGTGTGAATTGGTTATTGGAATTGTAACTTGACGCAATTAATCATGGTGAATGATGTGTGTTGCGGTATGTTGAAGTTAGGATCTCAAATTTTGTATTCGGTGATGTTTTGGGATTTTTCACTCTCACAAGGTGGAGATAGATTACCTATCACAGGGAATTGATTCCCTGAAGCTGACAACATTGTTTCGAAAACTTGTAAGATTCATAACTTGAGTTTTGGATGTCTGATTTGAGTTCCGTTTGAAGCGTTGGAAAGATAATGTGATGAACTTTGTTTTAAAAATGGTCCCAGCACCGAAAGTAATTAATTATCATGTAATGATGTTTGAGGAGAATCAGAGTTGTTGTTGATGTCGTTCTTGGTACAAAACTTATTTCTATGACACCGTGCAAGATGTCAACTTTTGAGATAAGGGAATTGAAGAAGCCATTGGAAGATGCGCATTGAAATGGATTTGTAAAACCAAGTGTATTGTTTGGGGAGCTCTATTTTCCTTAGTCAAGGGGGAAGAGAGTAGCGCGAATTGCGTGTGGATTTTTGACAACTGATTTAAGTGGTGGTTGAGACTAAATATCTATTTCAAATTGTTGGTGATTTGATGGATCAATTGGTTGGAAAGTATGTCCTCAATAAAGTCGAATTTAGGTTAACTTACCTTCGTGGTCAGGTTAAGGACGAAGATAGTTAGAGATAATCTTCTAAAACTCGGTATAGGTATGTTGAATGTGGTGAGGTGAATTCCAACTTCGAAAGGGAGTAGAATTTTGTTAAGTTTTCATGGTGTATATTACGGTATGAGGATTTGAGTTTTCTTTATCATGTTATCTCAAGTGACGGTAATGCGGTAGACCTATCTAAGGCTGACGCAGTGTTGTAGTGGGAAAATCCAAAATTGTTGCGGGTATTGGAAGATTTTGGGGACATAACCAGTAACAGTCGCAGTTTATGTGAGACGAGGTCAAGAATGATATATTTTTAATGAATGAGATGTTGGTATTAATAAGAATGCGACAAGTATTAGAGATGCAGCTTATGTCGATTAAGGATGAATAAGTGGCGTTAGCTTCTGAGGAAAAGATAAGTGATAACTAGAGGAAAAATAAATTCGATAGGAGATGCAATTATGTTTAAGATGTCAAAATGTTGACATGTGTTAAGAAAATGTTGGAAGTTTCTTTTACCGATCATATGATGAGATGTATTACCAAGATTGCATTTGAAATAAGATTCAGACTGAACATATATGGATCCTAGATGTTATGGGATTTAAAGGGAGACTAAGAGTTGTGAATGTCGTTAAAGTTCTCCGCATGGATAAGGACTTCCAATGGGAACAAAATGAGTTATGGTGTTTTTGGTATGTTAGCACCTCAATGAGGGGGAAAATACTTAACATTTGTGTGATGCTAAGTGAGGGTGAAGGAGATTATGTAAATTGTTTGATCGATGGTATCTCATCGTCGACATCAAATGAGAAGTAAGTGTGGAAGAAGTTGTAAACCTTAAAGGAAGATTATTGGACCATGGTGCTTGGGTGACTTTGAGCACAAGTTCTAAAGGAACGCTATTATAGTTTGGTACGGTGGTTTATACTCTATTATGATTGTCGGCTATCTATTGACAAATTGAGGAACTGATCACCCTTAATCTCTTGTTGATAATAGACGGGATCGTGTTGGATTTAATAGACTCAGCTTACAAGCTTGATAGTGTGTGAAGTGGTTGACGTTCTATTGAGAGGATAGTAGTTCATCAGTTCGCATGAAACTAAGAGGAAAAAGACTATGAAAAAGACTTGGAAATTATCTAGCTGGTCGGAGACTTGAGTGTGTATACAAGTTGAAGTCGCGGAGTGGAAGGTTTAGAATGTAAGAAGTTGAACAGTGATTTTTGATAGATATTAAGGAGAAAGTCTAAAGATAAAATGTGAAACTTGTGGAGCTGGTAGTTGATGAAAATCAAATGAAGATAACGACTTAAGGTAATTAATCAGAGTCGCGTAGCGAAAGCGTAACGTGATGCACTTTGTTATGCGAGTATGATTTCTTTTGGAAGTCATAAATTAAACATTAGAAGGTGTGGAGTTTATGAAACTATTAGAAATTTCAGAATAGAATTGTTAGGTGAAGGGTTCTATGTCTTATTGATGTTACATCCATTATAATAGATGTATTAAATTGCAAGCTCTATCGTTGGAACGTAGCCTCATGGTACTGGCATTGTGTATAAATGTTGGGGACATTGCGGTTTGGTGGAGGTTCTTATAATTGTGTTGCAGTGTGGTGAAGTGATAAATCATGTATCTAGAGTGAAGGGGGTAAGAAGTGAGCTGAGCTGATGTATTCCTAACCCGGTAGCAATGGATCGTGTGGGATTCTAGTGGTTGAATAAGAAGGATAATTGTTAGTGATATTGGAAATGATGTCAAACATGACATGATAGTTGGAAGGAAGGATTTCAAGAGCTGAAGAGGAGGTTGACTAGTGCTCCGATCTTCATTTTGTCGAATCCGATTAAGTCTGTTGTTGTTTACTGTGACGCATCATTAATGGGATTAGGTGGTGTGTTGATGCAAGATAAGCAGGTTGTGGCTTATGCTTCACGACAATTGAAAGTGCATGAAAGGAGTTATCCGACTCATGATTTAGAGTGGGCAGCTGTTGTATTTGTTTTGAAGTTGGGGAGGCATTATTTATATGATTCTCGATTTGAGGTATTAGTGATCATAAGAGCCTGAAATATCTCTTTGATTAGAAAGAGTTGAAACGGTTGCGAGTCAAAGAGATCGCATTGGTAAGAGTAGCTTGGGGAGGACCAGCAGGTGGAAATGTTATATGGGAACTGGAGAGTCAGATGAAGGACTCATATCCCGAACTGTTCGTCTAAGTTGTGTTTTCGAGGACGAAAACTCTTTTAGTGGGGGAGAGTTGTGACACCCCAAATAAATCGATTATTAAATAATTACGATTTTTAATTATTAATTTAATTAGGAGTGTAATATTTAATATTTTGGATTATTGGAGGTCAATTAAATTAAATGGAAGTGGGTTTATTGGTGGTGTGATGAATAAAGTAAGGGTGTGAGGAGTAAAAGACTCTACTCACATTAATTATGTTATTTTATTATGTTAGAATAATAAAAGAAATAAAAGAAGGAAAAGAGGAAAAAAGGACCTTTTTGGAGAAAACTCACTGTACGTGGAATTGAGAAGAGGAGAAAAGGAGGAAGAAGACTTAAGGTGTCGGAATTCGAAGAACCCACAAGGTAAGGGGTGATTTCGACTGATTATCGCTTATTATGAGTTTTGATGTTGATAATATAGGTTATAGCATGTTAGGAAATTGTGTTTGTGAATTCTAGGGTTCCATGAATGTGTCCCTATAGGTGTCGGATTGTGTCAGTTGATAGGTCTGAATGGATTAGGATGTCAGATACCAATTATAACTGATAGGAAGATGATAATTGATGTGAAAAATGATGCAAATTGATGTATTTTGGTGTTTCCCATGTTAGAATTCGTATGGGTATATGTAGATTGGAATTAAAATGGAAGAATGCTGTCAAAAGTACTAGAAATGACTTTTTAACACGTAGGAACCGGTTCCTGTATAGGTAGGAACCGGGTTCCACTTTGAAAATTTAATAAAAACTGGAAATTTGCACTTGGGAACCGGTTCCTGTATGGGTAGGAACCGGGTTCCCATACATTTTTCCAGAAACGAGGTTTTGGAACTTTTCAGGAACCGGTTCCTGTATATGTAGGAACCGGGTTCCACCTTTAATTTTTGAAAAATGTCAAACTTTGAAAATTCATAACTTTCAAACCGTAAGTCCGTTTTGAGCGCCGTTTTGGACATTATTCCCTAAATTTTATGCTCTATTTTATGAAATGAAAATATTTTCCAAAACTTGAAATTATTTTAAAAATGGGCCAAATTCCGAGATAGGTGACATTTTGACTGACGCATATTGAGGTGTATGCAGTAGAGATCCTGTGGTGATGGATATATTGATACTGAGTGAATGTAAAGCGTGTTATGCTGTTGTTATTTGTATGCATGATGGTTGGAATATCATGTTTTTGGGTTTTGATTCGGTTTATGATATTGGTGTATTCATGATTATATTGGTATCATGTGTTTGTTGGTGTTGTATATGCCTGATGGCTGTTGATCTTAGTTGTCGTTGTTGTGATATATACTGGTGATAGTCTTACCAATTGAAGGGTAAGTGTTTGGCATATTTATGCTTTGTGATGAATTGTTTCATGATAGGTGATTATATCATGTTGTGGTTGATGAGGGTTTATGATGTCTGATGTGGTCATAACCTGTGTTGATGTATGCATGATTGGTTGATATATCATGTTGATTGGTTTGCATGTTTATGCTGATGTTAGATGTATGCATGATTAGTTGATATATCATGTTGATTGTTGAGATTCAGTTATGTTGAAAGAATGTATACATAGACTGATTGATGTTGCATGCTAGTGATGTGCGTGCATATGCATTGTTTGGTGAAGTTAATTCCCATTGTGCGGAATTTGACTTGGATTGCCGATAACCGATACCCGAGTGAGGATGGGTGGTTAGGCTGGATTCGTGTCCGGGTGTTTATGGACGAATCGATGGTACTGTATCCGGTTGATGATGGATCAGTGTTGGGTGACTTGGTCACGAAGTCGGTACCGCATGCATTGAGTCTGCATTTTAATTGCATGGAATAGTAACATGTTAGGATGTCTTCCAGTGTTACTATTCTCTGATTGATGATTGTTGTGCATGATGATTATATGGTTGCAATTGTGTATTGAATCTGGAGTTATGTTGAAATGGGTGAATTAATATGCTTGAAATATATTGTTAATTGAGAAGCTTATAATATGCTTTAATTATGAGAAGTCTCACCCTTACTTTACCATTTCAGATTAAAGTTAGCAGCTGAGGAGTCGGTGAGGATGGCTCTAGAGCTTATCGTTTAGTCCGCATGTCAGTGTCATGCTCTGATTAGATTGTAACACTGGGGAACGTTAGATGAGGAATTAGACTTGGTCTATCATTTATTTAAAACTTAATGGGAATAATGTTGATTGAATTTATTCCGTTTTGGTTATGGTATCTTTCCGCTGTGTAAGACATGGTTTTAGCTTGATTGAAATTAATTGGAAATGTTGATCCTCAGTGTAGCATGGCTACTGTTTGAATGAAGTTCACCTTGTTTATTAATTGTGACATCCCTAATTATATCATGTTAACTCTGATTAAAGATGATTTAGATATTAATTTAATTGATATATTCGGGGTATTTAGATGGGGTGTTACAATAGTGGTATCAGAGCATAGTCGGTCGTTGTGACCAGTGTCTTAATGTCAGTATTCCTTTTGTATACGACATGTGTGTGAAACACTGTCGGTACTTGCTTGTTTTTCCTAACTACCGGATTGCAGGAGTGGTTTAGATGCAAGTGGGGGAGGAACTTTACTTCTCCGAGATATTCTGGTGTGAGGAGTTGGATCGATGTGCTATTGGTTACATGAGTGCAGAGGTTGGTTAGACTGCGTAGTTTTCCCGAATTCGGAGGGATTACGAATTCGAGAATTCAGAATGATGGTCAGATAAGGTCCTCTTAAGTGGTAACAATTAAGTACTTGTGTTGTTCGCATCACTGGGAGTGGAGGACGATGTTATGGATAATGATGTTCCATTTGGAGTGTGAGTGCTGACGTTTCCCTGGGAATAATAGCGACTCATTGTCTGAGCAAGGTGTTGGATTAGCTTGAGGTCATCTTTGGGTTGAATGTTTGAAGTTAAACCAAGTGATTATGAAGTGTTATGATGAGTCGATGTATATTCTTGGCCTAGAAGATATTTGGTAATTAAGAAGAATGACTCTGAGAAGATGAAGCTGGTGTGGTGGGAATGTTGTAACACTTCCAGTTGATTGTGGAACTGTCTGTGTGAGTTACCTCTTGGTGTTCTTGAAAAGATTAATTGTGTTAGTGTCAATGGTTGATATAAAGTATGCAATTGTGTGAATTGGTTATTGGAATTGTAACTTGACGCAATTAATCATGGTGAATGATGTGTGTTGCGGTATGTTGAAGTTAGGATCTCAAATTTTGTATTCGGTGATGTTTTGGGATTTTTCACTCTCACAAGGTGGAGATAGATTACCTATCACAGGGAATTGATTCCCTGAAGCTGACAACATTGTTTCGAAAACTTGTAAGATTCATAACTTGAGTTTTGGATGTCTGATTTGAGTTCCGTTTGAAGCGTTGGAAAGATAATGTGATGAACTTTGTTTTAAAAATGGTCCCAGCACCGAAAGTAATTAATTATCATGTAATGATGTTTGAGGAGAATCAGAGTTGTTGTTGATGTCGTTCTTGGTACAAAACTTATTTCTATGACACCGTGCAAGATGTCAACTTTTGAGATAAGGGAATTGAAGAAGCCATTGGAAGATGCGCATTGAAATGGATTTGTAAAACCAAGTGTATTGTTTGGGGAGCTCTATTTTCCTTAGTCAAGGGGGAAGAGAGTAGCGCGAATTGCGTGTGGATTTTTGACAACTGATTTAAGTGGTGGTTGAGACTAAATATCTATTTCAAATTGTTGGTGATTTGATGGATCAATTGGTTGGAAAGTATGTCCTCAATAAAGTCGAATTTAGGTTAACTTACCTTCGTGGTCAGGTTAAGGACGAAGATAGTTAGAGATAATCTTCTAAAACTCGGTATAGGTATGTTGAATGTGGTGAGGTGAATTCCAACTTCGAAAGGGAGTAGAATTTTGTTAAGTTTTCATGGTGTATATTACGGTATGAGGATTTGAGTTTTCTTTATCATGTTATCTCAAGTGACGGTAATGCGGTAGACCTATCTAAGGCTGACGCAGTGTTGTAGTGGGAAAATCCAAAATTGTTGCGGGTATTGGAAGATTTTGGGGACATAACCAGTAACAGTCGCAGTTTATGTGAGACGAGGTCAAGAATGATATATTTTTAATGAATGAGATGTTGGTATTAATAAGAATGCGACAAGTATTAGAGATGCAGCTTATGTCGATTAAGGATGAATAAGTGGCGTTAGCTTCTGAGGAAAAGATAAGTGATAACTAGAGGAAAAATAAATTCGATAGGAGATGCAATTATGTTTAAGATGTCAAAATGTTGACATGTGTTAAGAAAATGTTGGAAGTTTCTTTTACCGATCATATGATGAGATGTATTACCAAGATTGCATTTGAAATAAGATTCAGACTGAACATATATGGATCCTAGATGTTATGGGATTTAAAGGGAGACTAAGAGTTGTGAATGTCGTTAAAGTTCTCCGCATGGATAAGGACTTCCAATGGGAACAAAATGAGTTATGGTGTTTTTGGTATGTTAGCACCTCAATGAGGGGGAAAATACTTAACATTTGTGTGATGCTAAGTGAGGGTGAAGGAGATTATGTAAATTGTTTGATCGATGGTATCTCATCGTCGACATCAAATGAGAAGTAAGTGTGGAAGAAGTTGTAAACCTTAAAGGAAGATTATTGGACCATGGTGCTTGGGTGACTTTGAGCACAAGTTCTAAAGGAACGCTATTATAGTTTGGTACGGTGGTTTATACTCTATTATGATTGTCGGCTATCTATTGACAAATTGAGGAACTGATCACCCTTAATCTCTTGTTGATAATAGACGGGATCGTGTTGGATTTAATAGACTCAGCTTACAAGCTTGATAGTGTGTGAAGTGGTTGACGTTCTATTGAGAGGATAGTAGTTCATCAGTTCGCATGAAACTAAGAGGAAAAAGACTATGAAAAAGACTTGGAAATTATCTAGCTGGTCGGAGACTTGAGTGTGTATACAAGTTGAAGTCGCGGAGTGGAAGGTTTAGAATGTAAGAAGTTGAACAGTGATTTTTGATAGATATTAAGGAGAAAGTCTAAAGATAAAATGTGAAACTTGTGGAGCTGGTAGTTGATGAAAATCAAATGAAGATAACGACTTAAGGTAATTAATCAGAGTCGCGTAGCGAAAGCGTAACGTGATGCACTTTGTTATGCGAGTATGATTTCTTTTGGAAGTCATAAATTAAACATTAGAAGGTGTGGAGTTTATGAAACTATTAGAAATTTCAGAATAGAATTGTTAGGTGAAGGGTTCTATGTCTTATTGATGTTACATCCATTATAATAGATGTATTAAATTGCAAGCTCTATCGTTGGAACGTAGCCTCATGGTACTGGCATTGTGTATAAATGTTGGGGACATTGCGGTTTGGTGGAGGTTCTTATAATTGTGTTGCAGTGTGGTGAAGTGATAAATCATGTATCTAGAGTGAAGGGGGTAAGAAGTGAGCTGAGCTGATGTATTCCTAACCCGGTAGCAATGGATCGTGTGGGATTCTAGTGGTTGAATAAGAAGGATAATTGTTAGTGATATTGGAAATGATGTCAAACATGACATGATAGTTGGAAGGAAGGATTTCAAGAGCTGAAGAGGAGGTTGACTAGTGCTCCGATCTTCATTTTGTCGAATCCGATTAAGTCTGTTGTTGTTTACTGTGACGCATCATTAATGGGATTAGGTGGTGTGTTGATGCAAGATAAGCAGGTTGTGGCTTATGCTTCACGACAATTGAAAGTGCATGAAAGGAGTTATCCGACTCATGATTTAGAGTGGGCAGCTGTTGTATTTGTTTTGAAGTTGGGGAGGCATTATTTATATGATTCTCGATTTGAGGTATTAGTGATCATAAGAGCCTGAAATATCTCTTTGATTAGAAAGAGTTGAAACGGTTGCGAGTCAAAGAGATCGCATTGGTAAGAGTAGCTTGGGGAGGACCAGCAGGTGGAAATGTTATATGGGAACTGGAGAGTCAGATGAAGGACTCATATCCCGAACTGTTCGTCTAAGTTGTGTTTTCGAGGACGAAAACTCTTTTAGTGGGGGAGAGTTGTGACACCCCAAATAAATCGATTATTAAATAATTACGATTTTTAATTATTAATTTAATTAGGAGTGTAATATTTAATATTTTGGATTATTGGAGGTCAATTAAATTAAATGGAAGTGGGTTTATTGGTGGTGTGATGAATAAAGTAAGGGTGTGAGGAGTAAAAGACTCTACTCACATTAATTATGTTATTTTATTATGTTAGAATAATAAAAGAAATAAAAGAAGGAAAAGAGGAAAAAAGGACCTTTTTGGAGAAAACTCACTGTACGTGGAATTGAGAAGAGGAGAAAAGGAGGAAGAAGACCTAAGGTGTCGGACTTCGAAGAACCCACAAGGTAAGGGGTGATTTCGACTGATTATCGCTTATTATGAGTTTTGATGTTGATAATATAGGTTATAGCATGTTAGGAAATTGTGTTTGTGAATTCTAGGGTTCCATGAATGTGTCCCTATAGGTGTCGGATTGTGTCAGTTGATAGGTCTGAATGGATTAGGATGTCAGATACCAATTATAACTGATAGGAAGATGATAATTGATGTGAAAAATGATGCAAATTGATGTATTTTGGTGTTTCCCATGTTAGAATTCGTATGGGTATATGTAGATTGGAATTAAAATGGAAGAATGCTGTCAAAAGTACTAGAAATGACTTTTTAACACGTAGGAACCGGTTCCTGTATAGGTAGGAACCGGGTTCCACTTTGAAAATTTAATAAAAACTGGAAATTTGCACTTGGGAACCGGTTCCTGTATGGGTAGGAACCGGGTTCCCATACATTTTTCCAGAAACGAGGTTTTGGAACTTTTCAGGAACCGGTTCCTGTATATGTAGGAACCGGGTTCCACCTTTAATTTTTGAAAAATGTCAAACTTTGAAAATTCATAACTTTCAAACCGTAAGTCCGTTTTGAGCGCCGTTTTGGACGTTATTCCCTAAATTTTATGCTCTATTTTATGAAATGAAAATATTTTCCAAAACTTGAAATTATTTTAAAAATGGGCCAAATTCCGAGATAGGTGACATTTTGACTGACGCATATTGAGGTGTATGCAGTAGAGATCCTGTGGTGATGGATATATTGATACTGAGTGAATGTAAAGCGTGTTATGCTGTTGTTATTTGTATGCATGATGGTTGGAATATCATGTTTTTGGGTTTTGATTCGGTTTATGATATTGGTGTATTCATGATTATATTGGTATCATGTGTTTGTTGGTGTTGTATATGCCTGATGGCTGTTGATCTTAGTTGTCGTTGTTGTGATATATACTGGTGATAGTCTTACCAATTGAAGGGTAAGTGTTTGGCATATTTATGCTTTGTGATGAATTGTTTCATGATAGGTGATTATATCATGTTGTGGTTGATGAGGGTTTATGATGTCTGATGTGGTCATAACCTGTGTTGATGTATGCATGATTGGTTGATATATCATGTTGATTGGTTTGCATGTTTATGCTGATGTTAGATGTATGCATGATTAGTTGATATATCATGTTGATTGTTGAGATTCAGTTATGTTGAAAGAATGTATACATAGACTGATTGATGTTGCATGCTAGTGATGTGCGTGCATATGCATTGTTTGGTGAAGTTAATTCCCATTGTGCGGAATTTGACTTGGATTGCCGATAACCGATACCCGAGTGAGGATGGGTGGTTAGGCTGGATTCGTGTCCGGGTGTTTATGGACGAATCGATGGTACTGTATCCGGTTGATGATGGATCAGTGTTGGGTGACTTGGTCACGAAGTCGGTACCGCATGCATTAAGTCTGCATTTTAATTGCATGGAATAGTAACATGTTAGGATGTCTTCCAGTGTTACTATTCTCTGATTGATGATTGTTGTGCATGATGATTATATGGTTGCAATTGTGTATTGAATCTGGAGTTATGTTGAAATGGGTGAATTAATATGCTTGAAATATATTGTTAATTGAGAAGCTTATAATATGCTTTAATTATGAGAAGTCTCACCCTTACTTTACCATTTCAGATTAAAGTTAGCAGCTGAGGAGTCGGTGAGGATGGCTCTAGAGCTTATCGTTTAGTCCGCGTGTCAGTGTCATGCTCTGATTAGATTGTAACACTGGGGAACGTTAGATGAGGAATTAGACTTGGTCTATCATTTATTTAAAACTTAATGGGAATAATGTTGATTGAATTTATTCCGTTTTGGTTATGGTATCTTTCCGCTGTGTAAGACATGGTTTTAGCTTGATTGAAATTAATTGGAAATGTTGATCCTCAGTGTAGCATGGCTACTGTTTGAATGAAGTTCACCTTGTTTATTAATTGTGACATCCCTAATTATATCATGTTAACTCTGATTAAAGATGATTTAGATATTAATTTAATTGATATATTCGGGGTATTTAGATGGGGTGTTACAATAGTGGTATCAGAGCATAGTCGGTCGTTGTGACCAGTGTCTTAATGTCAGTATTCCTTTTGTATACGACATGTGTGTGAAACACTGTCGGTACTTGCTTGTTTTTCCTAACTACCGGATTGCAGGAGTGGTTTAGATGCAAGTGGGGGAGGAACTTTACTTCTCCGAGATATTCTGGTGTGAGGAGTTGGATCGATGTGCTATTGGTTACATGAGTGCAGAGGTTGGTTAGACTGCGTAGTTTTCCCGAATTCGGAGGGATTACGAATTCGAGAATTCAGAATGATGGTCAGATAAGGTCCTCTTAAGTGGTAACAATTAAGTACTTGTGTTGTTCGCATCACTGGGAGTGGAGGACGATGTTATGGATAATGATGTTCCATTTGGAGTGTGAGTGCTGACGTTTCCCTGGGAATAATAGCGACTCATTGTCTGAGCAAGGTGTTGGATTAGCTTGAGGTCATCTTTGGGTTGAATGTTTGAAGTTAAACCAAGTGATTATGAAGTGTTATGATGAGTCGATGTATATTCTTGGCCTAGAAGATATTTGGTAATTAAGAAGAATGACTCTGAGAAGATGAAGCTGGTGTGGTGGGAATGTTGTAACACTTCCAGTTGATTGTGGAACTGTCTGTGTGAGTTACCTCTTGGTGTTCTTGAAAAGATTAATTGTGTTAGTGTCAATGGTTGATATAAAGTATGCAATTGTGTGAATTGGTTATTGGAATTGTAACTTGACGCAATTAATCATGGTGAATGATGTGTGTTGCGGTATGTTGAAGTTAGGATCTCAAATTTTGTATTCGGTGATGTTTTGGGATTTTTCACTCTCACAAGGTGGAGATAGATTACCTATCACAGGGAATTGATTCCCTGAAGCTGACAACATTGTTTCGAAAACTTGTAAGATTCATAACTTGAGTTTTGGATGTCTGATTTGAGTTCCGTTTGAAGCGTTGGAAAGATAATGTGATGAACTTTGTTTTAAAAATGGTCCCAGCACCGAAAGTAATTAATTATCATGTAATGATGTTTGAGGAGAATCAGAGTTGTTGTTGATGTCGTTCTTGGTACAAAACTTATTTCTATGACACCGTGCAAGATGTCAACTTTTGAGATAAGGGAATTGAAGAAGCCATTGGAAGATGCGCATTGAAATGGATTTGTAAAACCAAGTGTATTGTTTGGGGAGCTCTATTTTCCTTAGTCAAGGGGGAAGAGAGTAGCGCGAATTGCGTGTGGATTTTTGACAACTGATTTAAGTGGTGGTTGAGACTAAATATCTATTTCAAATTGTTGGTGATTTGATGGATCAATTGGTTGGAAAGTATGTCCTCAATAAAGTCGAATTTAGGTTAACTTACCTTCGTGGTCAGGTTAAGGACGAAGATAGTTAGAGATAATCTTCTAAAACTCGGTATAGGTATGTTGAATGTGGTGAGGTGAATTCCAACTTCGAAAGGGAGTAGAATTTTGTTAAGTTTTCATGGTGTATATTACGGTATGAGGATTTGAGTTTTCTTTATCATGTTATCTCAAGTGACGGTAATGCGGTAGACCTATCTAAGGCTGACGCAGTGTTGTAGTGGGAAAATCCAAAATTGTTGCGGGTATTGGAAGATTTTGGGGACATAACCAGTAACAGTCGCAGTTTATGTGAGACGAGGTCAAGAATGATATATTTTTAATGAATGAGATGTTGGTATTAATAAGAATGCGACAAGTATTAGAGATGCAGCTTATGTCGATTAAGGATGAATAAGTGGCGTTAGCTTCTGAGGAAAAGATAAGTGATAACTAGAGGAAAAATAAATTCGATAGGAGATGCAATTATGTTTAAGATGTCAAAATGTTGACATGTGTTAAGAAAATGTTGGAAGTTTCTTTTACCGATCATATGATGAGATGTATTACCAAGATTGCATTTGAAATAAGATTCAGACTGAACATATATGGATCCTAGATGTTATGGGATTTAAAGGGAGACTAAGAGTTGTGAATGTCGTTAAAGTTCTCCGCATGGATAAGGACTTCCAATGGGAACAAAATGAGTTATGGTGTTTTTGGTATGTTAGCACCTCAATGAGGGGGAAAATACTTAACATTTGTGTGATGCTAAGTGAGGGTGAAGGAGATTATGTAAATTGTTTGATCGATGGTATCTCATCGTCGACATCAAATGAGAAGTAAGTGTGGAAGAAGTTGTAAACCTTAAAGGAAGATTATTGGACCATGGTGCTTGGGTGACTTTGAGCACAAGTTCTAAAGGAACGCTATTATAGTTTGGTACGGTGGTTTATACTCTATTATGATTGTCGGCTATCTATTGACAAATTGAGGAACTGATCACCCTTAATCTCTTGTTGATAATAGACGGGATCGTGTTGGATTTAATAGACTCAGCTTACAAGCTTGATAGTGTGTGAAGTGGTTGACGTTCTATTGAGAGGATAGTAGTTCATCAGTTCGCATGAAACTAAGAGGAAAAAGACTATGAAAAAGACTTGGAAATTATCTAGCTGGTCGGAGACTTGAGTGTGTATACAAGTTGAAGTCGCGGAGTGGAAGGTTTAGAATGTAAGAAGTTGAACAGTGATTTTTGATAGATATTAAGGAGAAAGTCTAAAGATAAAATGTGAAACTTGTGGAGCTGGTAGTTGATGAAAATCAAATGAAGATAACGACTTAAGGTAATTAATCAGAGTCGCGTAGCGAAAGCGTAACGTGATGCACTTTGTTATGCGAGTATGATTTCTTTTGGAAGTCATAAATTAAACATTAGAAGGTGTGGAGTTTATGAAACTATTAGAAATTTCAGAATAGAATTGTTAGGTGAAGGGTTCTATGTCTTATTGATGTTACATCCATTATAATAGATGTATTAAATTGCAAGCTCTATCGTTGGAACGTAGCCTCATGGTACTGGCATTGTGTATAAATGTTGGGGACATTGCGGTTTGGTGGAGGTTCTTATAATTGTGTTGCAGTGTGGTGAAGTGATAAATCATGTATCTAGAGTGAAGGGGGTAAGAAGTGAGCTGAGCTGATGTATTCCTAACCCGGTAGCAATGGATCGTGTGGGATTCTAGTGGTTGAATAAGAAGGATAATTGTTAGTGATATTGGAAATGATGTCAAACATGACATGATAGTTGGAAGGAAGGATTTCAAGAGCTGAAGAGGAGGTTGACTAGTGCTCCGATCTTCATTTTGTCGAATCCGATTAAGTCTGTTGTTGTTTACTGTGACGCATCATTAATGGGATTAGGTGGTGTGTTGATGCAAGATAAGCAGGTTGTGGCTTATGCTTCACGACAATTGAAAGTGCATGAAAGGAGTTATCCGACTCATGATTTAGAGTGGGCAGCTGTTGTATTTGTTTTGAAGTTGGGGAGGCATTATTTATATGATTCTCGATTTGAGGTATTAGTGATCATAAGAGCCTGAAATATCTCTTTGATTAGAAAGAGTTGAAACGGTTGCGAGTCAAAGAGATCGCATTGGTAAGAGTAGCTTGGGAGGACCATGGAAATGTTATATGGGAACCGAGAGTCGATGAAGGACTCATATCCCGAATGTCTAAGTTGTGTTTTCGAGGACGAAAACTCTTTAGTGGGGAGAGTTGTGACACCCCAAATAAATCGATTATTAAATAATTACGATTTTTAATTATTAATTTAATTAGGAGTGTAATATTTAATATTTTGGATTATTGGAGGTCAATTAAATTAAATGGAAGTGGGTTTATTGGTGGTGTGATGAATAAAGTAAGGGTGTGAGGAGTAAAAAGACTCTACTCACATTAATTATGTTATTTTATTATGTTAGAATAATAAAAGAAATAAAAGAAGGAAAAGAGGAAAAAAGGACCTTTTTGGAGAAAACTCACTGTACGTGGAATTGAGAAGAGGAGAAAAGGAGGAAGAAGACCTAAGGTGTCGGACTTCGAAGAACCCACAAGGTAAGGGGTGATTTCGACTGATTATCGCTTATTATGAGTTTTGATGTTGATAATATAGGTTATAGCATGTTAGGAAATTGTGTTTGTGAATTCTAGGGTTCCATGAATGTGTCCCTATAGGTGTCGGATTGTGTCAGTTGATAGGTCTGAATGGATTAGGATGTCAGATACCAATTATAACTGATAGGAAGATGATAATTGATGTGAAAAATGATGCAAATTGATGTATTTTGGTGTTTCCCATGTTAGAATTCGTATGGGTATATGTAGATTGGAATTAAAATGGAAGAATGCTGTCAAAAGTACTAGAAATGACTTTTTAACACGTAGGAACCGGTTCCTGTATAGGTAGGAACCGGGTTCCACTTTGAAAATTTAATAAAAACTGGAAATTTGCACTTGGGAACCGGTTCCTGTATGGGTAGGAACCGGGTTCCCATACATTTTTCCAGAAACGAGGTTTTGGAACTTTTCAGGAACCGGTTCCTGTATATGTAGGAACCGGGTTCCACCTTTAATTTTTGAAAAATGTCAAACTTTGAAAATTCATAACTTTCAAACCGTAAGTCCGTTTTGAGCGCCGTTTTGGACATTATTCCCTAAATTTTATGCTCTATTTTATGAAATGAAAATATTTTCCAAAACTTGAAATTATTTTAAAAATGGGCCAAATTCCGAGATAGGTGACATTTTGACTGACGCATATTGAGGTGTATGCAGTAGAGATCCTGTGGTGATGGATATATTGATACTGAGTGAATGTAAAGCGTGTTATGCTGTTGTTATTTGTATGCATGATGGTTGGAATATCATGTTTTTTGGGTTTTGATTCGGTTTATGATATTGGTGTATTCATGATTATATTGGTATCATGTGTTTGTTGGTGTTGTATATGCCTGATGGCTGTTGATCTTAGTTGTCGTTGTTGTGATATATACTGGTGATAGTCTTACCAATTGAAGGGTAAGTGTTTGACATATTTATGCTTTGTGATGAATTGTTTCATGATAGGTGATTATATCATGTTGTGGTTGATGAGGGTTTATGATGTCTGATATGGTCATAACCTGTGTTGATGTATGCATGATTGGTTGATATATCATGTTGATTGGTTTGCATGTTTATGCTGATGTTAGATGTATGCATGATTAGTTGATATATCATGTTGATTGTTGAGATTCAGTTATGTTGAAAGAATGTATACATAGACTGATTGATGTTGCATGCTAGTGATGTGCGTGCATATGCATTGTTTGGTGAAGTTAATTCCCATTGTGCGGAATTTGACTTGGATTGCCGATAACCGATACCCGAGTGAGGATGGGTGGTTAGGCTGGATTCGTGTCCGGGTGTTTATGGACGAATCGATGGTACTGTATCCGGTTGATGATGGATCAGTGTTGGGTGACTTGGTCACGAAGTCGGTACCGCATGCATTAAGTCTGCATTTTAATTGCATGGAATAGTAACATGTTAGGATGTCTTCCAGTGTTACTATTCTCTGATTGATGATTGTTGTGCATGATGATTATATGGTTGCAATTGTGTATTGAATCTGGAGTTATGTTGAAATGGGTGAATTAATATGCTTGAAATATATTGTTAATTGAGAAGCTTATAATATGCTTTAATTATGAGAAGTCTCACCCTTACTTTACCATTTCAGAGATTAAAGTTAGCAGCTGAGGAGTCGGTGAGGATGGCTCTAGAGCTTATCGTTTAGTCCGCATGTCAGTGTCATGCTCTGATTAGATTGTAACACTGGGGAACGTTAGATGAGGAATTAGACTTGGTCTATCATTTATTTAAAACTTAATGGGAATAATGTTGATTGAATTTATTCCGTTTTGGTTATGGTATCTTTCCGCTGTGTAAGACATGGTTTTAGCTTGATTGAAATTAATTGGAAATGTTGATCCTCAGTGTAGCATGGCTACTGTTTGAATGAAGTTCACCTTGTTTATTAATTGTGACATCCCTAATTATATCATGTTAACTCTGATTAAAGATGATTTAGATATTAATTTAATTGATATATTCGGGGTATTTAGATGGGGTGTTACAATAGTGGTATCAGAGCATAGTCGGTCGTTGTGACCAGTGTCTTAATGTCAGTATTCCTTTTGTATACGACATGTGTGTGAAACACTGTCGGTACTTGCTTGTTTTTCCTAACTACCGGATTGCAGGAGTGGTTTAGATGCAAGTGGGGGAGGAACTTTACTTCTCCGAGATATTCTGGTGTGAGGAGTTGGATCGATGTGCTATTGGTTACATGAGTGCAGAGGTTGGTTAGACTGCGTAGTTTTCCCGAATTCGGAGGGATTACGAATTCGAGAATTCAGAATGATGGTCAGATAAGGTCCTCTTAAGTGGTAACAATTAAGTACTTGTGTTGTTCGCATCACTGGGAGTGGAGGACGATGTTATGGATAATGATGTTCCATTTGGAGTGTGAGTGCTGACGTTTCCCTGGGAATAATAGCGACTCATTGTCTGAGCAAGGTGTTGGATTAGCTTGAGGTCATCTTTGGGTTGAATGTTTGAAGTTAAACCAAGTGATTATGAAGTGTTATGATGAGTCGATGTATATTCTTGGCCTAGAAGATATTTGGTAATTAAGAAGAATGACTCTGAGAAGATGAAGCTGGTGTGGTGGGAATGTTGTAACACTTCCAGTTGATTGTGGAACTGTCTGTGTGAGTTACCTCTTGGTGTTCTTGAAAAGATTAATTGTGTTAGTGTCAATGGTTGATATAAAGTATGCAATTGTGTGAATTGGTTATTGGAATTGTAACTTGACGCAATTAATCATGGTGAATGATGTGTGTTGCGGTATGTTGAAGTTAGGATCTCAAATTTTGTATTCGGTGATGTTTTGGGATTTTTCACTCTCACAAGGTGGAGATAGATTACCTATCACAGGGAATTGATTCCCTGAAGCTGACAACATTGTTTCGAAAACTTGTAAGATTCATAACTTGAGTTTTGGATGTCTGATTTGAGTTCCGTTTGAAGCGTTGGAAAGATAATGTGATGAACTTTGTTTTAAAAATGGTCCCAGCACCGAAAGTAATTAATTATCATGTAATGATGTTTGAGGAGAATCAGAGTTGTTGTTGATGTCGTTCTTGGTACAAAACTTATTTCTATGACACCGTGCAAGATGTCAACTTTTGAGATAAGGGAATTGAAGAAGCCATTGGAAGATGCGCATTGAAATGGATTTGTAAAACCAAGTGTATTGTTTGGGGAGCTCTATTTTCCTTAGTCAAGGGGGAAGAGAGTAGCGCGAATTGCGTGTGGATTTTTGACAACTGATTTAAGTGGTGGTTGAGACTAAATATCTATTTCAAATTGTTGGTGATTTGATGGATCAATTGGTTGGAAAGTATGTCCTCAATAAAGTCGAATTTAGGTTAACTTACCTTCGTGGTCAGGTTAAGGACGAAGATAGTTAGAGATAATCTTCTAAAACTCGGTATAGGTATGTTGAATGTGGTGAGGTGAATTCCAACTTCGAAAGGGAGTAGAATTTTGTTAAGTTTTCATGG
Organism: Vicia sativa; assembly: GCA_021764765.1. Classification (NCBI taxonomy): domain Eukaryota; kingdom Viridiplantae; phylum Streptophyta; class Magnoliopsida; order Fabales; family Fabaceae; genus Vicia; species Vicia sativa. Next base: position 269,099,508 of record CM038796.1, on the reverse strand, counting down.
TGTATATTACGGTATGAGGATTTGAGTTTTCTTTATCATGTTATCTCAAGTGACGGTAATGCGGTAGACCTATCTAAGGCTGACGCAGTGTTGTAGTGGGAAAATCCAAAATTGTTGCGGGTATTGGAAGATTTTGGGGACATAACCAGTAACAGTCGCAGTTTATGTGAGACGAGGTCAAGAATGATATATTTTTAATGAATGAGATGTTGGTATTAATAAGAATGCGACAAGTATTAGAGATGCAGCTTATGTCGATTAAGGATGAATAAGTGGCGTTAGCTTCTGAGGAAAAGATAAGTGATAACTAGAGGAAAAATAAATTCGATAGGAGATGCAATTATGTTTAAGATGTCAAAATGTTGACATGTGTTAAGAAAATGTTGGAAGTTTCTTTTACCGATCATATGATGAGATGTATTACCAAGATTGCATTTGAAATAAGATTCAGACTGAACATATATGGATCCTAGATGTTATGGGATTTAAAGGGAGACTAAGAGTTGTGAATGTCGTTAAAGTTCTCCGCATGGATAAGGACTTCCAATGGGAACAAAATGAGTTATGGTGTTTTTGGTATGTTAGCACCTCAATGAGGGGGAAAATACTTAACATTTGTGTGATGCTAAGTGAGGGTGAAGGAGATTATGTAAATTGTTTGATCGATGGTATCTCATCGTCGACATCAAATGAGAAGTAAGTGTGGAAGAAGTTGTAAACCTTAAAGGAAGATTATTGGACCATGGTGCTTGGGTGACTTTGAGCACAAGTTCTAAAGGAACGCTATTATAGTTTGGTACGGTGGTTTATACTCTATTATGATTGTCGGCTATCTATTGACAAATTGAGGAACTGATCACCCTTAATCTCTTGTTGATAATAGACGGGATCGTGTTGGATTTAATAGACTCAGCTTACAAGCTTGATAGTGTGTGAAGTGGTTGACGTTCTATTGAGAGGATAGTAGTTCATCAGTTCGCATGAAACTAAGAGGAAAAAGACTATGAAAAAGACTTGGAAATTATCTAGCTGGTCGGAGACTTGAGTGTGTATACAAGTTGAAGTCGCGGAGTGGAAGGTTTAGAATGTAAGAAGTTGAACAGTGATTTTTGATAGATATTAAGGAGAAAGTCTAAAGATAAAATGTGAAACTTGTGGAGCTGGTAGTTGATGAAAATCAAATGAAGATAACGACTTAAGGTAATTAATCAGAGTCGCGTAGCGAAAGCGTAACGTGATGCACTTTGTTATGCGAGTATGATTTCTTTTGGAAGTCATAAATTAAACATTAGAAGGTGTGGAGTTTATGAAACTATTAGAAATTTCAGAATAGAATTGTTAGGTGAAGGGTTCTATGTCTTATTGATGTTACATCCATTATAATAGATGTATTAAATTGCAAGCTCTATCGTTGGAACGTAGCCTCATGGTACTGGCATTGTGTATAAATGTTGGGGACATTGCGGTTTGGTGGAGGTTCTTATAATTGTGTTGCAGTGTGGTGAAGTGATAAATCATGTATCTAGAGTGAAGGGGGTAAGAAGTGAGCTGAGCTGATGTATTCCTAACCCGGTAGCAATGGATCGTGTGGGATTCTAGTGGTTGAATAAGAAGGATAATTGTTAGTGATATTGGAAATGATGTCAAACATGACATGATAGTTGGAAGGAAGGATTTCAAGAGCTGAAGAGGAGGTTGACTAGTGCTCCGATCTTCATTTTGTCGAATCCGATTAAGTCTGTTGTTGTTTACTGTGACGCATCATTAATGGGATTAGGTGGTGTGTTGATGCAAGATAAGCAGGTTGTGGCTTATGCTTCACGACAATTGAAAGTGCATGAAAGGAGTTATCCGACTCATGATTTAGAGTGGGCAGCTGTTGTATTTGTTTTGAAGTTGGGGAGGCATTATTTATATGATTCTCGATTTGAGGTATTAGTGATCATAAGAGCCTGAAATATCTCTTTGATTAGAAAGAGTTGAAACGGTTGCGAGTCAAAGAGATCGCATTGGTAAGAGTAGCTTGGGGAGGACCAGCAGGTGGAAATGTTATATGGGAACTGGAGAGTCAGATGAAGGACTCATATCCCGAACTGTTCGTCTAAGTTGTGTTTTCGAGGACGAAAACTCTTTTAGTGGGGGAGAGTTGTGACACCCCAAATAAATCGATTATTAAATAATTACGATTTTTAATTATTAATTTAATTAGGAGTGTAATATTTAATATTTTGGATTATTGGAGGTCAATTAAATTAAATGGAAGTGGGTTTATTGGTGGTGTGATGAATAAAGTAAGGGTGTGAGGAGTAAAAGACTCTACTCACATTAATTATGTTATTTTATTATGTTAGAATAATAAAAGAAATAAAAGAAGGAAAAGAGGAAAAAAGGACCTTTTTGGAGAAAACTCACTGTACGTGGAATTGAGAAGAGGAGAAAAGGAGGAAGAAGACTTAAGGTGTCGGAATTCGAAGAACCCACAAGGTAAGGGGTGATTTCGACTGATTATCGCTTATTATGAGTTTTGATGTTGATAATATAGGTTATAGCATGTTAGGAAATTGTGTTTGTGAATTCTAGGGTTCCATGAATGTGTCCCTATAGGTGTCGGATTGTGTCAGTTGATAGGTCTGAATGGATTAGGATGTCAGATACCAATTATAACTGATAGGAAGATGATAATTGATGTGAAAAATGATGCAAATTGATGTATTTTGGTGTTTCCCATGTTAGAATTCGTATGGGTATATGTAGATTGGAATTAAAATGGAAGAATGCTGTCAAAAGTACTAGAAATGGCTTTTTAACACGTAGGAACCGGTTCCTGTATAGGTAGGAACCGGGTTCCACTTTGAAAATTTAATAAAAACTGGAAATTTGCACTTGGGAACCGGTTCCTGTATGGGTAGGAACCGGGTTCCCATACATTTTTCCAGAAACGAGGTTTTGGAACTTTTCAGGAACCGGTTCCTGTATATGTAGGAACCGGGTTCCACCTTTAATTTTTGAAAAATGTCAAACTTTGAAAATTCATAACTTTCAAACCGTAAGTCCGTTTTGAGCGCCGTTTTGGACATTATTCCCTAAATTTTATGCTCTATTTTATGAAATGAAAATATTTTCCAAAACTTGAAATTATTTTAAAAATGGGCCAAATTCCGAGATAGGTGACATTTTGACTGACGCATATTGAGGTGTATGCAGTAGAGATCCTGTGGTGATGGATATATTGATACTGAGTGAATGTAAAGCGTGTTATGCTGTTGTTATTTGTATGCATGATGGTTGGAATATCATGTTTTTGGGTTTTGATTCGGTTTATGATATTGGTGTATTCATGATTATATTGGTATCATGTGTTTGTTGGTGTTGTATATGCCTGATGGCTGTTGATCTTAGTTGTCGTTGTTGTGATATATACTGGTGATAGTCTTACCAATTGAAGGGTAAGTGTTTGACATATTTATGCTTTGTGATGAATTGTTTCATGATAGGTGATTATATCATGTTGTGGTTGATGAGGGTTTATGATGTCTGATATGGTCATAACCTGTGTTGATGTATGCATGATTGGTTGATATATCATGTTGATTGGTTTGCATGTTTATGCTGATGTTAGATGTATGCATGATTAGTTGATATATCATGTTGATTGTTGAGATTCAGTTATGTTGAAAGAATGTATACATAGACTGATTGATGTTGCATGCTAGTGATGTGCGTGCATATGCATTGTTTGGTGAAGTTAATTCCCATTGTGCGGAATTTGACTTGGATTGCCGATAACCGATACCCGAGTGAGGATGGGTGGTTAGGCTGGATTCGTGTCCGGGTGTTTATGGACGAATCGATGGTACTGTATCCGGTTGATGATGGATCAGTGTTGGGTGACTTGGTCACGAAGTCGGTACCGCATGCATTAAGTCTGCATTTTAATTGCATGGAATAGTAACATGTTAGGATGTCTTCCAGTGTTACTATTCTCTGATTGATGATTGTTGTGCATGATGATTATATGGTTGCAATTGTGTATTGAATCTGGAGTTATGTTGAAATGGGTGAATTAATATGCTTGAAATATATTGTTAATTGAGAAGCTTATAATATGCTTTAATTATGAGAAGTCTCACCCTTACTTTACCATTTCAGATTAAAGTTAGCAGCTGAGGAGTCGGTGAGGATGGCTCTAGAGCTTATCGTTTAGTCCGCGTGTCAGTGTCATGCTCTGATTAGATTGTAACACTGGGGAACGTTAGATGAGGAATTAGACTTGGTCTATCATTTATTTAAAACTTAATGGGAATAATGTTGATTGAATTTATTCCGTTTTGGTTATGGTATCTTTCCGCTGTGTAAGACATGGTTTTAGCTTGATTGAAATTAATTGGAAATGTTGATCCTCAGTGTAGCATGGCTACTGTTTGAATGAAGTTCACCTTGTTTATTAATTGTGACATCCCTAATTATATCATGTTAACTCTGATTAAAGATGATTTAGATATTAATTTAATTGATATATTCGGGGTATTTAGATGGGGTGTTACAACCCTTGCCTCCTTTGGCCTCAAGTGTTCCATGCGGTGTAACCACCCCCCGCCTTCTTTTGGACTCGGGTGTTACATAACAACCCGTTGTAATCTGGTTCAGTGGTGTATGGTGCTGAACTTGATAAGGTGGACTACGGTTCGACCCCCCGCGACTTACAATTTGGGAAAGCAAAAGGGTTACCAACTTGTGTACTAGAACCCTGTGCATAAATGACCAGAATCACTAACCGACTACTCTACTATGTGCATGTGGAAAAGATAAAGGGCTTAATGTGATTGCACTAGAATGAAAGCGTTTGATTTCGAACGAAAAGAATTAGGTTGAGTTATGATAACATGGTTTGCACTGGTTTAAATAGGGTGAAGGATTTTGATCATATTCTATGGTTTCATGTCATTTCTGTATCATTAGTGTTGAATCCTAGTTTCATCTTTCTAATGTAAAGCCCCTCAACCACGTACGATTCGAGTCATGTCGTGTGATTGTGTCAGAACTCGTACGTTAAAATATTCTTACTCTATTATTTGCTTGAGGACAAGCAAAGGTTCAAGTGTAGAGGAGTTTGATAACCCGAAAATGTATCATATATTTGAATCAATTTACATGAATTTTATTTAAATTAAGATACTCTTTATTTGTATTATGCCAGTATTTTCTATGTTTTCATGTATTTAATGTTTACAACGCATGTATGAAGAAATTCGCAATAAATTTGAGTAAATCAAGCTTAAAATCCACAAAAGGGTAAAATAGGCAAGCATGTGGTGTGATAGTAAAAAGGGGTGTATGAGAAGCAAAGCTTGAAGAAAAGAAATGAACGAGCACAAGGCCCAGTCCATGAGATACGCTCCTTCACCAGCCCAACAAGGTGTGACCACCGTCACACCCCTCTCCAATAAACCCTAACGGTCGCTACGAATTAGGACATGAAGAAAGTTGTGGCGATCGTCACAGGATATCCCCAGCGACCGTTATAGAGACCTTTTCGTCAGCAGAAAATCCAGGAAAGAGAGAGCTTCACGTAACGGACCCCTATTTCCCAGCCAAACCCTCGCTCTATAAATAGAGGTCGAGAGGCCTCATTTTACTCTCTCTTTTTTCACTCTCACTTTTCTGTTACGCTGTTAAAGTTTTCCGCAGAATTTAATTTCAGCTACCTGTTTCCTTTTTCCAGTTTCCTTTATTATTCAGTTCAATTCATATTTTCTCACAACAGTTTCCACACCGGAAATTGTTGTGAACCTTTGCTAGTTCTAACCTTACGTTAGAATCAAGCTTTTATTTTCCTTCTTGCATTTATTTTCCGGAGCAATTAAGGGCAGATCTCACCGACTTTGAGAAACACTTGACGCTTAAAGATTTATTCTGCAATTTTTTTAAGGTTTATTTTAAAGCCTTAATTTAATTTATTTGTTGTCAAAATTGTCTGCAATGCCTGGATTTATGTTATTTGATGTTATTTATTATTGTTGTTGTGTTATTGAATTTTATAGTTTGCCAGGCTAATTTAATATTATCGGTATGTAAGGTCACATAACCGACGGGGTTTAGTAATACTAATTGAACAACTCCTTTTTAAAGAACAATTTTCTGGTTTCAATTTCCAATTTTAATAACCAACTGTTTTGTTACGAGAGTAAAATACAGATAGAAGTTAGGATCAATAAAACGAGATTTTGAGAAACTAACTAGGCAGTGGTAACTGTGCATTAACTTAAAATACAACGAGAGCGCTTTTAAGTTAATTAGATTTTATTTGTCTTCAAAAACTATTTTTAAATTTTAAATGATACAGCGAGAGCGCTCACTTAGGTTTAATTATAGGATCTGAATCAATAAACACGAGAGTGTGAGAAGAGGGTATTTAAACAAATATTTTCTACTGCAAGTTGTTTTAACAATCCGAGTTGTGTCGATGAATTGCTAAATCCCCGAGGTCCGACCTTTACATACCGATATCTCCCCTTGAATTTAAACTAAATTATATTCACTTAAGTTCCCTAAACCCAAATCAATTATATCATTAGCCTTAGATTTACGTAGTAACATAAGATAGCGATAGTTCGATATTTAGTCCCTTGGAATTCAATAATCTTTAAAGCTACACGCGATAGGACTGTATACTTGCAGTCTAGATTTCTTAAGACACATAAAGTCGGGACCATGTGCAACTTGATATTTCATATTTTCCTTTTGACTGTGTTTATCTAAAACTCAATTACAATCCTAAGAATTGTAATATAATCAACAAGGCAGTTTCAAGTTTGATAACCAATGATTTTTCTATACGTATTAGTTGCACAATCAATGAATTTAATAATTTGCGATTAAACGTACATTAGTATAAAGAGATAGCGATAGATAGATATAAAGGACACGATGATTTATTTAGGCAGTTCACTAATTGTCCTTAATATGGTTACGTCTGCCCCAATTCCGTTTAGAATTGAGATAATATAACTTACTTAGCAAAAAAAAAGTTTATAAGAGAAATGCAGCAACCCAACCCTGCAAACCCCAAGCTTGATGTTGATAATTCAAAGTTTTCACTTGGCTGAATCTAAATTGTGATCGTTGTCACTCAAAATTTCCAATTGATTCACTGTATCACACCACTCTTTTGCAACAACTGATATAAAACTACCGTGATGTCATGTTATCTCCTATGTACTATATACTCTTAATTTTATGTATATCAATTTTTTTACCCATTTTCTTTCCCTCCTTAACTTTCCTGTGTCCATCTTCTCAAACCTTCACCACACAATCTTAAATACTATACCACACTCCTCTTTCGCTTCTTCTCCTCAACCCCATCACCAACCTCCACCCGAAATGATACTGAATTAATCTCCAAATGAAATGAAGTCGAATTAACCTTTTGTCTTGGAGTGAGCACACGTCTTCTTTTTATATAAAAATGGTCAAAGAAAAAAATAATTTTGGTCAAAATCACTATCTAATTGATTAGCTTGCGACATAGATTAAAAGCCAGACCAGGAGCCTCATTGTAGGATAAATTCGTTTGATAATCGATTTAAGAGAAAACTTTTGCATCCTACTTGATTATGAATGCTTTATAATTGATTATACTTAGGCCAAAATTAATAATAAGGACATTTTAAAAACGTATGAAATTTGTAAAAGATATAACATTTGGTCTAAGTAAAGTGTTGTTTTTATGATTATCATATAGAAAAATGAAAAACCTTAGTATTATAGAACACATACTAATTGTGTCGGATAGTAAGGATCATAAGAGCTCGTTGAAAAGGGAATTGCTAAATGACTATTAGGTGCTTCCTTAATTTTGTGAGCTATTGTGAATTAGGAGAGAAAGCTAACAAAAAATAGCTTAAAAAAACATAACAAAATTACTAAGAAACATGTCTTTCTCTTAAATGATAAGAAAGCTAACAAAAATAACTTAAAAAAAATATAACAAAATGTAACCTTTCATAAGGTATTAAAGATTAATACAAAATTTTATCAAGTACAAACAAAATAATTGAACATTTTAAGTCTCTTTTGATGTCTACAATGAAAAAATTCACGACCTTTGAAAGTGTTGAAGAGCGACCAACTCTAATTATTACAAATTCAAACTTCTTATTTTCTTCAAAAATGTCAAGAAGCAATAAAAATAACCAATTATTCAAAGTGGGAGGAAACAACAAAAATAATATTAGATTTTCAAAATGAAAATAATTAGTGTTATTGAACAAAAGTTACTTTATAAATAATATATTAAATAGTAAAACAGTTTTCTATTATTATTCAATGAGAATTTTTTTATTTAATTATGTCATATAATTCATTTAAAAATATTATAGATTTGACATTTAACATGTGATTAATTGACAATAAAATTATTTTATATTATTAATATAAATTTTTTATTTTCAATATTTTTTTTTAAAATTAAGTAACCTGAACCTAATAAAATTAAATATAATTAGTATATCATCATCTTATATAATAATATCTTATATTTCAATGTTATGAGTTTGTTTCTCTACCAATGAATTATTATTGAGTATAAATTAGACGATTTGAAAGTGTTCACTAATATACGTTTTTAAAAAAGTAAAATTTATATAAACATATTTTATTAGATAAAAGATTTAATGAAATAATCAACTTTATATTTTTAATTATATCACATAGACAATCAACTGCGTTTGATCCGAAGTCGTGATTTTTTCTCATTTTTGTGGTTGGCTTATTTCGATTGAGTATTCACTAAATTTGAGTTTTGCGATGGAGAATCATCTTGTTGGAGATTGTTTTATGCTGAAATTCACTTGCAACGCTCTCTTGGATGTCACTTTCAACGTTTGTGGATGTTTTTCTCGGTAGATCTATTGCAAGTTTGTGTTTATGATGTTGAGTTAGTATCTTGAGTTTTTGATTTTTTTGATTGACTTCAAATTGTTTGAGATATGCAGGTTTTAAAATTTGAGTTTTTGATTTTTTTGATTGACTTCAAATTGTTTGAGATATGCAGGTTTTAAAATTTAAGATTTTTCTCTGTGCGTCGACACTAACTTAATAACTGCATCAGTCTTCTGGATTGAAGTGAGTTTAGTTTTATATTTATATCATTCTATTTGAAGTTGGATTGTTGGACTCAAAAGAGTCGTTTTGCTTGCTAGATTTTTTCATAGGTAGTTGGTTCGTGAATTAATCTGTCTTAGCGATCGGCTTATACACCATGTTGAAAAATAAATGCTCACAGTAGATTTTATTTTTGCTATTTGGTTTCACGTTCGTAAATTTTGACAAATAGTGTCTATTGTGTGTGCACTTTTATTTCAGTATATAATTCAATCTATTTGATCTATTATAATGTTTCTGTGTTTGATTCGTATGGAAAGATTTATGGGCAAGTGGCAAACTGCAGTAAGTCTTTTATTTATAGTGGAGCAATGTCGCAATCTTGCTTAAATATTTTAGTTTCTATGTCAGGTTTCAAGGTTGGGAATGCACCTTTTATTTACCTTGGAGTTCCCATTTTTAAGGGTAAGCCTTGTGCCAAATTCCTCCATCCTATTGCGTAGAGTGAAGCTGGTTAAATCCTCTATTGAGAGTATGTTTCTCAATTCCATGTCCATTTATTTGTGTCCGATTTCATTGTTAAAATATATTGAGAAAGCTTCCCGCAATTTCATTTGGAGTGGTGATATCTCTAAGTATAAATATGTCACAGTTGCTTGTAAAAGTATTTGTAACCCTTTATCAGAAGGTGACCCTGGTCTTTGTTCTTTATTGGATCTAAATGCGGCGACAAATTTGATGTTGGCTTGGGATTTTGTGAATTCTGATGATTCCTGGGCGATGCTTGCGAGAAGTCGTGTTATGAGAAATAGTAAATTCATAAAGCATCATATCTTTTCTTCTCTTTGGTCTAGTGTGAAAGCTGAGATTCCAGTTATTTTTTTTAGAATACCTCATGGCTACTTGGTAACGAAGCTTCAATAAGGTTTTGGTTTGATTCTTGGTGTGGCCCGCCGTTAAATTTGGAGATGGGCAACACTCCGAAGTCTGATGACTTAAGAGTTAACTCTTTTATTAGGGACATAAACTGGGACTTCTGCAGCACGCCTTCATTCCTCTTTCCGTTCAGGCCAGTATTCGTGGCTGTAGAATCCCGTTTGAACTTCGCCCGGATAAAAAAGTGTGGACTTTCTCGACTTCATGAGATCTTTCGCTTAAGGATGCCTATGATTTCAAGCGAAGTTCGGGTATCTGTTTTCAATGGTGTAGTTGCCTTTTGTCTAAGTTTGTTCCTCCTTCAAAATCTTTTCTTGTTTTGGAGGCTTTTGTGTAATAAATTGGCTACGGACGAGCAGCTCAAGAGGAGGTCCTTTGCCTTTCCCTCGATGTGTAGCCTTTGTAAGCATCCTCTTTGGGATTGGATCAAAATTAATTGCGCCGGTGCTTCCCTAGGTAATTCAGGTACTTCTTCTTGTGGCAGTATTGCTAAAGATTTTGAAGGTAACTTTCTTGGCGTCTTAGCTAATTGTATTGGGGGTATCCAACTCTCTCATTACCGAAGTCACCGGTGCTATGCTAGCTATTGAGTTTGCCTATGAGAAGCGTTGAAGCAAGATTTGGTTGAATCAGATTCTTTAGCGGTGGTGCGGGCTTTCTCTCCATATTTCCGTGTGCCATGGCATCTCTGTACAAGATAGGTTAATTGTGTGGATATTACAGAAAATATTTCTTTTGTAGTTTCACATATTTTTAAAGAAGAGAATAGTTATGCGAATTCCTTGCTAATATAAGTCTAACGGTTAATAGATACACTAACTACAGTAGCATCCCTAATTTGTTGAGGATAAATTTTATTAAGAATAAGCTGAATTTGCCTTTCTTTATATTCATTTATTCTTGAGAGGGTTTTGGCGTAATCTGTAACACCCCAATTCTACCCAACGTTTATATAAAAAATCAGAGTGCCAAAAATTCCACCAATATGAGGCATTACATTCATAATTCGAAAACCATCAACTTAAAAAGTCTATCATAGAAGATACACAACACATATTAATCCAAAGAACTTATAACAATTAATTAGTCTTCAAAAATACTTCATATTTATTCAAAAACTACGCAGCAGATTCATAATATTTCAAAACTTCAAACAAAATATAGCATCTTTTAAACAACTTAATTCATGGAAACAAATTCTCAATGTATTAACATCAACAATGCAGCGTAAAACAACATAAAATCAATAAGCGTTCATTTCCCTCCGAGTGCTACGTATCAGAGCGACGACGCCAAAAGGCACTAAACTCTTTACTCCTCGTTACCTGCACGTTACCAATATAAAGGTAACGACCAACAAAATAGAAAAGGGTGAGATATCTACCAATATAAACAAGTGTATGATAAATAATATATTAGGATTGAATCATACAAAATTATCACATCACAATTAACACGTCACAATAACTTCCCAATCAACAACAAAACAAAACCACTTCATCGTTAGCAACAACAAATAATTTAATTCACAATTAACAACGACATGATTCAAACGAGACACAACAATGTATATGCATGTGGTACCAACAGAGTGTCAACTCCCTTCACTATTGCCAATTAATAGAGGCACAAGGCATAAGCCTTCTTCACAATTCCGCCAATACAGGCCTTCACAAATGCAAATGAAATGCGATGCTAACAACATACAACAACAACATAAATTCACTTCACGAGGCATACGCCTATATCACTGTTATTACCAATAATCAGAGGTAATTATTGTCACTGAAAACATCCTGCAACTTCACATAATTCAACATACAACAACATATTCCTCGCCAATACTTCACAAATAATTCAACAACGTGATACATTCACACATTTTCAACAAAAAAAAATAATCGTAATCACCTACTAAAATATACGAATCATTCTGACAATTTCTAATTAATTCCGGACAATTATTTACACTGCTTAGTTTACCAATTCGGTTAATTCGGTACTGACTTTAAGTACTATTGTTACTATTAATTATTATGAAGCTGCTAATTCTCTATCAACTATGTTTCTAATATTAAATTAATTATGTTACCATACTGCCAGTTTAAATGAACAAATTAGTACTCTTTTCACTAGATTCACTACACTGCCGTTTTCCATATATTAAATCAGGTAGGGAAAGTACTGTTATATTAATCATTTCCTGCTGTACTGGTTTTAATACTAACTAGTTACTTCTACTATTTTAATTAAATCAATTCCATTCATTCATGTACCAATTAATCTCTTCTTGTCAGTTAATTAATGTTGCTGCTACTTTAACCTTGCTGCTAGCATACCTCTCTTGTACTGCTACTTTCAAAATTGTTCACTGTGTATTACCTACTACTCATTTAATTCTCAATATATTAATTTCACTGTACTGCTACCAAAAGAATCACTGCCGGAACAAAATTACACAAGTGGACCCCCATAGAGTACATGAGACGACCGCTACCTTCCCTACAACCAATGAGAGGCGTCTGCCTCCATTCCTTTCCCCCTAGAGGGCGCCCGCCTTCCTCCTCCAAGGCCCCCGTCTCCACTTTTGTTTCTGTTTTGCTCTGAGGCGTTCGCCTCCTCTTCCTATGGTGTAAGAGACGCCCGCCCCACCCCTGTAATTAACCATTTTTCCAATCGATCAGTGTAACACTAATTCTTTACATCACCATTATTTCTATCCTTCGATTAACATCAACAAACACTAATATAAAAATCAACCATTTAATTCACATACGGTCTACACAAACAAAGATAATTTCGTACAATTTCATCCCCACATACGATTTATCATAATTCCGTTTAGAGAATTAGAACCCCACCTCTTACCTTAAATCTGATGGTGGTTATAACTACGATCGAATTCCTATTTTTTGGTTCCGGTTGTGCACTCCTTATATCCTCTCCTAGCCTTTGTGCCTCCACTCTCTTCAATTGATTTCCTTTCTTCGTAAAACCCTATTTCCTATTACTACCTTCACTTATATACCAACCTATTATTTTACTCTATTAATAAAATAAATTCATTATTCCACTCTTTTAATAAATCAAATATTATTCTATCATATATTCTTATTGACCAATTAAATAATAATTCCTTATTTGCTATTTCTTACACTATAATAAAACCCACTAAATACTCTAGTTAATTAATTTCTATTCATAATAATAATTCTCCGACTAAACTGATTATTCATTTAATCCTTTTAAACCGATTTATAAATCCGTTAATGTCTCTTATAATTATTTCGATAATTACTTCTTCGACTAAATTCCAACTAATAATTTCTTAATAATTCGTTTAAATAATTAAATGAATTTTTCGGGTGTTATATAATCTTCCTCCCTTTTTGTCCCTTTTTTCTTTATATGAATGCAATCTTATTAAAAAAAAAATGAAATTAAATTATTTGCCTCCTTCTTCCTGATGCTCTAGTGGCCACTCCTCTATTGTCGCAACCCCATGGCGGCGTTTACTCTCAAACCCACCCCCAGAACCGCACATACACCCCCACCCTCCTCCTCCGCCTCTTCTCCTCCTCCACCCAAACCGACGCCGAACAAATCTCCAAAATCCTCCTCCACCACCACAACCCTTTCCACTCCTCCGAATCCTCCCTCCAACTCAACGGCATAACCCTAACCCCCAATCTCCTAACCCTAACCCTAACCCTCCTCAAACACAACTCCAAAATCGCTCTCTCCCTCCACAACTTCTCCAAATCCCTCCCCAACCCACCTCTCTCCCTTCCCTCCTACAATCTCCTCATCGACATCGTCTCCAAAGTCCACCAATTCGACCTCGCCTCCCAGCTCATCGTCGAAATGACCCAACAAAACCTCCCCCCTTCACCCACCACCTTCCTCATCCTCATCAAACGCCTCATCTCCGCTAACCTAACCCGCCAAGCCATTCGATGTTTCTTCGAAATCGAACCCTTCACCGATGCCCAATTAACCTCCCAACACTTCACTTTCTTGCTCGACACGCTTTGTAAATACGGCCACGTTAAACCGGCGTGTGACTTGTTCAACAAGAATCAAAACAGGTTTGTACCTGATGTGAAAATGTATACTGTTTTGATATATGGTTGGTGTAAAATTAATAGATTTAAGACTGCATTGTCGTTGTTAAACGAGATGAAGGTGAAGGGAATTGAGCCGAATGTTGTTACGTATAATGTTGTGTTGAATGGGATTTGTAGGAAGGCGAGTTTGCATCCGGAGGAGAGATTTGAGAGGACGGTGAGGGATGCGGAGAAGGTGTTTGATGAGATGCGTCAGAGTGGGATTGAGCCGGATGTGACGAGTTTTTCGATTGTTCTTCATGTTTATAGTAGGGCGCATAAGCCGCAGTTGGTTTTGGATAAACTGGGGTTGATGAAGGAGAAAGGGATTTGTCCGAATGTGGTGACATATACTTCGGTTATCAAGTGTCTTTGTTCGTGTGGGAGGATTGAAGAAGCGGAGGATTTGATTGATGAGATGGTGAGGAATGGAGTGAGTCCTTGTGTTGCGACGTATAATTGTTTTTTTAAGGAGTATAGAGGGAGGAAGGATGCGGATAAGGCTTTGAAGTTTTTTAAGAAGATGAAGGAGGATGGGTTATGCGAGCCGACGGCGCATACGTATGGTGTTTTGATTGCTATGTTTTTGAAGGCGGATATGATTGGAGTTGTGAAGGAGATGTGGAGTGATATGCTGGAGAGTGGGGTTGGACCTGATTTGGATTCTTATACGGTTTTGATACATGGGTTGTGTGAGAGGAAGAAGTGGAGGGAGGCTTGCCAGTATTTTGTTGAGATGATAGAGAAGGGGTTTCTTCCTCAAAAAGTTACCTTCGAGAAACTTTATAGGGGTCTCATTCAGTCTGATATGTTGAGGACTTGGAGGAGGTTGAAGAAGAGGCTTGATCAAGAGTCCATCACATTTGGTTCAGAGTTTCAAAATTATCATTTGAAGCCATATAGGAGATGAGCTACTATTGGTTCACATGAGGAGGTACTTTTGGGTTATGAGACTTTTTTTATGCCTTAACTTAATTTTATATCCGTGTTTAGTTTTTTTTTTACATTGCATACTTGATGTTAGTAACTTCTTTGGTCGTGATGAATGGGTTAGTTGGTTTAGTTGGAAAAGAATATAGCATAAACTTGATATTGAGTTGCTCTGTCCCTTGTCTATACAGTACACTGAAGCTGTTTTGGTTTTTTGTCTCACTTAACAATTTGACAAAATTTGTAACTCTTCACTTAATGCTACTCAGGTTGAATCAGAGAAGAAGAAAGGGAACAAAAAGCATAATGAGAGGATTCTCTGTCTGAGGTGTTTTTATAGTTGTGCCATTCTAAAGCGAGGCATAGACTTGTCATCAAAACAGCATTTATAGTGTTAAAGCAAAGACTAGCAACTAAGTTCATATTATAATACAGAAGAGCATAGTTTGGGATCATTAGCCAATGACATTCTGATGCACAGGTTCCTCATTGAGACAAGCATATACTTGCTTCTTTGTAGAGGTGTTACGGTACAATCATAATATTTCATGCTTGCAGGAAGAAGATTGAGCACTCAGAAGTTAGACATAGGGGATGTAATGTAAATTGTAACACAAAAGTTTTTCTTATTTTTTTTATTGCGTCTGCCCAGTAACTTATAAGCTCTTCCTTTTATTGAGAAGAGTTAAACATTTTGACAACAGTTAATATGCAGGCATTCATGACAACTTTTTAGTTTCATGGAATTTATGTCTAATCTGAAAGTCAGAAGATTGAAAAGTTATGTTTGTAGAATATTCATGTATTGAGGACAAATTCAAGAAGATCAAGGCTAGGGAATGCAAGAGGCACAGTTTAAGAAAAGAGGAGGAGTCATTTGGAGTGAGGAAGAACATTGGAAATCTCTTGAAGTGAGCATAAAGCAGGATGATTGAGAAGAGGAATCATCCAATGAAAAAGATGAATTCTAGAAATAAGGAAATCCAAGCATCTGGCTAGTTTCATGAAGGCTGAGCAATGAAAGTCCCTTTGCAATTGAAAAGTGATGACAACAGAGCATAGAGCATACTTGAAGGATGTTGAATATTTGAATTTATTACCCATGAATGTAATACTCCTTTGGATTCTGGGACGGATCCGGAAATTTTAAAAAGTGGGGTCAATATTAATTTTCGTATATAAAAATTAAAATAATATAATATAAATATTCATAAAAATTATATAAATATTTATGTGCAAAATGATGATATTGTATATCTAAAAAGTTAAATATTACAAAACAAAAATACTAATGTATATAAAAAAATCACAACTTAATAATCAAGGATTATAATTGCTCTCTATGTGTCTTCGTATTTTGAAAGTGTTGTAAGATTTTTTCATTTTCAACACCTCTCTATGTATGTTATCAAGCAATCATTCAAAAATTCATCCCCCATCCGATTGCAGAGTTGATTCTTCACAAAATTCATAGCTGAGAAACTTCTTTCAATTGATGTTGTAGCCACAGACAAAAGTAATGCTAACTTCAGAAGTAAATACACCATTGGATAAGCAATGTGTTTTTTAGTCTCCACCATCATTCTTGAAAGATCACTAATTCCTTGTAAATTAGAAAATTGCTCACTAGAACAAACATCCATGATATAATTTTCAAGTTGATTGTCGAGTCCCATGAGCTTTATTTGAGAAAATTCAGACGGATAAAATCGAGCCAACTTAATCAATTTTTCCTTATCAAATGCACAAAATGAATTCGGTGGACTTAAACTTGCTACACAAATAAGCAATTCACTATTCACCTATGTAAATATATTATTCAACTCTTGAAGTTGTCTATCAATCACTTGATAAAATATCTCGACTTGAGAGTGATGCAAGTTTGAAACTACTTGCACATTACGTCTTGGTTTTCCATGTAACATGAAGGCATCATCCATATTTATAATGTCAATACCATGTTTCTCACAAAATAATGTCACTTCGTCAAGTAAACTAGACCAACCACATTCTCTCATTTTTTGCAATCTTTCTTTTGATACTTTAACAAATGTCATCGCATTTACAATATCTTGATCTTTTCTTTGCAGTGCTTGAGATAAATTATTAGTAATTCCCAATATATTTCTCATCAAAAGAAATTTAAAAAGAAATTCAAAGGATTTGAAAAGTATTCCATAATTGACGAGTTTCAACTTGTTGCCCTACGCTAAGACTATCTTTTAAGATTATATCTAGCACATCACACACAAAAGGATACAGAGAAACCAACCTTAGTAATGTTCCATAATGTGATCCTCATCTAGTATCTCCAGCTCCCCATCTAGTATCTCCAGCTCTTGTCAGTGTAGTTTCTTGATTCAAGCTGCGACTAGTTAAAATTTCTCCACTCTCTAATGCTTCCATTACTTAAGAATTTGATTTTCTCTAAGAATATCTCTCCGCTTGCATGAAGCTCCAACGACATTAGATAAATTGTTAACTACAAGAAAAAACCAATCAATGTCATCATGCTTTTTAGCAACTGCCACAAATGTCAATTGGAGTTGGTGAGAAAAACAATGAACATAGAATGCACACATATTTTCTTTTAAAATCAAACTTTTGAGGCCATTAAACTCTCCTCGTATAGTACTAGCCCCATCATATCCTTGTCCACGAACTCTTGAAAAGCTCAAATTATACTTTGCCAATATGGACTCTACTGCAAACTTTAAAGACATAGCACTTGTATTTGCAACATGGACAATGTCAAGAAATCTCTCAAGGACACATCCTCTCTTGTCTACATAGCGTAACACAACAGTCATTTGCAATTTAACTGAAACATCTCGAGATTCATCAATTAAAATAGAGAACAAATCATTGTTAAGATCATCAATAATAACTTTTGTGGTCTCACAAGCAGCAATTTTCACAATATCTTTTTGAATGCTAGGTGACACTAATTTGAGATTTCCACGAGATTTTTTCAATACTTTATCAATCTCTTCATTATTATTACAAAGAAATTGTAGAATCTCGAGAAAATTACCTTTATTCTTTGAACTCATCGATTCATCATCGCCACAAAATGCCAATCCCAACTTTAATAAAAGTCAAATACAATCAATCGTTGCAGTTAGATGAATTCGATATTCCCTCTTGATCAAGTCAGATTGTTTGTTGATAGCAACTTCAATATGTTGTTTTTGATTCATTAGTGCATTACATTTTCTCCAAGCTTGACTGTGAGCACTATTAGGACCTCCCACATGGACGTTGAGTCTATCTTTCTTTTTCCAATTTGAAAATCCCTCAGTTACAAATGCATCCCAACCTTTGTGTTCTCTTATCTCATATCTCCTGAGGTAACAACATAAACAAAAGGACGCATCTTTTGATACACTATATTTCAACCAACTTCCAAATTCAAAAAACTAATCAGGATTGAACTTACGTAAAGACGTACCAAATTGTCGTTGGGGAAATTTATGCTCCTTTGGTTGATAAGGCCCTTTTTGTAAATAATCTCTTCAGATTTCATCTCGATCACTTGGATGATAACATGACATTTGATTCCTCTCTCCAGGATCAACAGGAAGGTTATCTAAATCAACATATAAAAATCTTTTTTTCAAAGATGGCTCTAATTGTTGTGTTGATGCATTTTCCACTTCATTAATTTGTTGAGACTTTAACGTTGATTTTCTTTTAAAATAATTTTTCATTTCTAACACACAAAAATATAACTCTAATTAGTTACTTAATTGATTTTAAAACAATTACAAGCATAAGCTTAAAATTAAAATCATGATAAATAAATGAGACAAAAAATATAAAATCACAACACAATAGAAAAAAATGAATGAAAGGAAAAAACTTACTTGAGCTATTTTCTTTTGTGCTTTAGCTTCACTTTGATAAAAGATAAAAAAAAATGTAAATAGAATAGGAGACTTGTTAAGAAAAGAAAAAATAGTGTGAAGAAGAAAGAATAAGACAAAAATAGAGAGTTGAAATGATAAAAGAAGTGTGTTGCTGTAAACTATTGTCTACCCGATTAAAGAAACTGTTCAATTTTCTGCCTTTTTAATTTTCATTTACTTCTCGATAAAAACAGGAAAAAAAATCAAGCAAAATATACTGTTAGAGTTTTTTATGTTTCCTAGAGATTACACTTAAAATAAATGAGTGGTGTGGTAACATTGAAATATTTTATGTAGGATTAATATACCAAATATAATTATTATTGATTTTCAAATAAAAAATCAAGTGGGGTCACTTGACCCCAATTATGCTAACGTGCATCCGTGCCTCTTTGGATTTAGTTTTATGATTGATTGATGATGGTTCTGTTTTTTCTGAATGTTATGTATATTCATTTTTGTTTTGACACACTTAACTCAAATGACCATATGACACACTTTAAGGTGGTTAACATCTTCATAGATTACTTAGTCTTTAGAGTAAGGTTTAGATCTTTGTACCATACAAATGTTAGAATTTGATTACAAGTTAGAGTATAAATATGATATAGGTGTTTTAACAAGAATAAGCTTAGTCAATAAGTAATGATTAATAGTAATGTGATGAAGCTTAAGTAGTATTGAAGCTTAAGTAGATGAGACAGAAAATATTCATTTTAATTAAAAAACTACTAAATGCAGTAGCAACAAGAAAAAAATCTGGGAGTAAAAGTTACTCATTTTCAACATGGAGTGAATTGGATTAAGCTAAATAAACATAATTACATCACTAAGATAAAGTGTATAACAAGTTGGATTACATCTCTACATGAAACATATAACATATAATCCTGCAGTTAACAAATCTAAGCTTTCATAACTGGTCAATGTATCTAATTAACCATATAACTAATTACATGAGATTACATAATGTTACAAGTTTGTTGTCACTGTGTTATTCAGTTTCTGTGTTTAGATTCTGAGAGTATATAGCTAGTTCAAGGATCGCGCTCATTTGAAGAATTTACCGCCTTTTTTCCCCATGTTTACCTCCTTTGATGGCAGAAGATGTTTCGTATCCGGCCTCCATTTCAACTCTTTGAGAGTCGTAAATAACGTTGCGAGTGCAGGAGAGATTTCACTGTCTTTTATGTTTTTACAAGAGACAACTCTAAGGCACTCGAGATCATTCCATGATTCAATCACGGATTCTAAACCTTCGGTTGTAAGCAATGAGCATCCTTCTATGTCAAACAGTTTTACTCGCCTGAAAATGAAACCGAGCAACAACAAACATTCAGTAACGCATGAATAATAGAGTGATCAGTAATAGAAATTACTTATCAGTTTCTCATTGCAAGTTTGGATTACATTTTGGATAACTGCAAAGATATATTTGATCCAAAAATATCGATAGTTTCTTAAGAATCTAGGTTGACTGCAGTCAAAATACAGTCACTGCGGTAAGCATACCTTGATGTCAGATCAAAATCAGACAATTCATATTTCCATTGAGATTTCAAATACCAACTCGGTTTACAATCTGTTCAATCATGATCTAATGACTAAAGATGCACTGACAAGGTCGTATTTGACGGCGTGCAAGACGGACTATCGCACGAGACCCAAACTTTATCGCAGTTAAACCCTACCTAAGTAGGGTCTCATAAAATCCCTGTCACTGTTAAAATGTGATTAAATAGGACCTCTAAATGTTTTGTCATAGTTGAATCATGGCTAACCTACACAGGACCTCCAAAAACTTGAGACGACTTTGATTGACAACAAAAGAACAAAATAATGCATTGTGTCTAAAAAATAAAGTGTATTTACATTGTCAAAGGATAAACAAAGACATGCTAAATTGCTAAAATTGGTGAAGCTGTCAAACAATTTTATAAATCTCATCGGCAACAAAGGAACAAAATATCGCATTGTGTCTCGAGAAAAGTGTTTTTTCATTGTCAAACGATAAACAAATACATGTTAAATCTCAACAGCAACAAGATTACTAACCAATTCAAAACTTCAAATAACATTCACATTACCTGCAAACAACAGCCAAACGGAAAACATCATCATCCAACCCCCAACAATCCTGAAGAACGACCTCCTTAGCCGACCTACAAACCGAAAAAACAGCTCCCATTGCATTCTTATCCCTCAACTGACATTTCTGAAAATGCAAACTTTCAAGCGCAACACAAAACCCTAAATGTTCTTCCAATCCCGGATTCCCATCAATCCCCTTACACGACACAAACCTCAAAGTCTTCAAATTCTCACAAAACGAAACCCCCGCTAACCACCCATCATCCATCCTATGATCAACAAAAACCAACTCTTCCAACATCAAACAACACGACCCAATCGCTTTAATCCCATCGAAACTACCTTCACAACCAACAAGCTCCAATTTCACCAACCTCTTACACCCTTGCGCCAAAATAGTCAACCCAATATCCGAGACCACCGATTCATAAAACCCATCAACACTCCCAATCAACTTCACAACTTGCAAATTCCTACACGCCGCAACCCCGCGCAAAACATTATCGTTACACTTATGCAACTCAAGTTCCATCAATGTAACACACTCTTCCCCAATACTAACCAAACCCTCTTCACTCCCACCCGTCACCTCCAACTTCCGTAAATTCGGACACCCTTTCGCAACCTCTTTCAATCCCCTATCAATAGCTTCAACCGGAAGCAACTTTTTCCCTCCCTCGGAAAACCCGAAACACCACCCAGTATCAACCCGCATTGAAACAACATTGTGACTCACCAAAACCGAACCTTTTTGAGGATAAACAACGAAAGTCGAAGGAACCAAGTCAACATGAGTAAGATTAGGGAATCTATAAACCAACCTACCAGACAAAACGAAGTTCAAATCGAAGATTTTCAACGACCGGATTAACCTTCCTTGGAGATTCAACCACCGCTTCGACACGAGTGAGTTCGACTTGAATTGCGAATTCGGAAGCTTGGAGATGATTCTGAGGAGAATTTCGTCGGAGAGAAGAAGTGTGAAGTCGAAATTGGGAATTAGGGTTTTGGAATTGGGGTCAGTGAGAGAGTCAAGCTGCATGGCAAGGACCATGTTGTTGAAGGAATGAGAGGTTTTGGAGTTGAGCCAAGTCTTCAATGGCGGAGAAGGGAAATTAGGGTTTGGGAATTTGTTTTTGAGGAAGGGGTGAAACGACATCGTTTTGAAGCATTACCAGTTTTTCAGTGAAGAAGAATCTTTTGCATTTCTCAATCAAAGCATTGAAGATTGATTTGCAATTTTGTCTCTATGTGTGTGTGATAATATTAATAATAATAGTAATAATAATAATAATAATAATAATAATAATAATTTTTTTATTTTGATTATTTGAATATTATACTATATTTATTTATTTTGGTTTTTGTTTTTTGTTATTGGTAAAAGACAAAAAGGTAGGTTGGGAATTGATGTCCTATTTATTTTTGTTTATGGTTTTTTAAAATGATTTTAGTTAGTTGTTAACAATTGTTAGATGGTTAATATCACTATTTTTCAATGGTGTTATTTTGTGAATTTTATTGAGTTAGGAACACCAATTTATTTCTGTTTAATTACTATTTATACAATACACAAGAAGTTGATTTTAATAACTTGTAATAAATATAATAATTAATTATATTTTAAAATAAAATTTGATTAAATATACTGATTAACAAAAAAAATTATAATAGAGAAATTTCAGATATAATTATTTAAATGTGATTTTTAATATTTTTCAAAGAAAATATGACTGTGTATAATTTTATCTCACACGTGTAATTTTCTCTTATTTTTAACCCTAATAATGTTTAAGTATATTTATCTTATTTTTATTAGAAAATAGTAAAAACTCTTAAAAATTGTATTTAAATTTTTCTATTTATAATTAGAGAAAATGAAATTTTCGTTGACAATGTATTTAAATTTTTCTATTTATAATTAGAGAAAATGAAATTTTCGTTGACAATATAAAATATATTTACACTATCAATCAATATATACCATCTATTCCTTCAAATTACATAATTTTTAAAGATATTGATATGACATTAATATAATGATTTTGATTGGTTATATGTGTAATTTTTTTTTTAAGAAACCAAAATGAATTATAATAAAATAATCCTATAGCACAAAATGTATCTCTAGAAGATGCAAAAGTTACAACACGATCATCAGGTACGAAAACCTCACCCTAAACCCAAACAAACCAAATTTTTTACTACCAAACATGCGATCCAGAAATGAAATTAACAGACTTAGCATTTACCCACATAAAAAACATCAATTTAATAACATCAAACAATTGATATGTGTAATATTATTTTATTATTATCTGTACTAAAGATGTTCGTGGTTCAATTTGGATCAATTTTGAAATAAAAGTCATTCGATCCAAAGATAAATTTATTTGTAATTCGATTTAGTTCTGAATGATTGACTAGAAAAATTTAATCAATCTGATTCAATTTAATCCAAATCAAAAACTCTAATTTTTATTAAGATTGTCATATTTTGAATACTATTTATTATTTATTATTTTAGTTTAATCTATTTATTTGTAATTCGATTTAGTTCTGAATGATTGACTAGAAAAATACATATGTGTAAGAGAAAATTATACATCTGTTATATTTTGATTAAAAAATAATAAGAATCACACTTAAAGAATTGCATGGGTGGTTCTAAGGTCCGACCACCCTAGACATATGCCCAGGCTCTGACCCCAAATTTTTTTTGGGGATGAAATAATTTGTATGTTTCATATCCCAAACTTTCCCATATTTCATATATTTTTAAGCGCTATTTTATAATGATTGAGTGTAATGTCCTAGAAGATAGCAAAAAGTGAGGGTAAAAAAGGAAAATGTGGGAGGATATGAGTTTTGAATCTTACCTTTCTCTTTTTATACGCTTTTTTCTCTTTTCTTATTTGTTAGTCTTCTTTTATTTATTCTATTTTCTCATTTTTACTATTTTATTATCAAATAATTATCATATTAGAATTATTATTGCTATATTATTAATTAATACTATTATTATTAACATTATTTTTATAAGATTTATTGTATTTTTTATTAGTCTAGATTTATGTTATGAATATTACTATTTATTTAGATATTATTATTAACACCTTTAAGTTTTTGTTATTAGAAATTTGTTTTTATATAATCTCTTTCATTTTTTGTCATTTCTATTTTTAATAAAATACAAAATATTTAATTTTTCAATCAAAGAAGCACACGGTTCTGATCTTCATTGGCAAAGCAAAATCATCAATTGGATTAGACAAAAGTGTTAATCGATTAAATAAGTTAAAATTTTGCCTCTAAATTTTGGTAGTTCTTAATTCATCTGGGACAACTTCAAGATATTCTTTAAAAATTTTTGTTTAGTAACGTACAATTTGAAAATAGATTTTAGTGTGTGAACTTTAACCATGCGCTTTTACAATATATCCCTTATGCTTTATAATTTGTTCACTCACTACTATATTAGGAGACACCACAAGACTTCAAGACTTTACCAAATGCTTTCTCTTTTGTGGACAATTCCTTAAGTAGTTTCATATATGACCTTAGGTTAAATTCCATTTGATTTTCATCATCGGATAGTCAAATTCATCAAGTCTATTGAACAAGTTTACCAAATTCCGAGGACTCTGAAGAAAAGATTCTGAACACTCTAAAGAAGACATTGACAGTTGGTATTTGTGGTTGTAAACATTGACAATTAGTCTTTGTTTGTGTTTGTAATCAATTTGATTATAGTGTATTAAGTCATTGTTTAGAAAGGTAAATACCTTGGTGGATGGACTGAATTAATTTTGTTAATAGTGGGTAAGGATAAAAATAGTTGTGTTCATTTATTTTTGTTCTTGTGTTAACTTCAAGTGCTTGGTTTAAAAAATAATTGATTTTTAGAAACCCAATTCAAACCCTCATTTCTTGTATTTCTTCAATAGCTTTGGTTATGGTATTGATTATTATTAAACACTTCACCGTATCATAGAAATATCTAGAGTTTTTAGAAACACTATGGCTGAAATCCATCCACCTATTGCACATATGTTGAAAGAGATAACTACAGTGCCAAACCTCCAATATTTGATGGAGATAAGTTTGAATACTTGAAATATAAAATTGAAGGAGTCTTTCTCGGTCACAATGTAGATCTCTTAGATATGGTAGTCGATGACTATACTCATCCAATATATGTTAGTGGCAAAAAAGTAGAAATAAGAGTGATGATTGAACAATAAAAATATCAAAATATGTTTGGGAACAAGATTATGATAATAGATATATCAAAATAATTAATTTCTTCCCCTTTGTCAGAAATGAAAAAATAATAATTTTCATTTATCGAAGATCAAAGTACAAAGAGTTTTAGAACACAAAAAAAATCTAGAGTTCTAAAAAACAAAGGTAAACAAAAGGTCTAAGGTATAGGACGAGGAAGAGGCAACATCGTAGCCATGAAGTTCTTTATCATGTTTGCAACGTCAAATATAGAAGCACTATGCTCCTAAGATATTTCATTTTTCTTGTCCAGACCTGCTTTAATGATGGTATTGGACTTCTTCAGCTCATCAAGAGTATCCTTCAGCTCAACTGGGGTCTCTTCAACAACAACAATCTTCATACTCCTATAAGAGGTACATTGTCTAGGAAAATAATTATAAAATTCAACCAACACAGAAGCAACAACATTTGAAGGTTGATCTCCCATTGCATAAGCATGACCTTCTACTTCCGAAGCAAGAAAGCAGAAAGGAATAGGAGAAGGTGCTTGAGCAGCAAGCATAGCCTCCTGCTTCTTCTTTGCTTAATGGGTAGAATGTAATTATTTTGATATATATATATATAATCTCAAAATATAGTACCCAAACATTTTCTGATGTTTTTGTCACTAACATTGCATGACTTAGGAACTTTGAGAAAGTTCATTGAATTTTTCCTAAAAGACGAACTCTAGAGTTTTGAAGGAAATTAAGAATCTAGAGAATCAGAAGTGATGAGTTATTTACCCTTTTGTTAAAAGGAAATTCAAGCACACTCTGACGTATGACAAGTTTAACCAGAATCTGATACACCATTTTATTCTGATAGCAAGCTCTAAGATGAAGAATTTTATAATTCCAATTAAACTCTTATGGTAGACTAGGTCAGACACCTCATCACATTATGATAGTAAGCTAAGAATCTGAGATAAATATTTGCGCATCACTAGTCAGACTCTGATGGTTTGTTAATTAGGAAGTATTCCTTCATGCTAATTGATTCATACTATTTTCTCAAAACTTCTTTAAGTATTTAACTCAGGGGGAGATTCTGAACAATAATAAACAAGTTATGAGAGTATAGAACTTAAGGGGAATTGTTTAGCTAAATTTGAATTGTTTTATGTGATTAAACCTAGTATAATTTTTTTAAATCAAAATACATGATTTTGTCATAATCAAAATTGGGGGGATTGTAAAAACAAGATTTGATTCTACACCTGACCTTGATTTTTAATGACAACATTACATACATGATTAGATAAAAATTCAATACCCTAATGGCTTGTTTATTGTGTAGCTTTTGTTAACAGGTTTTGACTCTGAAGATTTGACGTGTGACGTCATAAGATTCTGGATTCAACATACTATGAGATACAAGAGTGTGTTTCATAGCTAATAATGCTTCTAAAATAACAGGTTGTGATGAATGTTAGTTTTAACACTTATAATTGTGACTTTGATAGTAGAGCTTCTGAAGGGTTCTCAAGCTCTGAAGATTCCAAGCTCTCTTGCTCAAAGGTTTTGAAGACTCTAAAGACAAGGTTCTGTTGAACAAATTTTGAAGATTCTGAAGACCGACAGTTCCGAGGAATAATTTATGAAGACTTTGAAGACAAGGTTTTGTTGAACAAGTTTTGAAGACTCTAAAGAAACGATTCTGAAGACAAGGTTCTGTTGAACAAGTTTTGAAGACTCTAAAGAAAAGATTCTGAAGACAAGGCTCTGAAGACCGAGTGCTGAAGACTATGAAAATAATGTTCTGGTAACCAAATTCTGAAGACTCCAAAGACATGGTTTTTGCTTAGAAGAGAAGATCAATGATTTTACGTGAGAAATAGTAAAAGATCACATTCTTCCACGTGGCATAAAGATTGTACCATTGGTGAGATGTTGTCTACCACTCACACTGGAAATTATGCAAGAAGATAACTTGAAACTTGGTATTCATATTTTTCCGTCCAACAAATTTATTTTTGGCTATAAAAGGAAGACTTGGAAAACAACAAATTTACGCTTACTCATTTTTCCAATGTGATACTGAAATTACTTTGAAAATCATTTGTAAAGTTTTGTAAATCAAGGAAATTTTATTCGTTAACTTGCTGGCAAGGAACTGTTGTTCCCTAAGTTTCTCTTAAAACTGTTGTGTTATTACCTGTACTTCATTTTTGTGTAATCAACTTTCAAGAAGCAATGTTGTAAACCCACAAACTCGTATTCAAAAGGAAGTTGATTATTCCTTGAGAGATTAAGGATTTAGTCAAGATTCTCATGAAGACATTGACAATTGGTCTTTATGGTTGTAAACATTGATATTTATTCTTTGTTTGTGTCTGTAATTAGTTTGGTTATAGTGGATTAAGTCTTTGTTGAGAAAGGAAAATCACCTTGGTAGATGGACTAGATTAACTTTGTGAACAATGAACTAACATAAAAATAATTCTTTTTTTTTTCTTGTGTTAACTTCAAATACTTGGTTTAAAAAATATTTTATTTCTAGAAACCCAATTCATATCCCCTTTTCTTATGTTTCTTGCACCTTTAGAATTTGGTAAATCCAATTTAGGCGGGATCAGTTGCATTACAAAGCTAATTTAAAGATCTATGGTAATATTTATATGTAATGTTGTGATTAATCATTATTTTGAGGTAAAATAGAACATGAGTTCAACAAGTTTGGTAAAACTAATGTGAAGCCCTAATGCGGAAACAAATGTGTATATGGCAATACAAGTTTTGAGAAATACATGGTGAAGTCCTAATGTGGCAATAATGCGGAAACCAGTGTGTATATGGCGATACAACATTCGTTTTCATTTCTACCAACTGCTTCATATCAATTGCTAGTTTTGTCATGGATTACTTTATATCCTACAAGATCTCTTTGATAATATTGGAACACTTGATGACAAATATCACTCTAATACAACATTTTAATTTTCTTAAAGTTTTGCCTTCTCTTCATAGTTTCTCTTCTCAATTTGTTGCCATTCTTTCGCACAAATAATAACTAAAGTTTTTGCAGCTTCTATATCAAAATCATTATACACTAATTTAAATTGTATATGCTCTTCTTTTTCTTCAACCACATTAATGAGTGAGTTCTCTTCTTTTTCTTCAGGCACACATTTTTTTCTACAATTGCGCTTTGATCTTTTTCGAGTTGGGTATTTTGGATAAAACTTAAATGCATTATACCTACCAAAGTTTGCTAGGCTATAATAGAAGTTCCTTTTCTGAGATCGAAGATTGTGTATAGGGTTGTTTCTAGGATTGTGAGTTGATGAAGAAGGTGCAGAGATCGTTTTACTTTGATGTTTTGTTGACTCAAATGAGTATTGAGACACTTGGATATTGGTTGGAGGTTTTGGAGGAATTGAAAACCTAACTATGTGAGATTTCATGTGGCCTCCTAAAGCTTTTCCATTAGAAAATGACTTGTTACAAACGAGACATACTCTACTTTTATTCTCCATAGTGTGACAATATCCTACACTTCCTACCACTTTGCCTAAATATCAAATGTTTAAATAGACATGATAAATTATTTGCAATTTACTTTTGGTGCATATGAGTGTAGGTAGTTAGTTTAGGGGATGCACCTTCCTAGAAAAAAAGGGAAAAAAAAAAACTAAATTTGTAAAAAAACCAAATTAAAAATTCATTTCTTTGGATTTGAATTATTCCTTTGAAAAAATAATGTTTATCAATTAAAAATATTTATATTAGAAACAATTTAATAATATTAAAAAAAGTCAATAATAAGAAAAAAAATTGAGAATCAAAATTCAAATGCATTTAATCAAACAATTCTTAAAAATTATAAAAAAAACAAAAATGAAATTGAATTACTATTTTTGGATATGATTGATTCCTTTTAAAAAAATAATATTTACATATTAAAAATAAAAATAATTATTTAAAAATTAAGAAACAATTTTTTGAGACTCAAAAGTTCAAATACATTTAATCAAATAAAATAATTAAAAAAATTCAATAATAAGAAAAAATGCCTTGAGAATCAAAAGTTCAAATACTTTTAATCAATCAAATATTAAAAATTATTAAAAAACTAGATTGAATTTCATTTTTATTTTTGTATTTGATTGATTCTTTGAAAAAAATAATATTTACCAATTAGCAATATTTATATGATAAAAAATTCAATAATTATTAAAAAAAATTGATAATAAGAAACAATTTTTTGAGAATCAAAAGTTCCAATACACTTAATCAAATCAAAATTATTAAAAACTTTTTTAAAAAAAGAAACATTTTTTAGAGAAACAAAAGTTCAAATACATTTAATCAAACAATTATTTAAAATTATTAAAAAAACAAAAATGGATTGCATTATAATTTCTGGAATTGGTTGTTTCCTTTGAAAAAAATACTTACCAAATAACAATGTTTATATGAGAAACAATTCAATAGTTATAAAAAAATATTTTTTTAAAAATCAAAAGTTCAAATGCATTTAATAAAATCAAAATTCTTAAAAAATTCAATTAATAAAATAATATTTTGTAAATCATATTAAATTATTGAAAAGCTCTATAATAAAAAACAATTTTTTGAGAATCAAAAGTTTAAACACATTTTTTAAACAATTATTAAAAAAACAAAAATAGAGTTGCATTATTTTTGGATTTCACTGATTCCTTTGAAAAAATTAATACTTATCAATTAACAATATTTAAATGAAAAACAATTCAATAATTATTAAAACAAATCAATAATAAGAAAAAAATTGATAATCAAAAGTTCTTGTACATTTAATCAAATAAAATTCTTTAAAAAAAATTAAATCTAACAATTATTAAAAATGGTTAAAAACAAAAAATGAATTGCATTATTATTTTTGGATTTGATTGATTCCTTTGAAAATTTTAATATTACCAATTAACAATATTTATATGAGAAACAGTTCAAACAAATCAATTATAAGAAATTTTTTGAGAATCAAAATTTCATATTCATTTAATCAAATAAAAATTATTAAAAATTAAATAAAAATAAACAATATTTTGAGAATAAAAAGTTCAAATACATTTAATCAAACAATTATTAAAAATTGTTTTAAAAAAGGAAAGTAGAAGTATTATTATTTTTGGATTTGGTTGATTGCTTTGAAAATAAATTAATATTTACCAATTAACAATACTTATATCAGAACAATTCAAAAATTATAAAAGAATTCATTAATAAGAAGTAGAGAAAATTGAGAATCTATTGTTCAAATACATTTTATAAAATTTAAATTATTAAGAAATTTAATACTAAAAAGATATTTTGAGAATAAAAAGTTCAAATACATTTAAGCAAATGAAAACTATTTAAAAAAGTCAATAATAAGAAATATTTTTTTGAGAATCGAATGTTCACATAAATTTAATCAAACCAAAATTATTTAAAAATTCAATATAAGTAAAAAAATTGAGAAAATATATTCAAATACATTTAATCAAACAATTATTGAAAATTACTTTAAAAACAAAAGTGAAACTGTATTATTATTTTTACTTTTGAATTTATTTGATTCCTTTGAAAATAATTAATATTTACCGATAAATAATGAGAAACAATTCAATTATTATTAAAAAGTTCACTAATGAGAAACAATTTTTTGAAAATTAAAAGTTTAAATAATTTTAATCAAATTAAAATTATTAAATTTTCAATAATTAGAAATAATTTTTGAGAATCAAATGTTCAAATATATTTAAGGATTAATAGTCATTTTATCTCCTGTCATATATGATGAATTCTAAAAACAACATTGTAAAAAAACACACACAGATTCTATTGGTGCGGTTTTGTTGATTTTATTTATTTATTTATTTATTTATTTTAGAGACGTGGTTGTCAACTGAAATTTTTTAATTTTTTTTTAATTTTACTTTTTTTATTTAAATTTTTACAATGGATATTTTTTATTTTACTTTCTTTTTATTTTATTTTCACGCTTTTATTTTTATATATTTTAAAGTTTGGAAATTTTGGATAGTTAAAATTCTAAAATTTTGACAACAATGGAACCCATGATAATTTGGATAATGGAAACATTCGTTACCACTTAGCTATTTGTTTTCCTTGTATTATTAGTTGCATTAAAATGTATATATTACATTTAAACACGACGAGCTTGCGGATAACACAATTTGATAAAATAAAACGAATACAATAATACGAAAACGTGGTGAAAATAAATTAACAAGTTGAAAAATAAATATTTGAAATTAAGAACAAGTCCTATTTCAACTTGTTAAAACACAAGTCACCACACACATAAACAAACATAAACAAACATGCTTGTTTTACAAAGCTGCTTTTTATTGTTAGTAACCTCCTCGCCATTATTGCCAGCACTAAAGAAACCTAACAACCACACAACAAAACAACAACACAACAAAAGGAAACACAACATATATAAAGTAAACACACAACATGTATAAGTAACAATATACAAGTTCATATACAAAGTCTATACAACATATACATTAATTACAAAACTCAAAAACAACGGAATTATCGCAATACAGAAACAATAAAATCAATCTCCGGCAACGACGCTATTTTGTTCGAATGCAACTATAGCAGGCAAGCAAAAAGTAAAGTATTTATTTTTACCGGGTGATATATACCTGTTAGGTTATATCGTATCGTGTCCACAGAGATTGGATATTGATTCGTCGTTCGACAATTCTATCGTTAATGAGTTTGAGAATAAATTGGTTGAAAAGAAAAGACAAAAAGTAAATGAACAAAAGCTATAAAGGATAGACAGCTTGTCTGGAACGAATGCACACTACCTGTCACAGACTTAAATCTACCGTCCAATTATACTCATCTTACAATACTCATCCGTGTCGTCACATACCTCTCACAATCTAAGCTATTTCTAACCCAAATTGAGAATTCAACCGCATCACTCGTAACGACTATGTCTAGCTCGAAACTCATAACACAGAGGCATTAAGATCAGATACTCTAAGTAAATGTAAGCTCTAAACCCATATCTAGCATTCAGAAACTAACAAATAATCATCCTAGGTAAGGATATAAGCAATCTATGTCTAGCAAAGCTCAAATCCCTAACACAAGGTAAAAACCTAAGACAATCACCAACACAGATTCATAAAACAAGCTCTATACAACGCCAAGGGAAAAAAATATACATGTGTTCACAGTAAAATATACATACAACCCAACAAATAGAGCAATACATAGAGAAAAGATGAGATAAACCACAAATTTACACCGGTTTGTCAGAGCCTATCGAAGACCAATCCACCTTCAATCATCCATAAGCAAAGCCTAATGTTGTTTTCTAAGCTAATCTATCAAAAAGTATAAAGTGATGGAATTTGGGAGCAAGAATCCACCCCAAAAACCATAACTCTAAAAAATGAAGAAAAATGAAAGTATAAATAAAATATGGTCCGCACACGTCACCCTAAAAGCGTCGCCCAACGACAGTTCATATAAACTTGGCTTAGATTGAGCCATATCCTCAACTTGAAACAAATATCTACCATCGCCCGACGACGATTAGCTTTTCCCGGCGACACAAATTTTCCTCGCCCAACGACCCAGTAGCGAAGCAAGGCAGGGCCAACTCCAAAATTGATCCTTTCTTCTCGCTCCACCACCGCCCGGCGACGCAGATGCGATGGCTCTGGCCATCGCCTGACGATCCATGACAGTCCAACAACTTTTCTTGCTTTTCCTGCATAAATTCCATGGCTTCTCTCTTTGCCTTATTCCTTTATTAATCAACTATGCATCTTGGAGCTCCATTTGGACTTTATTCTCAATGCTCCAATAATGCGACAAATACCTACAAAATATATACAAAACTAATCAATCGGTACAATATATACACAAAATGCAATAAAATAATTTACAACAAAAAGTGGGGTTATTCAACGATATTAACAACAAAAGAACAAATAAGTGCCACAAAACATATATACAAAATAACTACATTTTGGCACTTATCAACTCTCCCCAACTTGATACATTGTTTTTCCTCAAACAAAGTCAAGTAACCCAAAAAAATAAACAATGATAGTCAAATAATCACGAATCAACAAGTTTTAAATCGGAAAAAAAAGTATGGTTCAAACAAAAATGTACACGAGCAAAACACATACTTGCCACCATCCTACAACGACTACATATAAACGAAACAAATCCTAAGTACAAAAATCATGCAAAACATTCTAAAGCAAAACAAGATCAATCATGAATCACACCTAGGAAAAATTCATCGGTAGATGAAGAACACACAAAGGTGAGGGACAAAAAACACTCATCCACAATCTTGCAAACAAAAGACTATATTATGCATTCATCCAAAAACTTATTGAAAATACAAATGCAAGAATCACAAGGGCTTTTCAAGGTTGTAATGTGGCTTGGTTAACAAACAAGTGATAAGTCCTAAAGCTAATTAAAACTAAAACTTTCCTAAACCTAAGGGAGTGATCAACTCACAAAGTTCCAAACAATACAATTTCAATCAAACTTTTTCTTCATCACAAATTATCAAACCAAAACACCTTATTTATTAACAAAACATTATTCATACTCTTTTTGTTTTTCTTTTTCTAAAATTTTTTTTTCTTTCTTTTTCTAATCTTTCTTTTTCACTTTTTTTCCTTCTTTTCTCTTAACCTCATACCAACCACAATATAAGTACATAAATATTCCTTTCCCCAACTTGAATCCAACCAACATCATTATATGAATACTCCCTACTTTCTAAGGCAAGGTAAAAATTCATACAACAACATATAGTTGAGGGTTCAAGAAACAAAGAAATCAACATCCGTACAAAAAAGGTAAATTCAACACTCATAGACAAACATCAAGTTCAAATAAACATGGATATTGATAAAAGCTCAAAGGAGTTAACAAAGGTTCACACACTCACAAGGTGAATTGAATATTTGGCCAAGGTAGTTGTGCTCAAAATGAAACAAAATGCCTTGATCCTTTTCATGCATTCATACAATCAACACAAAACAAAAGATTAAGCATAATAAAATCCAGCTAAAACAAGAATGTGGCCTCCAACATATGTAAACAATGGAAAACTTCCTTACATTTATGGGTAAAAAGAGAACTAAAGTGATTCAAGTCATGAGCAAGTAATGCAAAAAGAATGATGGCATGATAAATGTACAAATGGTAAATTTCCTAAATATGTTATGCTATAGAAAGCGATAAACGAGTACCTGACATGTACCAACTTTGAAAACTATCATTATCATACATCCGCGAGTTGAAAAGATCAAACTCAGAAAATCATCAAATGCAACCTCAAGTTACAAGACCAAAACTCGAGTCCAAACAACAACAAAAGAATTAGAAAAACAAAATTTACAACATTTACATCCAACAAAACCCCTCAAGCTAAACACGACGAGCTTGCGAATAACACAATTTCACAAAACAAAATGAATACAAATAACAATACGAAAACGTGGTAAAAATGAATTAACAAGTTGAAAAGAGAAGATTTGAAATTAAGAACAAGTCCTATTTTAACTTGTTAAAACACAAGTCACAACACACATAAGCAAACATGCTTGTTTTACGTTGTAAGCTCGACGCCTTTATTGTGCGAGCACTAGTAACTTCTTCTCGTCATGCCATGGTATTGCCACACTGCACAAACCTAAAGAAAGTGTCCTAACAACCACACAACAAACGTTACGAATACGAGACAACTTACAACAATACTTGAAAACAAGGAAAAGCACACATATGTACAAGTATGGAAAGTAAACACACAACATGTACAAGTAACAATATACAAGTTCATATACAAAGTCTATACAACATATACATTAATTAAAAAACTCAAAAACAATGGAATTATCGGAATACAGAAACAATAAAATCAATCCCCGACGCCATTTTGTTCGAATGCAACTATAACAGGCAAGTAAAAAGTAAAGTATTTATTTTTACCGGGTGATATATATCGGTTAGGTTATATCGTATCATGTCTACAGAGATTGGATATTGATTCGTCGTTCGACAATTCTATCGTTAATGAGTTTGGGAATAAATTGGTTGAAAAGAAAAGACAAAAAGTAAATGAACAAAAACTATAAAGGATAGACAGCTTGTACGGAACGGATTCACACTACCCGTTACAGAATTAAATCTACCGTCCAATTATACTCAGCCTACGATACTCGTATGTGTCATCACATACCTCTCACAATCTAAGCTATTTCTAACCCAAATTGAGAATTCAACCGCATCACTCGTAACTGTAACACCCCTTCTAATTTACCCGCGATTTATATATATTTAATCAGAGTTATAAACATAACGACAAGGGCGTCACAATTTAAAAATTTAAAAATAACAAAACAGTGATCATGCCTTTTACTGAAGAACTTATTAAATAAAACAAAACCAAGGATTATGTTTATACAGCGGAAATAACATAAAATCCGGAATAATTCAATCAATAATTATTCCAAACATAATTCAAAATAACAAGTTTAAATCCATAAAACTCCAAAACGATCGTTCCCCGGTGTTACAACTACCAGAGCATGACACTGTCACGCGAACTATCTAAATAGCACAGCTCTACAAGCTGTCCCAACCAATTCCCGAGCAGCTAATCACTCCGATCTGAAATCATCAAAGTAAGGGTGAGATTTCATCAAGATTAAAATGCATTATACGTTTCTTTAAAACAATACAACAATCAATTCATTATTCCACCCTTATTAACAACATTAGAATACGATTCTCAAATACAATTCACACATTCATTATGCATACAACAACAATCAATGCAATTATAACACTGGAAACCATCCTAACATGTTATAATTACATATGCAATGCAGACTCAAATGCATGTGGTACCAAACGTGAACCAAGTCCACACCCTGTTCCGCTTACACCTCGGAAAATAGCGTCAATCAATGATTCGCCCATACACCACTGGGTCAAGAATCTAGCCTCACCACCACTATCCATTGGGTACGGTTTTTGGCCCTACAAGTTAAATTCCACACAATGGGAATAAACCATTACCAAAATGCTCATGCATGCACATCAGAAGCATGCAACAATTCAAATATGGAATATGATCACACCGCATTATTCCAAATATAATCAATAATAACAATAGCATATGGTAACATCAATCATGAACATCTAATGTCAATCACAACCCATGGAATTAACATACTGCACATTTACTCAATAATTAATTTACAAATTCTCAACGAGTTCTTATTACGGAAGCCAAAATGATTCTTCCAGATATCCATTATTGGTGTTGAAAATATTTTTATTAGATAATAATCGTTCTAAGCTTTCCAACGACACCAACTATGCCTAAATCGGAGTTACGGTCGCAAAGATATGACCGAAATCGTTTTCAGAAAATTTATGTTCTACTTCTATACAGCATGTGTCGATCCAAAATGCTATGTGTCAACACATAGACTGCTTGTGTCGATCCATAAGTCGTATGCATCGATACATACCAGTTAAAATTCTGTATTTTTAAAAATCACTTCAGTATGTATCGATGCATAAGCCTATGCATCAATACATAGACTGCATGTGTCGACACATGCATCGTATGCATCGATGCATACATGTAAAATTCTGCATTTTTAAAAGTTGATTCAGTATGTATCGATTCATACGCATCATGTGTCGATGCATGGCTCTGTTTTTCTCCCTATGAGTCGATGCATAAGATTCCAACGCTTCTGATTTTCTACTTTTCCACTGCTTGCATCGATTCATAAGGTCTTGTGTCGACCCATACAGTTAGTTTTTCATCAAAACTCAGTTTTTCTCATTGTTTTCCAATGCCCATTGATCCCAATCATCACTAAACCTCATATCATCACAAAACAGAATTATTTCATGTGTTTTTACATTCAATTGACCACATAATTTCGTTTTCTAATTAGCCTATGATCATATTACACAAATTCACCGTTCATAACAATTTCAATTAAGGTTTTACATCGGATTATAACGGTAGGGCACAACCTAAAATCATAATTCGAGATTCCTAACGGATTGAATTATTCTATTGATCATCAAAACCTATAAGGCATAATAATCAGATCAATCCCCCCTTACCTCGCGATGAATCTTCAAATTCTCGGCGTGTGACTTTTTCTCCTCTTTTCTCTTCTCTTCTCCAATCTCACGTAGAACGCAATCCTAATTCCTCTTCTCACTTGTTTCCTTTTATTCCTTTATTTATTCCTTTATTTATTCCTTTTTATTTTCCAAATAATAGAAATAAATTAATTAGGATTAAGTAGAGCTTTTTTCTCCATACACCCTACAATTCAACTTCACACCCCCAACTCTTCCATTATTTAATTAATTAATTAAATCCCTTAATTCAAAAATGCCAATAATTAAACCTTTAATTAAATTAATAATTAAATTTCTAATTATTTAATAATTGAATTAATTTGGGGTGTCACAACTCTCCCCTACTAAAAAGAGTTTTCGTCCTCGAAAACATACCTTAGACGAAAAGTTCGAGATACGAGTCTTTCATCTAGGTCTCCAATTCCCAAGTTACATTTCCACCTGTTGGTCCTCCCCAAGCTACTTTCACCAGCGCTATCTCTTTACCACGTAACTGCTTCACCTTTCGATCCTCAATTCTCACAGGTAATGCTTCAACAGTCAGATTATCTCGCACCTATATATCATCTACCTGAATCTCATGAGACGGATCAGGAATGTACTTCCTCAACTGAGATACATGAAAGACATCATGCAAATTCGCAAGCGATGGTGGTAAAGCAATCTGATAAGCAACTCTTCCAACCTTCTTGGTAATCTGATACGGACCAATAAAACACGGATTCAACTTCTTTGACTTCAAAGCTCGACCAATACCAGTCATCGGAGTAACTCGCATAAACACATGATCTCCTTCACTAAACTCAAGATCTTTCCTCCTCTTATCATGATAACTCTTTTGTCGACTCTGAGAAGCTCTCATCTTCTCCTGAATCATCTTGATCTTCTCTGAAGTCTGTTGGACAATCTCTGGTCCAATCACAACACTTTCTCCAGATTTGTACCAACACAACAGTGTCCGACACCTCCTACCATACAATGCTTCAAACGGAGCCATACCAATACTCGAATGAAAACTATTATTGTAGGTAAACTCAATCAATGGTAAGTAACTGTTCCAAGCTCCACCTTTCTCCAACATACAAGCTCTCAACAAATCTTCTAACGACTGAATCATTTTTTCCGTCTGACCATCTGTCTGCGGATGATAAGCGGAACTCAATCGCAACTTAGTACCCAAAGCTTCTTGCAGTCCTGTCCAGAACTTAGACGTAAACTTCGGATCTCTATCCGACACAATACTAGAAGGAATACCATGCAAACTTACAATCTTCTCTACATACAATTCTGCCAACCTTTCCATAGGATAATCTATTCTTATCGGAATAAAGTGAGCGGACTTTGTTAACCGATCAACAATAACCCAGATAGAATCACAATTCTTCGCTGTCCTCGGCAAACCAGATACAAAATCCATAGAAATGCCATCCCATTTCCACTCTGGATCAAACAACGGATCCATCAATCCTAACAGTTTCTGATGTTCAATCTTTGACTTCTGACAAACCAAACAAGCATAAACAAACTCAACAATTTCGTTTTTCATTCCAGGCCACCAAAATAACTTTTTCAAGTCATGATACATCTTAGTAGCACCAGGATGAATACTCAATCCACTACGATGTCCTTATTCCAAAATACTCCTCCTAAGTTCTGCAATATCCGGAACACACACCCTATCACCAAATCTCATAACTCCATTCTTGTCAATTCTGAACTCACCTCCTTGACCTTGGTTAATCAATGTCAACTTATCCACCAAACCAACATCAGATTTCTGCCCAGTCCGAATTTCCTCAAGAATACCACTAGTCAACTTCAACATTCCCAACTTAACACTATCAGAAGTAGTCTCACAAACCAAACTCAAGTCTCTGAACTACTCAACCAATTCCAATTCACGAACCATCAACATGGACATATGCAAGGACTTCCTGCTAAATGCATCTGCAACCACGTTTGTCTTACCAGGATGGTAATTCAAACCGAAATCATAATCTTTCAGGAACTCTAACCACCTTCTCTGCCTCATATTCAACTCTTTCTGATCGAAGAGATACTTCAAACTCTTATGATCACTGAACACCTCGAATTGAGAACCATACAGATAATGCCTCCACAACTTCAAAACAAATACTACTGCCGCCAACTCTAGATCATGAGTCGGATAATTCCTTTCATGAACTTTCAATTGTCTTGAAGCATAAGCCACAACCTGCTTATCTTGCATCAAAACACCACCTAATCCCATCAATGACGCATCACAATACACAACAAAAGATTTTGCCAGATTCGGCAAAATTAGAATCGGAGCACTAGTCAACCTCTTCTTCAACTCTTGAAATCTTTTCTCACATTCAGAATCCCAAACAAACACTTGACCCTTTCTTGTTAACTTAGTCAACGACAAAGCTAACTTCGAAAATCCCTCAATGAACTTTCTGTAGTAACCTGCAAGACCAAGGAAACTACGAATTTTAGAAGCATTCTTCGGCGCTTCCCACTGAAATACCGCTTCTACCTTCGCAGGATCAACAACAATACCATTCTTGCAAATCACATGACCAAGAAAGCTTACTTCACTTAACCAGAATTCACACTTAGACAACTTCGCATACAGCTTCTTCTCTTTCAACAGTTCCAACACACTTAAAAGATGTTCTGCATGCTCTTCATCATTCTTTGAATAAATCAGAATATCATCAATAAATACTACCACGAATTTATCAAGATACGGATGAAATATTCTGTTCATATACTCCATGAAACACCAGGTGCATTAGTAACTCCAAACGACATAACAGAATACTCATAATGTCCATACCTCGGTCTGAATGCAGTATTCTGAATATCTTATGTCTTCACACGAATCTGATGATATCCAGACCTCAAATTAATCTTACTAAATACACAAGCTCCAATCAGTTGATCCATCAGATCATGAATCCTCGGCAATGGATATCGATTCTTGA
The DNA here is from genome assembly GCA_021764765.1 of Vicia sativa. Classification (NCBI taxonomy): domain Eukaryota; kingdom Viridiplantae; phylum Streptophyta; class Magnoliopsida; order Fabales; family Fabaceae; genus Vicia; species Vicia sativa. Next base: position 269,059,024 of record CM038796.1, on the reverse strand, counting down.
TTGTAACTTTGTTCAACTGCCTGTAATCAACACACAGTCTCATTGAACCCTCTTTCTTTTTAACCAATAACACAGGAGTACCCCACAGCGACACACTAAGATGAATAAATTTCTTATCAAGCAATTCCTCTAACTGCTTCTTCAACTTAGATAGTTCGGATGCCGACATGCGATAAGGCGCCATCGACACCGGACTAGTTTTAGGAATCAGATCTATAGTAAACTCCACTTCTCTCTCAGGTGGCAACTCACTAACATCTTCCGGAAACACTTTTGTAAATTCATCACCACTGGCAATTCATCACTCTTAGCTTTTCCTCTCACCTCCGTCGAGGAATACAACATAAACACTACCACACCATCATTAACAACTGCGCAACTCTGATCATCCATCTTAATTCATTATCCTTATTAGAGTCTTCGTTAAATCATATGGTTCACAAGCTTCTACCAAACTTCATTCATATTTATCACTTTATGCCCCATTTAGATAGCAAGACAATTGTATACCATCCGATACGATTTCGTCTACTATCAACAAGAGATTAAGGGTGATCAAGTCCTCAATTTGTCAATAGACATCCGATAATCATACTGGAGTATAAATCATCATTACCAACACTTTCTGTTCTCAAAATCATACTCGCCTCTTTGCACTTCCAACTATGACTCACGGTCCAAACGATTCCAACAACTCTAACCACTCTTGCACTGTCTTCTCAAGCAGTACCTTGTACCAATGACTTACAATCGGAAACATATCCGGGAAGCATCTCTTCTCCCCTACTTAGTTTCACACTACTCCTGCAATAAGCAATAAAAAAAGCAACAAGTACCGATAGTGTTGTACACACTTGTCGCGTACAAAGGGATAATGACATTAATACACTGGTCACAACGACCAACTATGCTCTGATACCACTGTTGTAACACCCCTTCTAATTTACCCGCGATTTATATATATTTAATCAGAGTTATAAACATAACGACAAGGGCGTCACAATTTTAAAATTTAAAAATAACAAAACAGTGATCGTGCCTTTTACTGAAGAACTTATTAAATAAAACAAAACCAAGGATTATGTTTATATAGCGGAAATAACATAAAATCCGGAATAATTCAATCAATAATTATTCCCAACATAATTCAAAATAACAAGTTTAAATCCATAAAACTCCAAAACGATCGTTCCCCAGTGTTACAACTACCAGAGCATGACACTGACACGCGGACTATCTAAATAGCACAGCTCTACACGCTGTCCCAACCAATTCCCGAGCAGCTAATCACTCCGATCTGAAATCATCAAAGTAAGGGTGAGATTTCATCAAGATTAAAATGCATTATATGTTTCTTTAAAACAATACAACAATCAATTCATTATTCCACCCTTATTAACAGCATTAGAATACAATTCTCAAATACAATTCACACATTCATTATGCATACAACAACAATCAATGCAATTATAACACTGGAAACCATCCTACCATGTTATAATTACATATGCAATGCAGACTCAAATGCATGTGGTACCAAACGTGAACCAAGTCCACACCCTGTTCCGCTTACACCTCGGAAAATAGCATCAATCAATGATTCGCCCATACACCACTGGGTCAAGAATCTAGCCTCACCACCACTATCCATTGGGTACGGTTTTTGGCCCTACAAGTTAAATTCCACACAATGCGAATGAACCATTACCAAAATGCTCATGCATGCACATCAGAAGCATGCAACAATTCAAACATGGAATATGATCACACCGCATTATTCCAAATATAATCAATAACAACAATAGCATATGGTAACAACAATCATGAACATCTAATGTCAATCACAACCCATGGAGTTAACATACTGCACATTTACTCAATAATTAATTTACAAATTCTCAACGAGTTCTTATTAAGGAAGCCAAAATGATTCTTCCAGATATCCATTATTGGTGTTGAAAATATTTTTATTAGATAATACTCGTTCTAAGCTTTCCAACGATACCAACTATGCCTAAATCGGAGTTACGGTCGCAAAGATATGACCGAAATCGTTTTCAAAAAAGTTATGTTCTGCTTCTACACAACATGTGTCGATCCAAAATGCTATGTGTCAACACATAGACTGCTTGTGTCGATCCATAAGTCGTATGCATCGATGCATACCAGTTAAAATTCTGTATTTTTAAAAATCACTTCAGTATGTATCGATGCATAAGCCTATGCATCAATACATAGCGTATGTCGACACATGCTTCGGATGCATCGATGCATACATGTAAAATTCTGCATTTTTAAAAGTTGATTCAGTATGTATCGATTCATACGCATCATGTGTCGATGCATGGCTCTGTTTTTCTCCCTATGAGTTGATGCATGACTCTATGAGTCGATGCATAAGATTCCAACGCTTCTGATTTTCTACTTTTCCACTGCTTGCATCGATTCATAAGGTCTTGTGTCGACCCATACAGTTAGTTTTTCATCAAAACTCAGTTTTTCTCATTGTTTTCCAATGCCCATTGATCCCAATCATCACTAAACCTCATATCATCACAAAACAGAATTATTTCATGTGTTTTTACATTCAATTGACCACATAATTTCGTTTTCTAATTAGCCTATGATCATATTACACAAATTCACCGTTCATAAAAATTCCAATTAAGGTTTTACGTCGGATTATAACGGTAGGGCACAACCTAAAATCATAATTCGAGATTCCTAACGGATTGAATTATTCTCTTGATCATCAAAACCTATAAGGCATAATAATCAGATCAATCCCCCTTACCTCGCGATGAATCTTTGAATTCTCGGCGTTTGCCTTTTTCTCCTCTTTTCTCTTCTCTTCTCCGATCTCACGTAGAACGCAATCCTAATTCCTCTTCTCACTTGTTTCCTTTTATTCTTTTATTTATTCCTTTTTATTTGCCAAATAATAGAAATAAATTAATTAGGAGTAAGTAGAGCTTTTTACTCCATACACCCTACAATTCAACTTCACACCCCCAACACTTCCATTATTTAATTAATTAATTAAATCCTTTAATCCAAAAATGCCAATAATTAAACCTTTAATTAAATTAATAATTAAAATTTTAATTATTTAATAATTGAATTAATTTGGGGTGTCACAGTAACGACTATGTCTAGCTCGAAACTCATAACACAAAGGCATTAAGATCAGATACTCTAAGTAAATGTCAGCTCTAAACCTATTTCTAGCATTTAGAAACTAAAAAATAATCATCCTAGGTAAGGATCTAAATAATCTATGTCTAACAAAGCTCAAATCTCTAACACAAGGTAAAAAACTAAGACAATCACCAACACAGATTCATAAAGCAAACTTTATACAATGCCAAGGGCGACAAATATACATGTGTTCAGAGTAAAATTTACATACAACCCAACAAATAGAGAAATACATATAGAGGAGAAGAGATAAACCACATATTTACACCGGTTTGTTAGAGCCTATCGAAGAGCAATCCACCTCCAATCATCCATAAGCAAAACCTAATGTTGTTTACTCGGCTAATTTATCAAAAAGTATAAAGTGATGGAATCTGGGAGCAAGAATCCATACCAAAAACTATAACCCTAAAAGCGTCTCCCGACGACGATTCATATAAACTTGGCTCAGATAGAGCCACGTCCTCAACTTTAAACAAATATCTACCATCGTCCGACGACTGTTAGCTTCGCCCGACGATACAACTTTTCCTCGCCTAGTGACCCAACATCGAAGCAAGGCAGAGCCAACTCCAAAATTCATCCTTTCTTCTCGCTCCTCCATCGCCAAGTGACGCAGAAGCGATGGCCCTCGCCTGGCCATCGCCCGACGATCCATGACAGTCCAACAAATTTTGTTGCTTTTCCTGCATAACTTCCATGGCTTCTCTCCTTGCCTTATTTCCTTATTTATCAACTATGCATCTTGGAGCTCCATTTGGAATTTATTCTCAATGCTCCAATAATGCGACAAGTTCCTACAAAATATATACAAAACTTATCAATCGGTACAATATATACACAAAACGCAATAAAACGTATTTACAACAAAAAACGGGGTTATTCAATAGTATTAACAACAAAAGAACAGATAAGTGCCACAAAACATATATACAAAATAACTACATTTTGCCACTTATCAGTATGTTACATGAAATATTTTTGGTTAATTTCAATAAATTAATGTAAATAAATTAATATAAAAAATAAAAAAGTCTGATTATATAAATTAATGTAATTGAATGGTATATTTTATAAAAAAAATAGCTTGAAAAATAAATTAACGTTATTTTTGAAATAAACTAAACATAATTTCAGTTTATAAAACAGTTATTAAATATTTTATATATAAAATAATAGTTTGCAGAAAATGATGGAGGGGGGATGGTGTGATGCACTTTTGATTAAAACCTCATATGGAGATGCACTCCTGTAAGTTATATGGAGATGCACTCCTGTAAGTTATATGGAGATGCATTTTCGTATTAATTTTTGTCAAAATTTAATGTCTGTCTCACTCTGTTTCAGTTACGAATGAATTGAACAACGGTGCATGCGAAAGTGCATTTTACGAATTTTAAGAGCTTTTTGAGTTTTTATACTAGGGTGTGGGAGATATCCTTATGGAGGGAGAAGTAACCCCTTTGTTTTTGGGTATTACTTTATCCACTCCATAAGATGATAATGGGCATACTGAAAATTCGAATTTTTCTTTCTATAATTTAGAGATGCATCTCTGAACAAACCTATAATACACACACTTCAACAATTTGTGATTGATCCACCCCATTTTGCCCAAATGTATTCCAAATATACATCTCTAGAACATTTCAAAGATGTACTTTAGTAATCTGCTATTTAGAGTTTTATACAATTTATCAGCTTCTTCTATTTTTATTGATTGTAGAAAAATATGTAAGATAATTTGTGTTTTAAATTGATTAACTGCAAACTCTGTAATCCAATTCATCATCTTCTATTTCTATTGATTGGAGAAAAACATGTAAGATAATTTAGAATTTTATACTAATGAACAATTTTTTTATACTACAAATAGCTTACATTTATAGGTGAAAATATGAAATGTAATTAGTTTCCTAGATATCTATAATTATATAATCATGTTGTAAAGTTGTTACAGATAAATTTGTCTAAAGAATATCTTATCAAATAAAAATAGACTTTTGAAGTTGATGAACATGAAGAAATAGAAGATGATGGACATGAAAAAATAGAAGATGATGAACTGGATTATGGAAGTGCATCTCCAAAATATTTCAGAAATATATTTTCGCGATAAGTTTGAGAGAAATAGACTGGCTCATTCACTAAAATATTGGAGATGTGTAATTTAGGTGCGCCAGGAGATGCATCTTTGAAATCTATGAGTTTTGTGACTTTTTAGTATAGTGAACTATCACCCTTAACAATGAGGAAGATAATACCCTAGTTTTTCGGACCAGGTATCATAAATTTTAAATTCCTAAATATTGTGAATCTTGTTGTTAATTACGACAAAATTCAATATCAAATTGTGAGGCAAAAAATAGTAGCAACCAAAATATATGGTCTACAACAATAATAAATCATACACAAATAATATAACAGAATAATATTAGAAAAAGATGAAGGTTTGTTTACCCAGTTCGAACAAACGATCTACTCTAGGAAAGAGAGAAACTCTCCAATTCACTATACTCAAAAATTTGTTATAAAAGTTGTTACAAGAGATTACATATGAGTTACAAGAAAATAGTCTTCGCCTTCAGGTTCCCAAGAACAACTCTGAAGGTGCCCAAAAACTATCATATTTTCTACCCAAGTATTTCCCAACCTCTTCATCTTTCAATATATGAATTACTCAAACTCAAGGTGTAAACAAGTGTTTCCCAATTCCCAACAACCTTAGATAACTCCAAAGGTTTCCAAAACGTTCCCTTTCTAAGGGTTCCTTTGAGAATAGACAAAATCCTATGCTATACCTTTAAACTTTTGCTCTCTCTTTTACTGTAAGTTCTAAGATTGTCACACTGTAATAACATAATCGATACATATTTATAATTGCTAAAATCCACCAAATCCAAAATATATCTCATTAATGGTTAGTATAAAAGATATTTTATGATGTTATAACATCTCTCAAATATTATAAATATCTCTTAGAATATTATAAATATATATCTTATTATATTTCTTAGAATATTATAAATATATATTTTTTTATATTTTTTTATTTTAATTTATATGATCTCTAAATTAATACTTTCTTCATTTTTTATTATAAGTCACTTTAGAAAAAAAAAATTGTACCACAATATAAGTCACCTTACAACACCAACGAATAATTAATGCTATTTTTCATATTTTATCCTTAAATATTTATTATTCTCTCTCCTTTCAATTATGTAAATGTATATTCCCTATACCACTAATGAAAGACAATTTTGTAAAAAACTTTATAATTTTTCTTTTTCATACAACAATTATTACTTTTCTTAGTACGTGTGAAAAGTCTAAAACGACTTATAATAAAAAATGGAGGTAGTATAAAATATTCTAACTTTAATGAATAGATCAATAAATCGAACCGATCAAGTTCGATACCCATGAACCGCTTAGACCAGACTATTTTTTTACTTTCTGATTTCTAGAAATCTCATAACATGTTTTCTTTCTCTTCATCAACAAAGAGTTTAAGGCATATTACAACAATCTCCGTCTTGACTTTAAACCGTATTGATACCAATTTAATCATCAATAACATTGTTGATCTCTACTAGATTGAAACTCTAATCAATAACCTTGATCAAATTCAAACAACCCTTGAATTTTGATCGCGCCACTTACGTCCACTCGTTTCCAATTACCTTTTTATTCCTAGATAATTTAACAAGGCTACAAATATAATTTTTCAACCACCATTGACTCCACCTATTTTCAAATGCCTCCCTGAAAGTTTTTCTTCTTTTATTTTGCAGTTCTTCAGCTACATTAAAAACATAATATCCAAGACCAACATAATCATCCCTTTGAGATGCTATAATAACCCTCCTTACTTTATCATAAGTCAAAAGATAATCAAAGATCTTTGTAATCATTCCCTCACTACTGCTAGCATCCATAGCAGGAAACTTCACCTCAAATTGAGTTTTCTCCGTTATAGTTTTTACCAGGTTTCTCCCTTGGTTTTCACTATTCTCCCTCTGAAGAAAATATCTACCAACAAAGTAAGTTGTTTTATCTTGATCTCTTCCTCAAAAACTCCATAACAACTCAGCGGTAACATGCATTTTTATCCCTTGATTCATGAAAAATTCATTATACTCCTATGAAACTTTCTCAAGGTATTCATAACGCCTTAAACTTTCTAAAATATATAGACCACATATTTTAGACCCTTTAGCAATAATCAATTCATCACATGAAATCTTTAACACTCCATATTCAACTCTAGTACAATAGCCTAGATCATCAAGGGATGGTGCTACGTCAAACAAAGTATGTCAAAATGATACTCAAGAGATTCAGAAAAGATGATTTGAATCATACATCCTCACCCGTCGAACCAAACTTGAAGTTGGAGAAGCATGGAGATGAAGACAAAGTCGATGTAACTTTGTTTAAACAAATTGTAGGATCTTTGAGATATGTGTGCAACAGTCGATCTGATATAGGTTTTGCAGTCAGATTAGTGAACAAATTCATGGGTGAACCAAGAGTGACGAACATGAAGGTTGCAAGAAGAATACTAAGATACTTAAAAGGACCGATAAACTATGGAATTCTATTTCGACAAGATTATGAAGGCAAAGAAGTAATAATTAATTGTTTTTCAGATGTTGATTGATGTGGAGATAAGGAAGATCGAAGAAGCACAATTTGATTTTATTTCAAGTATTTGGTGCCCCAAACTCATAGTGCTCGAAGAAGCAACCAGTGGTGGCATTGTCATCGTGTGAAGCTGAATATATAGCATGATCCTATGTTGCATGTCAAGCAATTTGGATCATATTTGTACTTGAAGAAATTGATGTAGAAGTGAAGAAACCTCTAGTGTTGCAAATCGACAACAAGTCAGCCATAAATCTTGCGAAGAAAGAAGTAAACATATCGAAGCTAAATTTCACTTCTTGATAAAAAAGGTAAATCGAGGTGAACTTGAAGTTAGGCACTGCTTAAGTGAAACACAGTTAGCCGACATTTTCACCAAACGATTAAATTAAAGATTGACATATTCCTAAATTTGAAAAAGAAATTAGAAATGTTTTAAATTGACTATGGTTAGTGTAGGTCCGACAACTTGAATTATGAGAGGTGTGTTGAATATTAAATTAGATTTGATTAAATTTAATAATATTTAAATATAATTCAAGTTGTGTAACCTCAAACCCAATTAAAGTTGTAAATAAATAATGTATCCTTATTTTATACAATATAATTCAAATTTCCTTTATTATTCTCTATTTTTTTCTTTACTGAAAATGTTTCACCCACTAACACATACTACAATGTACATTTTCACCCAGTAACACATACTAACACATACTACAATGTGATGTAAAAGAGATTCAAGCATTTTCAAAGCGAATCTGTAGGAAATTGTTATTATCATTGTCAAAGATTATATTACTTTGCCAAAAGGCCTAACAAAGGTTTTTAATGCTGCTGGACTAAGAAAGTATTGGTTTAATGGAAGGGGGAAATTAGTTGTGAATCATTTGAAGACATTTTGTACAGTTTCTTAAAATCACATGTAGGGTTTGGGAATAACAAAGTTACAAGAAAACAAAAGAGTCACGGCTTAACTGTCATGCCAAATTGAGGACATTGGAGTTTCTCAACAATTATTCAACAATTTTCCTTATTTATACATGACAACTAGTTTCCATTTTTGCTACATACAAAAAAAACATTTTGTAAAGTAGCAATTCCCATCTTTTACCAAACTTTCAACTTCAATTCAGGCTCTAGTTGAAAATCAGCATAAAGTATAAAAACATAACCACATTGGGTCACATAAATATGTTTCTTTACCTCTCTTAGAGCCCTTGCTTTGTATCCATTTTTGTTATCTCCAACTTCATACTTTATGTTCACTCCATTGCTTCCCTATATATTGCACTCGACTTGTACTAACCCCTGCATTCACAGTCATTTTTAATGCTAACTTAACCATATCATAATAAGAATATCATTTTTAATGCTATTTTAACAATATCAAGAATGATTTGTAATATAAAAAAATAAGTAGTTAATAATTTCTACGAGTGATATGCGTACAATTAAGCTATGTTATCTTGACACCGCACTTATATTTACATTTTATATTGTATACATTGTTCAATATATTTATACGATAAATAATATTTTATAATAAAATAATATTATTTTTTTTAAAAATATTTTTTTAAAACATTTATTTTATAACAAATATAAGTTTGTGTAATTAACCAATTTCACAACTTTATTAACTATATAATACACGTTATTAATTAATTATTTTACTTATAATTTATTCATCAATTTCACTATATATCAATCAATAAAATACATACTGTTAACTATATTCTAACACTAATTTATAAATGTATTAACCAATTTTTAAATTCTATTAATCAATTTTATTTTAGTATTATTTTTTATGTTTGAATATTTATTAGCCAAATTATAAATTGTATTAACCAACTTTATACATAATATTAACTAAATATATACAATATATATTAAATTTGATCAGAATATATATTAATCAAACTTTAAACTATATTAATCATATTTTTATATTTTATTCACCAAATTTATTTTAGAGTAAAAAAAAATCAAAATGAAACAATGACCGTTCACGGTATTTGTGAATAATAAAATTACTCATTTATTATTACAACAACCATAATTTTTAGTCTTAATGCCCAATGGTTGTATCTTACTAAACTAAAGACATATGAAGTTAGTGAGAAAGTCAAAGGTTAATTGTCACTTACTCACTTTACACACAACTACCTACCACCAACAGGCCACGTACGTGTATAGACTATCAATTAAAAATATTAATCACTTGAAAAAGAAAAAAAAAACGTGCTAGCAAATTTTGCATGAAGTGAAGTCAATCATTTCACTTCATTACTATATTCAACGTGCTTTCAACTCCTTAATTAGTTCATGTATATATATGTATATGTTTCATCACATTCATATTCTCTAAACCATACACAACTTATCTATTCATATCATTCATGGAGAGAAATGCTCGTCGCACTCTTTCCGGCCGTGGCCAACTCACGGTAGTGCCGCCATCACCACGCTTTGTACGTTCTCAAAGCAACGGGAGCGTGGCGACTATAACCACCCCGGAGAGAACTCCGCGGAGGTTCACCTCTAATGAAAAAATAACAAATGTCCATCGTTCAAAATCAACATCTAAGATAAGAATCGAAAACAATGAAGAGAACACAAAGTTTAATGATAAGAAGAAGAGTAATAGCAATGGAGCTTCGAAGAGGACTACATTGCCCTCGGCGTGGGCGCTTTCTCCGGGAAGGCAATCCCTCGGTTCTCCGATTTGGCCCGAGACACCACCGCCTAAAGCAAAGGGAAGCAATGACAATGGTGGTGGTAGAGTTGGTAATAGTGTCTCTAAAGTTTTGAATTACTTTAAACAAAGGAAAGTGTCATCCATGCAAGAAGAAGTGTACCATAAGTTCAAGATTTTTCATAATAGACTTTTGCAATGGAGATTTATTAATGCTAGAGCTGAGGTTTCCATGGCTAGGGTCAAAAATGCAACTGAGGTACGTTTTTCTAATGATTAATATTAGTTGTTAGAAATGTTACTTAAAATATTGAAGTATCATCCATTATTTTCTTCAACCCTTATATTTCTCCTTTTAAATGACCATGTAGTACATGACTCATATATTATGTCATAACAAATTTGATTACACATATCTAAGTTTTTCACAAATAATTTAGAGGTTAACAATATATAAAATATATTATAAAAACTATATTACACCAAGCACAATTATATTTAGTGTCAAGTTATACAATTATTTTTAAATATATATGATAATTAAATTATAAATTTTTATGACAATTACACCGTCAATGCACTACTTTTTAACTATTCTTTCATTGTTAATGACCACAAAAAAAAACTTCTATTTATATGTTTGATGTAAGCATTTGATCTTTGCGATTACTGATCACCTAGAATTTGATTTTAGAAGATAAAATCATTGATAATCTTTGAAGGGTTAGATTAATTTTCGGAGGTTCTGAGTTGGCCTCATCTCTGAATTAATTTTTTCAAAAATTAATTTATTGTTAAATTAAGATTCGATAAGAATTAAATATATATTTACAAAACTAATGTGAATAAAATAATATTTGTTATTATTTTCTTGTCAAGCTTAATTTTTTATTCTCTTTTTAAATAATTTTTTAATTAAATTTCAGTTAGATTTGTTTTCTGTATGGCTTGGAACTCTAATGCTAAGAAAGATCTTAATGCAAAAGAGAATTGAAGTACAAAAGGTCAAACATATGATCAAGCTACAACACATTTTGAGTGGTCAACTTTCCTTTCTTAATGAATGGAAAAAATTGGAAAAAAAGAATAAAGAATCAATCGAAAGATTAACAAAGAAGTTGTTAACATTGTCAACCATCCTTCCCTTAAGTCATGGTCTAAAGGTAATTACATAATCAAATGTCTATTTATAAGTGTATTTTGTGTGTACATGATTTATATAATTGTAGAATATTTTTTATGCAAGGAGTTTTTAAATATTTCTCTTTTTTTTTTTTGGGTAGGTAAATATAGAGGCCTTATTTGAAGCTTTCAACACAGCTGTTAAAGTTATGGAGAATATTGAACTATTGATTAAGAAATATCAACCACAGGTTTTTCCCCTCCTTTAATATTTTTGGCTTATTTTTTTCGCAATAAAGATGTATATAATGTTGCATATGTGTATCCCCTCTTTAAAAAAATTAAAAAGAAAAAGTTTATTAAAAATTATTTACTCGTAGAGAAGCAACTGACAAAGAACCTTAAAAAGAAAACTCAATTACTACATGAAGCAAAAGCATCTTAAAAAAAATACTAATGGTTGAATACATTAGTCATGTAAACCTTAAAAAAAAACATTACTCATGTCCACATTACACGTAGAGGATACGAGGAATGTTATTTGAACATTTAATATTTGACACTGGATTTGATTACATATATTAACTGATACTGATGTTTTTTCTATTTTTTTTATTACATATATTTACACGAATTTCAATAATATACTACTCCACATAAAGAGTTTTATTGAACCATTTATCAAGTCTGGAACAACCTCCCTTATGGACCTTCTCACTTTGGTGTAATCTTCTCTTATCCACCCTCCCTAATCACTTATGAATTCTCTTCTTGTTAAAAGGGTTTTGATGTTTTCCAGTTGAGTTCCCTAACTTTGACGGGAATGACAACCTCACAGTTTTATATGTGTCTGAATGGTATTTATAAATGACATGAGGGAGATCCTCTATCCATTTTGTTTAGATCCTTTGAGCCTCCTCTTTGTCAATAATTCTTGGCTTTCTGTCTCTCTCATTATTATTTCTAGTATATATAAAGGTTACATGATTATACAAGTAATTACACTAATTAATTACATTTAATGACAATAAATCAATTTCTGATTTGTTTCCCTTATTTTAGGAACAAACCCTTAATTTATGAACAAACTAATTCCTATTCACATCCCCCTCAAATTGATGTTGTTGGTCAATGAGCATCAATTTGCTAACAAGAAACTGATGACGTGGATGCATAACAGCCTTGGTAAGAATATCTGCAACCTGCAACAGAGTGCTGACATGAGGAAGTGATATTAGTCTATCATCATATGCGTCATGGATTGAGTGACAATCAACTTTGATATGTTTGGTACGTTCATGAAAAATAGGATTTGCAACGATTTGGATGACACTTATATTGTCAGCATAAAGTGAAGTTGGCTCTGCTTGAGGAAATCCAAGTTCAGCCAAAAGACCACGAAGCCAAATTATTTCAGAACAAGCAGCAGACATGGCACGATACTCAGATTCAGTAGAAGATTTAGAGACTCTTGCTTGTTTCTTACTTTTCCATGAAATCAATGAAGAGCCAAGAAACATGCACCAACCAATGACAGATCGTCGAGTATCCGGACACCCTGCCCAATCGGCATCACTATAAGCACTCAATTTAGGAGTAGTTCCAGCGGGAAAGAATAAACCACGATGAGAGCTTTCCTTCAAGTAGAAAGTTATGCAATGAACTGCTGCCAAGTGAAGATGAGGAGGAGAATGCGTGAATTGACTTACCTGTTGAATAGCAAAAGATATGTTAGGACGGGTAATAGTCTAGTAATTTAGGCTACCTACCAATTGACGATACAATAAGGAATCAGGCAAGAGATCACCATCCTCATGATGATATTTAACATTAACCTCAAGAGGAGTATCCGCTGGAATAGCCGATTCGAGACCATCCATGGAAATTAAATATGTGGCATACTTGTGTTGATGGAGGAATATGCCCTTGGATGTAGAATAAACCTCAAGACCAAGAAAATAATACAAAGTACCAAGATCTTTCATATGAAACGCTGCTTGTAACTGCTGTTTAAGGCTTTGAATGGAAGCTTGATCAGAACCAATAATAATTATATCATCAACATACAGAAGAAGTAGGAAGATTCCAGTACACGTTCTATGAATAAATAGAGAAGAATCATACTGACTTTGAGTAAAGGAGAACCCAAGTAGAGTGGAGCGGGATTTTTCATACCATGCTCTAGGCGCTTCTTTTAAACCGTATAAGGAGCGTTTAAGCTTGCACACACCCTTAGATGATGAAAATAAACCTTGATGAGGAGTCATATAAATATCTTCCGCCAGGTCACCATGAAGAAAAACATTTTTCACATATAATTGATGAAGAGCCTACCCGTTAGAAGCAACTATAGATAGTACCGTACGAACATATGTCATTTTGGCAACCAGTGTAAATGTCCCATCATAATCAATTCTATATTCCTGCTTGTTTCCCAAGGCAACCAAACGAGCCTTGAAACGGTTGAGGGACCCATCATAATTCAATTTTACAGAATACACCCATTTGCAACCAATGGGTTTGACATCAGGAGGACAAGAGAGAATATCCCATGTGAAATTATCTTGAAGAGCTTGAAGTTCCTCATTCATTGCTTTGATCCAACATACATCTTTAATAGCATGTGAGTAGAAAGTAGGAATAGAGATGCTAGAGAGTGTGGCAATCAGAGAAGTATGTGAGGAATCACACTTGTTTGGTGAATATATATCTGTTGCTCGAGATATTCGAACAGAACAACGTGCTTCAACCATTACATGATCAGATGGCGGTTCAGCGTTGGGAAGGGATGTGGGAACCCACTGTTTGTGTTTTTTGACATATACATGACCTGGTTTATAACGTTCTATAGATTGAGGCATAACACAAAACTTAGGAAGAGTAACAATATCATTCAAGATAGTAGAAACACATGGAAACATAAACTGATTATCAAAAATTGTCACATTCCTAGAAATGCAAAAACGATGGTTAGTGACATCATAACACACAAATCCCTTATGATAGTGACTATATCCTATAAGCGCACATTGAAAAAACTGCGATCCAAGCTTATGCCTTTCAAATGGAGGTAAGTGAACAAAACAAACACATTCAAAAGTATGTAAATCATAATAATTAGGATGAATTTTAAAAAGACAAAAAAAGGAGAATCGAGATCAATAACCGTAGAAGGAAGACGATTGATCAAGAAGACTGTTGTGGAAAGATCCTCCACCCAAAGTCGGGGTGGTACAGAAGCTTGAAGAAGTAAAGTGCATGTCATATAAAGAAAATGACGATTCTTACGTTCTGCCATCCCATTTTGTTGGGGGTATTGGGACAAGATCGTTGAGACAAAATGCCTTTTTGTTGAAGAAATTCCTGAAACTCACGAGACATGTATTCACCACCAGAATCAGAGCGAAATTTTTTAACACTTCCATGAAATTGAGTTTCAACATATGGCAGAAATTTATTATACATAGAAAACACTTCAGATTTAGACCGAAGAAAATATATCCAAGTAAAACAACTATAATCATCAATAAATGTGACAAAATATTTATAGTGAGCATGAGAAGGAAGTGTTTTTCTTTTAGCCTATTTGCAAACAGAACATGAAAGAGATGCATTAGAAACGACATTTTTATTTCCTCACAAACCACTTTTAAATAAATGAGACAAAACCGTAGAGTTGGGATGACTCAATTTTCTATGCCAATCTTCATAAGAATTCAAAACATTATTACAAAAAAGAGATAAATGATTAGAAAGAAACTGGAGTGAGAACAGTCTTCCCACTTTAGGCCCCTTCGCAACCACCTTCTCCGACACTTGTTCCTGCACAAGACAACCATCACGAGAAAATTTTACCCAACTGACCACCAAAAGCAGAGTTGAGGTCACCAACATTAGTGATAGAGAGAGCATTACCATCAACAATTTGAATTTTCTAATTACCATGGTAAAAATGTAAATTGTGCAAGTATTTAGAAGAGTGTGTCATGTGATTGGATGCACCCGAATCAAGAAACCAGGGGCAAGAAACATTTGAAGACTTACCCCGAATTCCCAAGGTTGAAAGAGCGGAAAGTACCATTTGTTGCATTATTTCAGGTTTGAGAGCACCACCATTAGATGGATTGGTGATGGAAGGATCAATTGCAGATCTTGTAGTGGCATGAAATGCTGGCATCGAACATTGTGTTGATCATGGAGGACGGGTAGGGCAATCAGAGATGATATGGCCCCGCCGCTTGCAATAATTACAAAACTTCTTACTACAACTCTGAGCAAAATGTCAAAATTATTTGCAAGAGAAACATTAGACCTGTTGAATATCACAGTCTTTACCTCTACTCTGAACAGCATAGGCAACCATAGCAGTCTCATAAATGATATCATCAAAAAACATAGATCCTTGAGTAGCAAGACGTTGTTCCTCTCTGAGAAGTTCACCAACACATGTATCTAAAAAAGGAACATGATTCTTATTCAGCAAATCACCTTTGACAACCTCATATTCTGGACGAAGCTTCATAAGAAATTGATCTCTCCTTCTAGTCTTGTAGACCTCTTGGACATCCGCAAGAGAGCTCTTTGGAACATCAAAATGAATAATCGCAGAGTGTTCTGTCCACAAATTCAAAAAACCAGAATAATATTCTTGAACGGATAGATTACCTTGTTTGAAATTGGAAATCTCTAGCTCCAATTGAAAACATTTGGCTGCATTGTCTAGGTTATAGATATGCTTCAAGTAGTTCCACATTTCTTGAGCAGTGGAAAAAGATCGCAGATGATTAATCATGTGAGGATCAATAGTACTGAGAATCCAAGTGATAATCTGAGCATCTTCTATTTCCCATGTAGCTAAATCAGTTGTCTCTAACGCTGCCAAAGAGACATCGTCCAAGTGACTCCATAATCCTTTCTCTTTGACATACATCTGAAATTGAAATTGCCAAGCAGAATAATTCTTTCTGGTAAAACGAACACAAATAAAATCTCTTTTGAAATCCATAGAAACAATATTGCTAATATTTAAAAATGTCTTGAGAAAAAAATTCACGTGAACAAGAGTTTCCTTACGTGAATGGTAGCTCACCTAACAAATATGTTATTACTTACGTCAACAGTAGCTCACTTAACAACAATGTTGCTTTTTTCTCTTTCTAATCACCATAAATGATAAATGGAACTTGTAGTGTGTTGTTGTTAATCAACCTGTAGGAGTACTAATGAATGAATAAAACAAACCGCATGTGATGGAAAAAATACAGAAATCAACACCCAAATTTGAAAAGTTGCTGACACCGATACGAGAACACCCAAACCGAATTCGAATTGCAAACAAGAATGAATGACAAAATTGCAACCCTTGACCACTACGAAGAATAGATCCGTGAAACATCTGTAATTACCGAAGATCATAATCGCAAGCCTGGAATCGAGAACCGAGATCTGACGAGGTGATTTCAAGAGAGACCCAGTGGGGTGTCGCTGAATAAAGTCAAGATTAACCTAAAATTCACAGATTTGATCGAAAATCTACTGATACCATGTCAGTAATTCTTGGCTTCATGCCTCTCTCATTATTATTTCTAGTATATATAAAGGTTACAGGATTATACAAGGAATTACACTAATTAATTACATTTAATGACAACAAATCAATTTCTAATTTGTTTCCCTTGTTATAAGAATAAACCCTTAATTTATGAAGAAGCTAATTCCTATTCACACTCTTATATCCTCTCAATACTACCTTGTTAGCAGCCTCAAATTACTCGGTAGTATGAGGATGTTCTATTGATGAAAAGTGATATTCAAGGAGTTTACTCAAGTTCTTGTCTATGATTTAGGCTTTGATATTTGTAATCATGGATGGTGGGGTCCTATATTTTTGTAGGATATATTTCTTGAAGAATTTATAAATTTTGGTGGTTGTGATCCTTGGCAAGGTTTCCGCTTTGATCCACTTGTGAAATAATCCATAGCCATGATTAACAATTTCAAATGCAATGGGTCTAATGGGAAATGAGCGAGGATATCCATGCTCCACTAGAATAATGATCATGGCACAACTAAAGGGGTGAGCTTGAATGAAGGGGCAACATGAGTGTCTTCATGCTTCAGACACCATTTAAACTTTATCAAATAACTCTTGAAATCCTGGACCATTGAAGGCAAGTATTATCCTACTATGAGGATATTTTTAGCCAATTCACTTCCTTCTACATGTTATATGAATATACATTTATGGACTTCAACTAGGGTATATTGGAATCCTCTTACTCTAAGATTTTCAATAGGGCGTGGATATACTTCTTATATATAGCCTCCCCATATTATTGAGTACAATAACGCTATTGTCTTTGCTAAACTGGCTTCAATGGAATTTGTTTCCAGAGTTCCAAACTCAATGTATACCACGATCAATGTGGTCCCCGATGGCCTCGATGTACCTGTTGTTACGGTGACCATAAAGTTCAGTGTGAAAATTTTGGGGTTATCAAGTGTCTTATTTATGAAATAATGGTTGCTCATACCACTCTTGGACTTTCCATCTTGAATATGGCCTATGCCTTTATCATTTATTCTCTAGGTTATGCGCAATTTCGTACCATTTAAACAAACCTAACTTATCCTTATATATAGGTACACACTTTTGTCAAAATGGATCCTTGGATTGTGCTTCCCCTTGACCTAGGAAGGTCTTCCGAAGATGAAGTTGTAAATTTTTTTGTAGGGGACAACCCAAAATTGCACGTCTACCATCCTTGTGTCTCTTTTATCCACGAAAGCAACCATAAGCTCAATGCAGTCCCACAGGTGGATCATTGAATCATTAAATACATGTAATTGGTCTTGGCTTATGGTGATAACTTCTACTTTAAGCTTAGCTATACAAACAATTTACGTTCATTATGTCGTATGAGCTTCCCTTATCAATAAGTATACTTGACACCTTAAAATTTCCTTTTGTGGTCGTAATTACCAACATAAAAACTACATTGGGAATGTCGCTCGCCTTCTTGTTGTATTTAAATCCTAGGATGGGCCCCTCGTTCAGTAATGTCTCCTCGTCGTGCTCACTACGTCCCGCTCTGTAACCTTTCTATTCGCGGTCACCTTGGACGGTTCCTTTGGGTGGGATAATCCTCTGGTGATAGTACCAACAAGTAATTGAAGGAGGAGAAAAACACAATAAAGGGGGTTTTAGTTGAGTTTTAAAAAAAATCTTTTACAAATGATTTGACAAAGCATTTAGAAATGTTTTTTCAAACGATTAGAAATTTTCTTACAAAACGATTATAAGAGCTTTTCAAAAACAATTAGAAGTGTGTTTCACAAACGATTAGTTCAAAAATAAATGCCTTAAAAGAAAAATATGACATGTTTGGTTTTATACAAGTTCACCTTAAACAAGGCTACCTCTTATCTATCTGTCGGAGTGATTTTGCCTTAGGCAAGGACTTAATCCACTAATCTCAATAGATTACACATGCATAGGCTACCTTTCGGAGACTAACAACAAAGTAGTTATAACTTGTTATTGATCCCTTAAGAATTTTGACCTACCAGGTCCCCTAAGAAATATAACGATCACTGACTCCCTAAGGCTTCTGACCAACTTGGTCCCTTGAGGAAGATTCCCTTGACTTAGAAAAGGACTAAAATCAACTACTCGTTGAAAGGCCGTGTTTAAAAAGATGCTGCTAATAAGCATATTACACATATTTTTAAGTTCAAATTGTTTAACACAATTATGAGCAACAACTCTTGTGTTTAAACAATTTACACTAGTTACACAAATATGAGCAACAACTCTTGTGTTTCTAACTATTACAATTCTAACACAAATATGAGCAGCAACTCTTGTGTTTCTAATAGATATCCGTAGAACAAATAATAACACAATTAATGAGCAACAACTCTTGTGCCTTTGTCTTCTTCTTTAGTATAACACAAATAATGAGCAATAACTCTCTGTATTTTTTTTATCTTGTAGTGGATTTGATTCTTGTAGGGTGAATGTTCATGTTCTTGTATATTTTTTTTAGTTTTAGTCAATTTGCAAATGAGACGCTTGAAGCTTTATATAGGCATTGAGAAGTATACCGTTGTAGTATTACAAACGTCACTTTCATCAATGTCAGCTGCCAATGATCATAGGAGACAAATAGTACACAGTACATCCATTTGAGTGGAATGTGTAATTGTACTATTGTACTCACTCTTGCAGCTCACGTTTCTGATGATACTTGTCTTCTAATGAATAATGCTTCTATTGAAGTAGTTTGACTTGAGAAGATATCATCGTTGATCTTTTGTCTTCTGGTGGAATATTTGATGTTGATTAGAAACGAGTCTAGTTTCCTTTATCCTTTCTTCTGATGAAATACTTCTGATGTAGATTAGATATGGGCATATTCCATGAACTATGAAAGTCTCAAAATCTTGACTTTGTCTTCAGAAATATAAGCCACAATTTTTGTGATGAACAAATCTTGACTTCTGATTCGGAGATAGAAACTTTCTTTTGATGTGTTCATAATCTTGACTTTGTCTTCAGAGTCTAATTAACGATGAATTTAACGACTGATTTTTGAGTTTTTTCGTCGATAGTTAAATTAAAAGACTAAAATAAAACATTTTGAAGAGTTAAAAGACCAATATAATCATTTATTAAGTTAACAAACCAAAATCAGCCTTTAAGATTAATATATTGGACTTAAAAAAGTATTTTGTCAAATATATTTAATATAAAATTGACTATTCAAATACATCCAAACTAAGAGAGATACTTCCAAAGAAACTATATGATTTGAACTACAATCATGAAATGGATAATTAACATCCACTCTCTATACTCATTTATCACAACACAATATCCAATTAGTCAAGAAAACCTATCACATAACACAACCCTATAATATTTTTGTAATTTCATTTACAAGTAATGATTTATGTTAATTCAACAGGTTGAGAGAATTCTTTATCAAGTTACAGAACTCACCACCACATCAAAACAGGAAGAAGAATGCTTACATCAACTTCTCCCAATGATTTCTAATATTACTACTTTAGTAGTGAGTCTTGCAATTTATTTCAATTTTTTAAAACTCTAATCATTTTTCTTCACAATTGTTAGACATTTCGTAATCACTTTAAAACTTCTTAAACTTGAAATTAAATATTAAGAAATTTTAAAAAATATTTGTGAATTTTAAAAATATATTCTTCAACATTCTAAAATATATTTTTGAATAAGCTAAATAGTAAAAAAAAAATCATAAAAATACATTTAATATGTAGTTTCTTTAATAGTTAATTAATGGTTTTCCATGTTCTTAATTACAGGAAAATGAGAAAAGTGTTCAAGTACATCTTATTCAAAGAAAGATAGAATCTAATACAGGAAATCCTTGCAACAATATTGCTCAATCATGTAAATGAAATGAGTTCTTATTGCATGAGTTATAAGATCAATATTTTTCTAATAATCATTAATAATTTGTTAGGTAGTGATACTGTTATGTTGTGATTAATAGAATGTTGTGAGTGCACTCACAAGTGTTATATGGATTTATAACATTTAATGCATTCCTAGTGGAACATTCTCATAACAAAGATGAAAAAGAATGGAAAGGCTAATGTTTCACATAAAACTTTGTTGAGCATTTAGTCTAATTTCTTTCCTTAATAGCTTTCTATTTAGAAATCTTTCTTTAATAACTTTATATTAAAAGTGACCAACTTCTTATGCAAGTTTTTTCTTATTTGTAGTTTTATGATGTTTTACCTAATCAAAGACTATGTGAATTTAATTATAATTTTAAATTTAAAAAAATTAACTTTGATTTCATTTAAATTTAAATTTTGAATCAAATATATTTAATTCTTAAATTAATTAAACAAATCAAAACTAAACTAATCCTAATTCAAATTTAAATTAAAAATTAGTAATAAAAAAATAACAATACAAAATTATTAATATTTGTTTAAATTTTCAAATTTCATTTTTGCATGTGATAGAGAGCAACTATCATTTTTAATTTAAAAATAAATAAATAGAAAAAAAGAAACTATTAAAAGAAAAAAAAAACAATTATTCTAACTTTCAACATGTAGGTTACTAAAACTTAATCCAACTAACATTGCAAAGTTAAGTTAAAAAAATAAAGAAGAGCATAACCAAATGAAATTAAAATATCACCCTAAAAATTAAACATATTACCTTCTAATATTTTAATTTTAATTTTATCTTTTTTTAATTTTATCTTTGATGAGATATAAAGAGAATTTTGGACTAAATTATTGGTAGAAGGGATGA
The DNA here is from genome assembly GCA_021764765.1 of Vicia sativa. NCBI lineage: Eukaryota > Viridiplantae > Streptophyta > Magnoliopsida > Fabales > Fabaceae > Vicia > Vicia sativa. The sequence goes on along the minus strand of CM038796.1, from coordinate 269,037,035 downwards.
AATTTTCGATATAGCTAAAATTTTCGGAACACCCCTACCAAATTTTCAGTTATATTAAATTTCTGGTGCATTTAAAATTTAAATAATCCAAAAATTTCAAATTTCCGTGTCAGTATTGGAAATTTCAAATTTTTGTGTTAGTACCGGAAATTTGAGTTATACTGAAATTTTGGATAGGTTTTATTTTCAGATTTTTTCAAATGGTCGAGATTTTGCCGACGTATCTGGAGGTTCTTATTGCACCAACACATTGTGTGGTCTAGAATGTATCATCATTTGTATAAATAGGAGTCTCGTATTACAACAGGTGCAACAACCCTACTGTTGAACTCAAGATTCTAGATGACTCAAAATTCCTTATTCGGATAACATCTGTACGATTTACGTTTGTTATTTATGTTTGTTAATTATGTCTATTGTACTATGTTATGTGATTTTCGTCATCAAATCAAAACATGTAATCGCCAAAATATTATGCAATAAATAAGATGTCCATTTGTCACAAAATATACCTATAATGCAACCATAATAAAAATAACTCTACATAGCCCCTCCACGGGCAACGTCAGTCAACCTAGCTAAATCAGTATAAACCTCGCCATCAGGGTTTACCAAATTATAGGCGGCTGTCCTGGTCACCTGCAGGCTATGAAGCGACGACATGTTGTGCGAAAGACGTGTTGGTGTGTCGGACACAGACACTCGTACGACACGTGTTTGACAAGTGTCTGAAGTGTCCAATAGAAAAAAAATTAAATTGGAACGGCCAGGGTACGACACTTTATTTTAAATATAGAACACGTCTCAACAAAAAAAATTTAGATTTTTTTTTTTTTTTATAAAATAAAGTCCAACTAAAAAATAGGATCGTTTAAGTTTTGTATTTTACTTGTACTCTATAAAATCAACACAATTAACTATAAAATTAGGATTCCTTATTTTTATCTTTGCTGGCACTATTTCGTTTCGGTCTCCATTCTTCAGACTTTTTACGTTTTTCATCTTTCTTGAAGTAGCTAATTTGTCTATAGATGAGACGGGCTTAGAGGTTGGTTTTCTCAATATGGAGTGACTATGATATGATTTGTTTTATTTTGTTTTGGTGGATTTATGTCTTATTTTTATTGATTGAAAGTACTAAATTTAAATAAACAAAAATTGTTACTTGTCATTTTGAAGTCTTTATAAATTGTGCTCATAAATTTGATCATTATATTAATATGTAAAATATATATAACTGTGTCTGTGTCCTATGTTTTTTAATATTAGCGAAGTCCCCTTGTCCATGTCCGTGTCGTGTCCTGTGTCTGTGTCCGAGTCTGGGCTTCATAGCATGCGGGTGGTGGAGGTGGAGGTGGTGGTGGCTCGGCAGAATCTCTGGTACCTGATGGCTCCAGAAGATCAGATGTTACAGTTGGTGGTATGACATTTGTTCCTCATCGGCCTGGGCATGGCCTCCGCTCTATCAGTCAGTATGTTCGCAACGGTATTATCCCTGCCCCTAGTCCTCACTGCAAAAATAAGAAGAAAAAATTAGGAATATATGAACTATCATAAATTTCTAATTTTCCGGTATTTTTCAAAAAAATATGAAATACCGAAAATTTCAAAATTTCTAGTACAAAAATATCAGATATTTCCCAAAAATACCGAAAATCCCTTACTGTTTCACCAAATTTCCGTTAGTCGCTTCGAAATTTCCGATATCGCCACAGAGGTTTGAGAAATCCCGTTAGTCATAGAAATTTGGAATTTCTAAAAAATATATTGGTCTGGACAATCTGATATTTTCATACGTTTTGGGGAGTGGGATGTATAACAGGGATGTCGTATGTTAATTCCTCCTATGAATACGCTGGAAAAAAATGTGCAACTTAGTTGTCGTATGTTAATCCCTCCTATGTATACGTCGGGAAAAAATGTGCAATTTAGTTGTGGTCTATGAAACAAACATAGACACGAAAATCGACAACATAGACACGAACACCGATAATGACAAGTCGGCGTCGATAATAATTTAACAAATTAAATATAATCACTAATGTCAATGCCAATGCCACGAACACGTCTTCTTTCAAAAGTGTGAGTGATCCAAAAATTGTGGTTGTAATTTGCAAGGCATGCAACCCTACCCTCCCAACAAAAATGACACTCGTTCCGTTCTTTTTTAATTGTCACTTTTATAAATAAATAAAATTATTATTTTTAATTGTCACTTTCAAAATTCAAAATAGTGTTAGTAATATTTTTATCAAAATTATCCCTAATCATTTATTATAGAGAGAAAAAGTAAATTAAAATAATAAAAAGATAAGGACATTATAGATAAAAGAAAAATTCTTGCATAAAAAGTAACAATAATCATTACTTTATTAATATGTGCAAAAATCAAAAAATAACAATTAAAAATGAAGGGAGGGACTAAACTAGAAGTTAAAAGCTAATAACACCATCATTAACATATGTTGGGTAAAAGCTACATTTTCCTTTCGATGAGTTTAAGCCTATTAGTGCATGATGAGCTAAAAACTTGTATTTTGTTGATTTGGTTTTGCTTCCTCTTGAAGATTCCTCTTCTAGGATTTCCTCTTCACTTTTCCTTCTTTCTCCTCTTCTCTTCTCTTCTTTCTCCAAATGAAAATTCTAATTATGATTCCTTCTAATCCTTACTAACTAGGATTGTCTTAATGAGATTAATACTTAACACCTCTCCATTACTTCTATTCTCATAAATAGGCCTAATACTCAATAACCACTATTCTACTCATAAAAACACAATTATTTAAATAACACACATATTCAAATAATTCACATTTAAATTAAAACACCCAATTAAATTAATTATCACATAATAATATATCATAATAATTAATAATTATCTATTTAAAAATCGGGATGTTACAACTCTCCTCCACTTAAAAGATTTTCGCCCTCGATACCTCAAGCGAATACCTCAAGATACGAATCCTTCATCTGACTCTCAAGCTCCCAAGTCACATTACCACTAGCAGGACCTTCATATGCTATCTTCACTAAAGCGATTTCCTTCCCTCGAAGTTGCTTAACTTCTCTATCCTCAATACGCATCGATAAAGTCTCAACCGTCAAATTATCTCTAACATGCACATCATCTAGCGGCACAACATGAGATATATCTGACATATATTTCCTCAATTGAGATACATGGGATACATCATGAATATTAGCAAGTGACGGCGGCAAATGAATTTGATAGGCTACTTCACCAATTTTCTCAGCAATTTGATAAGGACCAATAAAACGCGAAGTCAACTTCCTTGACTTCAATGCTCTACCAACACCAGTCACAGGAGTAACTCTCAAAAACACATTATCACCTTTATCAAAGCTAAGATCTTTCCGCCTCTTATCATGATAACTCTTCTGACGACTCTGGGCAATCTTCATCTTATCGTGAGGTAATAGTGTCGGAATTGCCTTGCGAGGGGTCCGAGTTGTTACAGTGATCGTCATCTCACCATGTGGTAGATGAAACGACGACGTCTCATGGTGTCACCTCTCAACAAAAGCGTTGGTTATCCCCCAGTTGACCATATTATATCCACAGAGGGTCAAATCTCTCAACCCTGTAAGACTAAAAATCTCATCAAACCATGGCTCGAGAGGGGTAACAACTCTGTTGATCTTTCTCCCATGGTTAATGACCTTCATTGTATCACGCTCCTGGAAAAAAAATCATAGTTAGAATTCATAATAATATTAATAAGAAAATTTATAATATAAATGTAAATTTTATACCTGTCCATCCCATATATATCTAGCCACATGGGTGGGATAAAGAGGCAGTAGTGACAAATCGGAAGGTCCCCCTCCAAAGACCTGAAGGGCCTGCGAAGCCAATGCCTCAGGTACCTCTAGTGCCTCGGGTGCCACCGGTGCCATCGGCGCCTCGGCTTCTGCTGGTGTAGCATCGGGTCTTACCTCAAATGGTTGCGCCTTTGTAACGGATGATGATTCTGTATCAAATATCCTCGGTGAGGATGTGCGTCTACGAAGGGACGGGGCGGGGAATGATGCACTGGAGAATTCCGTATGCTGCGGGAGGACGATGTAGAAGGAGTAGAATCAAAAGAAAAAGAAGGTACATCTAGTATGGCCTGTCTAGATGGCACATAAGGCTGGATTTCCTGACTCCTCTATCTCCCCACAGAAACATGTTGTACAACCCTCATGTGCCTCAAAATGATTGTCTCTCGTCCATATCTCCTGTAGAAGTAAGAAAGAAATGTTAGCATATGGTCTAAAGTGCAAAATATGGCTAAAAACATGTGCAGACAGAAACCAGAACTATACTTCTAGTTTTCTTTCCAAAAATCGGAATTATACTTTCGATTTTCTCTGCGAAAATAGAAAATGGACCTTTGCGTCCCAATACCCAAAATGTGTCAAAAAAAAGAATTGATCGTCAAATAAAGTTTACAAAGTGTTTTCTAATGAGTTCTAATGATGTAAACTAGATAATACAACACATTTAGAATCCTATTTCACTAATTTGGGTAGAAATCACATAAACCCTATAAATAGCTTAAATCACTTACTTGATTGATTGGTAGTGATTGTTGCTTTCTTGATTCCGTTAGATGTTATATGTATCCAATGCTTGATGATTTGTGTTGAATTTTTGGAGAAAAAAAATTGATTTTTGTGAGAAGGGTTTTAAAGAGTGTTTGTGTTTTGTTTTTAAAATACTGTAAAGAGAGAAAGAGTTCCTACCGCCTTTAAGTGCGTCCAGGAACCAGAAGTATACTTACGATTTAGAACCGGAAGTATACTTCCGATTTACACCCAACCCTTTCAACGTATTTTGCATAGTATAGAGTGCGAACCATAAATATATTTCTGATTTTGGGAGGTGTTTGTGAAATTTCACGTGGTACTTAAGAAAATCATAGAATAAATTAAGTTCCATTCTTAAAAACATATTATTCACTATAGCGCACAGACAAAAAAAAAGTGAGCAAGTAACTTTTCTTGAATATATGTATAATCATCATTTCATACAAGTAAATTTGTTTCAATTTAAATTTTATATTTTGTATTATCGTGAATCATAACTTTCAATATAAATATATTTGAAGAAAGATTGTCCAATACTTCGTACAAATTCACTATGAATAGTATATTTTTAATTAGAAGTGTTCAATTATGAGTGTAGAGTGTATATATCTTTTTAGAATGGTTACGTATAATAAGCACTCATTTGCACTCGGGGTAAAGTCATAGTTAGAGATGATGTTAAAGTTATACATATTTAAAATCTCGACCTAGATGAAGATGATACAAATATGACAATGTATTAGTTAAAATGTATATGATTAGAAAACTAATTATATAACATATATGCTATGATATTTTGATATATAGTAATATTAAGAGAATTGAGGATGATATATATATATATATATATATATATATATATATATATATATATATATATATATATATATATAAATGCTATGATATTTTGACTATGGAATTAATTTTTTCTGCATTATATTTTGAAAAAAAATTTGATTTTTCCATTTAAAAAATTAGCAACTTTAATTTACTTATCCGAACTTGTTCATGCTTAATTGATTAGCAAAATGATAATAATAGAAACACCTGAAATTCATTTGAAGAGTGTCATGAATGAGCTATGAATTTCATTTAGCTAACTTGTACTTGAAGCAATGTCCAAGTAAATCCAATTGTGCGTGTGTGTTTTTAGTCTAAACTTAGACCACAATCAAGTTAATGTCCCACTTGTTTCTATCATGTTTCAAATATGAAATTTCTATGTTGTTTGTTCTTCTATACATCAACATGCCTTTATAAGCCAACCATACACATAACCACAACCTTATTCTACAACTAACTTATACAAACATACTTAAACAAAAAACCATATAAAATAGTCTTTAGCATCTGTAATGAATGAAATTAACGGAACAGAAATAGCTCAGAGAAAGTAGAATATTATTGATGGAAAAGATTGATTTCAGAGAGAAATCAACAAACACGTCTGATCTGTAAAAAATCGAGAGGAAGAAGGTTCACACAAGATTCCTCAAAATCCCTACGTTCCACTAACAATAATATATAACCTAGCCACGATGATTTTGTTAGCTTCACACTAGGCCTTTTCTCTCTCTTGCCACGTCCAAACTCCTGATGTTTAGGGAATTCGTTATGCTTCTCCTCACCCAATAATGCCTTGTCACTTGATTGAATTTGCACCTCACGTGTCTTGCCATGTGTTACATCATCTTTCTGTTCTAACCTCAAATTATGAATGATACTCCTCTGTCTCATAAAAGTGTCTCATTTGGACAATGCAGTTCTTAAGAAAATGATTCAGTGTGTTGATTTTAATGATAAAATTGTATGGACAGAGGGCTAATAACCTTTGAAGAATATTTCAACTATACCACGAGTTTGTTAGAACTTTGTAATTAAAAGATTCATTCGCCATTGGGTTCACATAATTTTATTAGTCATGTTAAAAGTAATACTAGCTGTAGTATGATTCAAAAGATACATTCAATAATACAATTACATTAATGTCTTCACATGAGTAAGATAGAAAGAAAACATCATAAAATGTAAGTGCAACAAATCAGAAAAGTGAGTGATACATAACTAAGTGAATAAGTATAAAGAATAGGTTCCATTGTTGAAGAAGAGGACATACAACAGTCTTCTTGAGCAACAACCAAATTCTGCTCTCCTTTTCATCTTAATCTTGTCGCAATCTATTCAGTCAGCCATGAGAATTCTGAAAGTAACCCATCAGAAAAAATTAAGGATCTAGTGGCTGAAAGTAACCCATCCTTTGACAATATTAATGAATATAACTATGCACTTTATAATTTAATAATAATAATAATAATTTTATTGGTCAGTGAGATAAAACAAACAAAAAGCAATGTTCATTACCTGAATCAGAATGAAATTGTTTATTCCTTGCCTTCTCAATGGTCATGACTCATATTGTGACTTGGCCATTTATTATTATGACCGGGATGTGAGCAATTTTGGACCAATTTTCCTTCCTTTTATACCTTTCTTCTAACAAAGGGCAAAACCTAATGTACAGTTGCTGTAAAGAGGTAGGGAGGCTGTCTTCTGGTAATGACTCTAGTCTTCGACAATCCCGAAAACTAAGTGATTTCAGCGAGGAGGGAAAGGTTATTTCTGGAAGTGACACAAGCTCTGAACTATTATAAAACCCAATGTCTTCTAGAGAGGAGAGGTGTCCAAGTCCATTTCTTTCTAAGGATTTCATTTCAGAGATATGACTGATTGACAGATTCACAAGGGAAATAGGCAACAATGACTCTTTGAGCAACATGTTAACAATATCATCACTTACAACGGACAACCGTGAAAGAGCATTGAGACATTGGAATCCCCACCACTCTGTTACCGGCTTTGTTATTCTCACAGAATCAACATAAAAATTTTGTAAATTGGGAGGTAGGAAAGCTTCTACACATAATGATAAATTCAAATTTGTAAGATTCAAGAGATACATCCGTTCGAGAGCGGTAAGGGTGTCCATTCTTTGAGGTAGTGATATAAGTGCCTCACAATCTTCGATAAATAGATATTGGAGGGTTGACGAGCTACAACAAGTTTCTGAAATAAAAATTGATTCCAAACTCCTAAGTTTAATGATGTAAAGATCTTGGAGCATAGGAAAACCGTTCAATGGGAAAGAGGTGAGTGCATTGCAGCTATTCACTAAATAAAGAGACACAAGGGATGTGTAATTGCTCCATGTTTCAGGAGGTAGGAATGTTAAATTCTCACATTCTACAATACGAAGTGATTGCAAAGATGTCGGTAAACCATTTGTTGGAAATGCAGCGAGAGAACGAATACCATAGAGATTCAAGTGCCGAAGACACGTGCCCGCTAACAATCATTTTAGGAACACATTTTAGCATATGACAGTTCCTTATCGTTATTTCTTGCAGCAGACACGGAGAATCACTCTCGAGCAATGAGCATTGAATTTCTGAATCTCCTATAATCTTAATCTTTTTTATTGAGGAGAGCCACTGTTGAGTAGGTGGTGTTGCCAAAAGATGATCACAACCATATATTTCAATATTTTCTATGGAAGGAAGATGACTAGGAAAATGTCCCTTCAACTTGGGACACTTAGATAACTTGATAGTTTTCAGATGAGGAAAAGGAAATATGTTATCTTGAAGAGGAATCCATTCCTTCCAATTTGACATTTCCTCAATTACAAGCTTCTCAAGGGAAGAAAATGATTGGAATGAAGAATCGGAACCTCCTGCTGCCATGCCATAGAACTCCTGTCCAATTGTCTCCAAAATTGTCATTCTACTAATCTGCAACTCCTTGAGAGAAGGTAGCTGCCCTAGTGGTGGAAGTGTCACGCAATTCGCACAATTATCAATGCAGAGGGACACCATGTTGGAAAATGAAGGATCTCCCAACCAACTTGGAAAACTTGTACCACCATATAAGTCAATGCTTAGCTTCTTTAGATTTGGTGATGGTTGTAACTTACTAAGCACTTCTTTTCCTTTAAGCGAGTCATCAACTTCTTCACCCCACTGTAGCGTTAACTCCTCAATATGTTCTTTGGCCTTGTTGGTATCACCGCCTCCATGACATCAATGACATTTTGCGGGTTCTTTATGAATAATTTTCCCGTAGCTTAGAAACTTCCCAAGCTCTCGACACTTAACCCAATATTTTCCTTGCCTACTACAAAAGAGTTAGAGTTTGAAGGTTTTCTAGTTCCAATTTGCTTGCATCTCTTATGCTTGTCCTATCAATATAAAGATGACGCAAATGAATTAACTTTCCAACATGTTCGCAATTCTTTGAGTTTTGAGCAACAAGATAAAATCAAGGTTTGCAAATAGTAGAGGTTGCATATAGTGTCAGGCAAGCTTGTGATTTGAGTGTGAGAGAGATTTAGATAGCGCAACTGCACTAAATTGCCAATTGTATCCGGTAGTGTGGTGATGCTTTTATAGTATGACAACGATAACACACGCAGCCTTCCAAATGTCGGTAGCAAATCATCGACCACCTTTCTTGATAAATTGCATGCTCCCCATTTAGAGTCAATGGGTAGGAAGCTTCTCAAGCATTTGAATTTGTAGAAAGTCTTAAACTTCTTGAAAATGTCATACTTTTCTTGATTATATGACAAGTGGCGAACATTTTCATAGGTATTATCACCAAACTCAAGTCTGTAACAACTTTTTCCTGATACAGCAGTAGCTAAATCATTAACAAGGTCATGCAAGACAAGAGTTTGCCCACTAGAATCATCTTGCAATTGTTGAATCAATGATCCGATAACAATTCATTAAAACACTCATCACCTACTTCTTCCATGGTTTTTGTTTTGAGGATGATCAAGGAAGCCTTCGCCATCCACAACAAAACCAATTGCTTTCTATCAAGTGGATAGTCCTTTGGAAAAATAGAGCAATAGGAAAAGCATCTTTTAATTGAGAGGAAAGATGTTGATAACTCGTGTAATGCGGGCAAAATGTCATCATTTGGTAAGTTCCATATGTCACTTTAGAACTTCAATCCACTCTTTAGTATCAACTTTCGACGCAATACTCCTCCGAGTGTTTTCGCACTATTGGCAATCCACCACACTTTCTTGCAATCTTCCCGCCAATTGCTTGAAGTTTTGACGTTCGTTTCGAAAAGTCTCCACTTTCAAATGCATGTTGGGAGAGTAAATACCAAGTGTCTTCATCGATAGAGGATGTAATTCAAAAATAGGAAATGTGGGCAACATCTCAACTTTTTGTGGCGTGTTGTGATGATCACTTTGCTTTTTTCCCATATCTCAACGGAGATACAAGTTCATCCCAATTAGAACGACTGGCATTCCATAAGTCATCCAACACAATTAAAAATCTGCTGTCCCTCAACTTTGTCTTTAACTCATCTCGAAGTAAATCAAGATTATCGGTTTGTGATGGCGTTTTAGTGACAGACTCAAGGAGAGTTTTGGTTACTCTAAGGATATCAAAATCCTCTGATACACAAGCCCATGCTTTGGTATCAAAGTGCTTTTGAACTTTTTCATCATAGTAACCAAGTTGTGCAAGTGTTGTTTTTCCGACACCTCCCATGCCTACAATTGCAACTACGCCCATGTTGTTTTGGCCAGTAGTAGTGCTTTCTGATAGCAACATGTTAATTACTTTCTTTTGGTCATCTTTCCTACCAACCATGACAGATTCATTGAACATAGGACTTGAAGGTGTTCTATGAGAAACTGTGACACTTTTAGTTTGCAAACTAAGGATATCTTTATTTTCAGCAAAATGTTTGAGGGTTTCAGACATGTCTTTCATTTGGGAATTGATCTCACCATAGATATTTTGAAAAGGAGAAGAAATGAAGTTCCAGACCTGTTTAGTTTTGCTTGCAGGTTGCGTGTTGTCCATCTTGCATCGAAGGGAATCATAGCTAATATGGTTGAGCAGATCTTCAGCATCGTAGACAGCATCTTTGAAGCCGTCAAGCCAGTGTTTGACAGAAGGAGTGTTGATCTGCTTCTCCTCCGCAGCATCTAGGAGAGGTTGAAGAGTGCGTAATGTTAGTGTTATCTGTTTCAAGAGTGAGAGATCGAGCTTGGTGTTTTTGATGTAATCAAGAAACTCTTTGGAAGCAAGTTTCTCAACTAAGGTCTGAACAGTTGCAGAGAGGAAAGCACTTCCAATCATAGTTGCAGCCATGTTTGAAGGAAATGAAGATCTATGTGAATGGAGAGCAAAGAGTGGTGTGTGAATGGTTGGCAATGGTAATAGTAAAGCAAGAGTGACATGTGAATACTGTTCAATAATTGATGCAAAGCAATAATTGACATTAGTGGATATTAAAATATTGGATCATTTCATCTAGTGGGGCAAGGATCTTCTGCCTATTAGGAGGGAAATGTAGAGTGACTTTAGGCATAAAAATGAATAAGACAAAAAAGAAATAATGATTATTTTAGAGAAAAAAATATGTGAGAAAAAGTAAATTATGAGAGAGATAGAGAGAAAGTTAGAGAAAGGTAGAGAATTGAAAGTTAGGGGATTCAAATTTGTGGCTAGGGTAAGGATCTTCAACCTTTTAGGGCATAAAAATGAATAAGTAGAGTGACTTTTAGGATCTTCAACCTTTTATAGATACCCGTTGCCATCCCTAGTCCTAATGGATCACAATTTTTGCCCTATACTGTAATAAAAATAATTACAAATGGTATACAAAAATTAATACTACCACATGGAGAGGTCTTGCAGGAAGTTGAAGTTAGTTCTTGTGCTTCTTGGCAATTATTTTTCTCACTTTGTGTGGGACACACCATCCTAAAATACTCTTGTTTTTGAAAATATACCTTCTAAATGTAATAAATCTCTTCTTTCTTTTTTTAATTAGATCATTGGCCCCTGCATAGGTCTTTTAAAATTAAAATATATAATATTGATATTTGTTTTATTACTATAATATATTAAACTATTTTAATAATGTTAACTTATAGCAATTACATTATCATATTAAGATATTTTCTACTAATTGTATATGATTATCTTTTCTTTACCATAAAAGTTAAATTATTCATATTTTTATCAATATAATGGAACAAAAATTGAATACTAATTTTAAGAATTTTATTGATAAAGAATACTAAAATTTTATGTTTTAAACTAAAATATATGTTTTTTTTAAAGATAACTTCTAATAATATATTTTCTATATAATTTTTTCTTAGTTAAAATTAATTTCAATTCATTGTTATTTTAATCATTTTTTTATAAAAAAATTTTTTTTAATAAAAATAATAAAAAATGGGAGGCACTGACGATTAAATTTTAAAAAAAAAATAAACTTAAATATCTATAACAAACAATTTTAATAAATAATAATTATTTTTAATTAATATTAATTGTGTATAACAGAGTATTAAAGTAATATGAAATGATTTTCACAAAAGTAAATAATAGAGAAAAATATATTTAAAAATTAGTTTGATAAAATATAATTATATTTTCAGATGATTAAATCATTAACAATTATTATTTTAATTTTTTGTTCAATGTTTATAAATGTCAATTATTATCATTAAAATATATATCTAATTGTGAGTTGGTTAAAAAAACTAAATCTAAAACTAAATTTACATTTATGTTTTTTAAGAATATAAATTTCTTGTACACAATTAAATCATTAACACAAATTTTATAAATTTTTCGTTGTGTTTATAAATGTTTTGTTATCTATTTATTAAATTTTCTAACATTTTAAAATAAGTTAAATAAATGTAACATAAATATAATTATAAAATATATGAAATGATACAAATAATTTAGGCTTATATAGATGGAATTTTAAATATATCTTTATAAGTCATTTAACCAATAATTTAAATAAAAATAAAAATTTATTAACTCTACTTCATCTTGGTTTTGCAAACTTTATTAATAATTAATAATTCAAATAAAAATAAAAATTTAGCATTTATAATTTTAGTTAAGTTGTTCAAAAAGTATAAATAATTTTTATTTCAAATATAAATAATTTTCACATATTCAAAATAATATTTTATTCATATGCTAATTCTTTCAATATGCATATAAATAATATTATATATTACATTTTATAGACTTAACTCAAAAATAATAAGATGTATTTATTATTAACACATTGCGACGAAAGTGATAAAATTTTATAAGTAAATAAATATTATCATAATCAATTATCACTATTTTTTCAAACACAACTCATAAGAAAGTTTATGTTTAGAATTACAAATAAAAATCCATAAAATATATTATATTTTAAAATTGATGGTAAATGCTACCTCTCACTTACAAAATTGCTTTCATTTCCAATATTTTGTTTCTGTCCAAATATTATACTTTTCATTTACATTGATCGTACCATCTCATCTGCATTATAATTTTTTCATATACCTCATATAAATCACCATTTCACATGAATTTATTCAAAATATCTATAATCAATGCATATAATTCACAGTAAATTTCTTAACTCACACCATGATCTTCTTGGTCACCCGCGCAAAATTTCCAAATTGCCCCTGAAAATTGGAAATATACTTCCGGTACGCACCACCATCTGATAAAATTTAAATCAAATTAGAAATTAAGTTTCGGCTCTGTACAGTAACTATATTTCCGGTTTCATTCATGACATAAAACCAAAAAAATTCATTTCATTGTCTAGCATAGAGATACATAAACTTAGCAAATACAAACCGAAAGTTAAACATAAATCGAACATTACAAATCAATATCTTGGTGGACGTTGCAACATCCTCATAATATCATCGACGATTCTTGATAAAGCCGCATCTAGTTCGATTGAAACTTTCTCCTGAAAACTTCGATAAGTCGACCACGTAGCCCGTAAATCATCGTCGTTCTTCAGTTCACGGTTCATGAACGGAAGATTCCCTTCATTATCGATTGATGGCGAGCGGTACTCGGTCTTCTCTACCTTTCGACCGTTGCCGTAAGGAATAAGTTCCTGCAAAGTTTCATGTACCTCTTCAATTGGAGTGTACACCGTGATCTTGAATTCGCGAGACAGTATGTCGCTGGGAAAATGAACAACTCCAACAACCCATGCGATGTCTAATTTCATGTCCATATCTAGTTTTATGTGTTGTAGTAGGAAGAATTATAAGAGGAGAGGTATTTTTATAGTAGAAGAATGTAAACATGGACCATAGAAATCCTATCTTTTTGCCAGGGATAATACCGGAAGTTAAATTCCGGTTTCCGGTTTCCTACTTAATACCAAAATCGGAAGTTAAATTTCGGTAAATGGCCTGTGTTTGGAAATCCATAAACAAAAAAGAAAACAACAAGTATAACACAAAATCTCATATATTCAAATTTTTTGCAAGTGAACAAATTACAAAAATGAGTATATTTCCATATCATAATACATTATCAAAATGAAGTTAACATTACAATGCTACCTATAATACTTGAAAGAGCCAAAAAAAGTGTCGCCGGATAAATCCACCGGTGGTATCCCTTTCGAATTTTCCCTATTTATTCTATATCTATTTCCCTCAACTTGTTGTATTCTTGCATCCTTTATATGAATTCTTCCGGCCATGTCTCTGATGGCTCTATGAAATGAAGCACCCACTTTGATGATGTCGGTGGTATAGGGCATCCCGGTTTCAAGTAGACTTGAACAAAATGTCGTGGATTTGAAATCCACCCAACACAAATAATACGGTCAATGGAATTTGGTGTAGGAGCAGTGCGCAAAGGAAAATAAGTCTCCGAAAAATTGTATCTTGTCAGATTAATACACACCCTCTCATATGCACTTGCTATGAGATGACCCATTTCAGAGAACCGCATCCATTTGTCCCCGGGTGCACATCCAACATTAATAGGTACCAGTGCATGATGTATTTTCTCAACCTTCTCTTTACTCCCGAACACACGTGTGTACAACTCTCTGTGTTTCGTCAACTCTGTGATCAGAGTATCTCGCACAGTATTGTAATACTTTCACGGCTATCTAGCAAACAAGAAATAACTCGAAAGACACAATTACCGTCACCATCCACATTGACGATCCTTTCAACGTATTTGTGCATGAAAATCGGCATGTGATCGATGAACGGTATTTTTGATGGAGTCGGTGTAGGCGGTGGTTTGCTAATACAGGCACCTTTGGAAGCATATTTCTGAGAGTTCAGTGTAGGTGAGTCGAGAAATACTTTGTCAACATGTTCGTAATACAAAGGAATCCTCGTAGTAGAATTGTCGCATGGTGTAGGTTTCAACTTCTTCGGTGCACCTTTTGTTTTTACCAGTTGGGAGGGTGGTTTCAAATTGTGGTCTCTGGAAACACAATCTTTCTCAGCTCTTGTTTGATGTGGAGTTTGGTGGCGTCATCAGCTCTTAAATATCTCGCTTGTATTGCTTCCCATTCGGTAAGGATGGAGATATTTGATTTATCACTTTTCATTTTCCCATCATCCTCAAAACTAAGTCTCTTCCAATGACTAGAGACCTCGTCCATACGTATCGGGACATTACCACTCATCTTCTTGGCTATGACACAAGCACAAGGGAGACCATATGTTTTCACAATAGTGCACCCACAATTTGAGGTGTCATCACCCACAGTTGAAGCTCTTTTGGCCTCATGGAAAATATAATTAAGCGTCGCCCGAGAGATGCTACTGACCAATTGAGAATATAGCATGTTCTCCTTGAACCTGTGTTCCAACACCGTGATACTACGACCAAATCGTCCTTGCTATTTTCCAACCAATTATTAAGACAAGCATGCACAGATTTAACTCGATTTGATGTTGTATGTCCAAGGTGCATAACCTGGTCAGTCCATGCACAAATAAATTTCTCCTTCACCTGATCAAGTATTGTGCTCTCCACATATTTCAACAGATTTAGATATTTCTCACAAACAGCTCGAAATTGTAAAACAACATCAGTATACATCTCTTTTGTAGATGCATTAACAATAACATTCCATGCAGCCATGATTTTATCCACAATAACACTGGACTTTACCAACTTTCCATCTTCACCAACTACATGTTTCGACCCCACAACAGATTTAACCCAACTTTTGACATTTTTTGTAATATGGTACCTATAAAGTAATGTGGAAGAAGTCAGAAATATGGTTGCAACAACATTCATTAATGTTGTATCACGGTCAGTAACAATTACCTTTGGCATATCCTCTTGGTCCTTCAATATTGACCTACACACCTCTAAAGCCCATAGAAAATTGTCTTCTTTTTCGCACTCGAGAAATGCAAAACCAACTGAGTACGTCTTCTCGGTCAATGTAACACCAATAATTTCCAACAACGGTAGCCTATACTTGTTTGTTTTGTACGTCGAATCCATTACGAGCACTGTAGGAAACATGTTGAACAATTTAATGGAATCTGGACGAGTCCAATAAATGTCTCTAACAATTAACCCATCATCACCCCGTCGGTGCCTAAAAACAAAATTGTTCTCATAAAGAACTTTCAAAAGGTGTTGCATTTCAGTTCGATCCTCCCGAAGGGGTAACTTTGTTTGATAGCGCTTATTGTACACTTGTTTGATATTAGAGGTGTTCTCCGATCTTTTGCACTTTAATGTTGCAAGAATGTTTTTGGGAGGTACCAAATTCAAAGTCATGTCGAAAACACAAATTTTCTCATCCGAAAGTAGCCGACATGCTATTGGATGACCAACCAATTTTGGAGTTAAGTCATGATTGTGTTCTCTGCTAATCACATTAAACTTCCACTTCTTGTTGGCCATGAGATAACCACGCAATCAAAATAGACATTCACATTTTCTTGTGTCGGTTTCCTCGCATTTCAAAATTTGAATGCGAGCCACATATTTTTCGCTCCTTTCGCAAGTCAAAATAACAAATGCATTTCTTCGATCAGTGTCGTTATCGGACCTTACTATCATAGTAGAAAATCCTAACCTCGTTTCCTCTAAACGAATCCACTGCAACATATCATCCCAGAATTCAAATTCTTGAACATTTTCAAAATGTTCACGAACATTGACTGCCTTGATTACGCAGGTAGGCTGAGCTACGACTGACGATACAACTTCGGTGACATCAGGCTTAGGAATGTTATTGGGGTGCACTATACCTATGTAACATAATAAAAATTATAAATTTGAATAACACAGTGAAATCTGCTGCATAATTTCAAAACATAGACAAAACCAGAAATAAACATCCAGTTTAGTTCAACTAGAAACCGGAAATAAACTTATGGTTTGTACGTAACCTTATTTTCAGCAAAAAGTTACAGATTAATGCAGTGAATGAGGGATAAAAGGGATGATGTTTACTTGAAATTCTTCTTTGTTGAGCTTTTTCTGATATGATGAACCAAAAAAGTATAGATTTGGAGTGGATAATGGATTGGAAATGGAAAGGATTTTGGAGAGGTTTGAAGGAGAAAGTGTGTTATGGTGGTGATCATCATAGTTGCTGCTTATAGCAATCAGCTTCGTGACAAAACCAGAAATAAACTTTCGGTTTCATACAAAATATTCAGGTGGCATACAATTCAATGTTCCCGCTTCTGTGGTCGGAGTTATACTTCTGGTTCCATATCAGAGATTAAATCCCGGTACAATTTTTTACAATTTCAGGGGTCACACCATATTTTGATTGGTTTGAACAAAATAGGGTGTGAACCGGAAATAAACTTTCGGTTTTGAGAAGGACATTTTCGGGTTTCATGGGGTTCATGATCGGTGGTTTTTACATAGTTATTTAGCATTGAATTTTGTTATCGTTTCTTTTATTTGTCTAGTGTTATATGTCATTTTATCGCATTTTATGCTTTGGTTATGTGTTTGAGTATTTTCAGGGTCATAAGAATAAAACAGGATAAATCGGGGCAAAAGAAGTGCAAAAATCAGAATATGGGAGGCTACAGATGCATCAACACGGGGCCCCGTGTTGATCAACACGACCCGTGTCGAAAAGCCACTAGAAAACGCAAAAAAAACCAAAGTCAGTGCATCAACACGGGCACCCGTGTTGATTAACACGGGCGCCCGCGTAAATCAACACTGCCCGTGTTGATTGACCTGACAGCAAATATTTTTTATTCAAGAGATCAACACGGGCACCCGTGTTAATCAACACGGCCCGTGTTGATGGACGCGTGTGGAAACTTCACTTTTTGAGTTTTGGACCTTTTCTTTGTCATTAAGGGTACTTTGGACTTTGACTAAGACTTGGATTAGAGAAGAGACTATTAGAAGAAATTGGAGGTGAGGAAAACCTACTTTTGAAATCACGAAAGAACTATCAGAAAAGGAGAAAGCTACGGAGAGTAATTCAGAGACGGCGAGATTCAAGGGCAGCCACCATTGAAGATCAAAGTCATCATTATTCTTTGTGATGTTTAACTCTTATTTGATGTTTTCTTTTAATACTATGAGAGGCTAAACCCCCCAAGGCTAGGGGGTGGTCCTGATTTGATCATTGTATGAATTCGGATACTTGATTTCCTTAATGCATGTTTTTATATTTCAATTTAATTGTGTAGCGTTCTTATGATCATGTATCAGACAAATACATGTAGATCGATGACTAACAATTGGCAGGACTGTGATTGTTAGGGTTTCTACACAATTAGGTTATTAGGAGTCTAACCTAGGACTAGGAACTCTCTTTTAATCACTTGAATTCTCGATATTTTCATGGTTAAAACCAAGGTTTGTTTGAATGGACATTTGAATAAAGATTAGGGTTTTAATAGTTGTCTTCATTAAGGACTTAAGGAAGAACAATCTAGAGATAGGTAATTGATAGTTTCCATATGCAATGAGGAAATCTGAATTCGGATCATAGTTTTGTTAAATCAACCACTCACCCTAGCTTCATTCGCATTATATTTCATCAGTCATTACTTGTTACAAGCATAATTGAAAGTGTTAAAATCAACCCAACCATTGTTTTTGTTCAATTAAATTAAGAGCACGAATAGGTATTTACTACGCAGTCCTCGAGATCGATACTTGGGGAAACTCATTATAACTGCATCGGCGAAAATAGTACACTTGCTATTTTTCCGATCAAGTTTTTGGCGCCGTTGCCGGGGACTGCCAAAATACTAATTTACTCTTAGTTCAATTGAAATTTTATTGCTCTGCGATTAAAATTTTATTTTTCCTGTTAAGTTATATTAACACTAATATTGTTTCTAATATTTTATGCGAGGTAAATCCTCAGCTGATTATCTTTTTGACGCAGAAATCGAAAGAACCCTTCGCGCTCGGTGAAGAGGAGCAAAGCAAGCAAGACTGGCCGAGGAAGAAGATAGGAATTCAACACACTCCGGCTCAGAGTCAGAAGACGAGGCAATGAATCCACCTCAAGAGAGATTGCTAGGGGATTATGGAGGGACAAATGCACCAGGGGGAAGATTGACCATTGTCAACCAACCCGTTAATGTTCCTAATTTTCAGCTCCATCCGAGCACCATCACTCAGTTGGAGAAGAGATCTTTTTCTAGAAGGGTTAATGAGGATGCTAACAAGCATTTGCAACGATTCCTTACTATGAGCACTACTCTCAAAATAGATGGGCATACTGAAGAGCAAAAAAAGTTGTGTATGTTTCCGTTCTCCCTTACAGACGATGCAGAAGAGTGGTTCTATTCCCTTCCCGCGGGCAGCATTACATCTTGGGAAGAGATGGAAACATTTTCTCAATGAATATTTTCCAAGATTGGTGTTTTGAGAAAGAGATATGAAATCCTCAATTTCAAGCAGAAGGAGGGTGAATCATTGGGAGACTCTTTCAAGAGATTTAAGAGACTATTGGTTGTTTGCCCTACTCATAACTTAGATCAGACCGAGCAGATGCAGATGTTTGTGAATGGTCTGAGAATCAAAACAAGCAACTCATTGACATTCTGGTGGCTCATCTAACTTCTCACCACCGTATCGTGAAGATTATTGAAGCTATAGCTGCAAATGAGCATCCGAATTATATGACAGGTTGCAAGCAAACTAGAGGAGTGATTGATTTAAAGTTGGAAGTGAATAAACAACTCAAAGTCAAGAGGCGATAGCTGCAGTATGGAGAAAAGCTTAAAGCTATGAACATGGGAACTCAACAGGTAGCACAGGTTAAAAATGTGGTTTGTGACATTTGTAGTGGACCACACATGACTGCACAATGTCTTGCAACTCCAAAACAAATTGAGGAGATAAAATTCTTGAGGCAAAATAATCCTTATTATAACACCTATAACCCTGGGTGGAAGAATCATCCGAACTTTGCTTGGAAAGATCAGCAACAACAAGCTCCTCAAAAGGCAGAATGGGAAGTGGCCATTGAAAAGATGGCTGCCCACACTTCCCAATTCCAAGAAGAAACACGAAGCAATCACGGGAACACAACGGCTGCAATTAAAAATCTGGAGGTTCAAATGGGGCAAATTGTGCAACAAGTAGCAATGCAAGCACAAGGCAATCAGAAGAACCATGAGAATGTGAATGCTGTCACAACAAGGAGTGAAAATGTTTCCAAAGAAAGAGAAGATGAGGTAAAAGCTGATGATGAACTTATATAAGTGGATTTAGAAGTGAGAGAGAACAAGAGGAAAAAGGAAGAAGTGGCGCTACCTGTGAAGTCGGCTGAAGAAAAAAGTAAACCTGTGATTAGGCTTCCATATCCCTCGCGAGTGGCAAAGAAGGACACAAAAGAAAAAGAGTTTGATAAATTTGTCAAATTGTTCAAGAAGCTAGAGATCAACATACCTTTATTTGAAGCACTCGAGAAAATGCCTTTGTACCAAAAATTCATGAAGGAGATCCTATCAAAAAAGAGGCCAATAGATGATGAACATGTACTCATTGATGAGAAGTTGTGTGTTATCGCACCCGAGAGAAAAATACTTGTCAAGCAGAAGGATCCTGGATCGGTGGCAATACCATGCACCATAAAAGATAGAACTTTCAAAAGGGTTCTAATTGATTTTGGCTCTAGTGTGAGTTTAATGCCATTATCAATCTTCAAGAAGCTTGGTATTGAAAAGATAAGCGGGAGTGGCACAAAATTAAAATTTGCTGATCACACCATCAAGAAGTCATATGGGATAGCTGAAGATGTGTTGGTCGAGATTGAAAGTTTTAATTTTCCAGTGGATTTCCAGATCATGGACATACCTGAAGATGAAGAGACCCCGATCATTCTGGGTCGACCCTTTTTGTTGACTAGCAGGTGTAATTTTGATATCGAGATAGGTCTTCTGAACTTAAAACATTTTGATGAGAATATAACCATGAAGGTGTTTGAAGTCAGGAAACAAGGTACGGGTGAAAAGAATAAATTTTCAGTTGGTATGGTAAAAGTAGAAGGAGAAAACAAAATGGCAACATCAATCCCTGAAGAAGACTCAGGAAGAATCTCTCAGGTGGCATCAATTAAAATTCCAACGTTCAGTCAAGAAGCCAAGAAAGGAAAGAAGAAGGTAGACAAAGGTGAGAAGATGAAAGTTGGAAGTAACGTGAATAACACAGTGGCTAATGCTTTTGATGGGGTTAAATTTTGGGTTGCGGAAAGTTCAAGCAATAAGGTGTGGAAGAGAAAGTACCCCCCCCGTAAAGGGATGACCCGTCGAGCCATGCGACGTTAAACGAAGCGCTGCGTGGGAGGCAACCCACGTTTTTCATAACTTAGCTTTTCTTTTTGTTTTGTTTGCAGGTAATAAAAAGGGATCCTATCTTGCGAAAGCTAGGAGGTAGCAACTGGTGCTGCATCACCCTTTGTGAGTCACTTCTCTCGAGTTTGATCTGAAACATTGAGGTCAATATTTAGTTCAAGTTTGGGGGAAGTTTTATTGCTTTGTTTTGTTTTATCGCTTTGTTTGATTATTTTTTTTGTTAAGTTGATGTTAAATAATGTGTAATAACACTAGTAGAAATTCTCCCAAATGTTTCTGAATTTTGACCGAAAATTTTGTTTTGTTTTACACAAGAGCTTGTATTTCAATAAGGTCGGGAATGATTTTGTGTGAGATGCAGGGATGATTGTTTGAAGGTACGAAATTCGGAATAATGTGACGTTGATACGAGTCCAACGTGTAGATTCGCACTATAGTGCTTAAAGTCTGCGAAGTACTCCTTGAATAGTTTATCTATACAGTCTGACATAATTCAGATTCACATGCTGGTATGGTTGGTTGAGAAGCAAATAAAAATGGCATTAAATGATGAAAAGACGGTAAAAGGCAACCGGCCCGCTAAGTTGGGTAGCCCTCACCAGGTTATTCAGCCCAAAGGGGGTTGATCCCCAAACGTCGTCCGGATAAAGGACAATAAATAACCAAAAGGTTTGAAAATTTCATCGGTATTAAAAAGTGGCAAATGCTGCTCGTTTGGTGCCCGAATAAGTGAAGTTCTTGGCTATTAGTATGCATGTGATGATTATTATAATTCTAAGTGCCTTAATCTGATTGTGCGAATGAAAGAGGAGGAAAAGCAGAAAGAGAACACTTAAGCGCGAAGCATAGTTGAAGAGGTATTTTCGTGTCATGTGAATGCCGAGCGCACTACCTTCTGAGCAATGAGAACTGAACTTTTGCATATGAGTACCGATCTGCTTTGATTTTCATGAGTGCTGATAATCGTCGCCTGAGGTCAAGCAACAATTTAAGTTTGGGGGAATTTGATCGGTGGTTTTTACACAGTTATTTAGCATTGAATTTCGTTATCGTTTCTTTTATTTGTCTAGTGTTATATGTCATTTTATCGCATTTTATGCTTTGGTTATGTGTTTGAGTATTTTCAGGGTCATAAGAATAAAACAGGATAAATCGGGGCAAAAGAAGTGCAAAAATCAGAATATGGGAGGCTACAGATGCATCAACACGGGGCCCCGTGTTGATCAACACGACCCGTGTCGAAAAGCCACTAGAAAACGCAAAAAAAACCAAAGTCAGTGCATCAACACGGGCACCCGTGTTGATTAACACGGGCGCCCGCGTAAATCAACACTGCCCGTGTTGATTGACCTGACAGCAAATATTTTTTATTCAAGAGATCAACACGGGCACCCGTGTTAATCAACACGGCCCGTGTTGATGGACGCGTGTGGAAACTTCACTTTTTGAGTTTTGGACCTTTTCTTTGTCATTAAGGGTACTTTGGACTTTGACTAAGACTTGGATTAGAGAAGAGACTATTAGAAGAAATTGGAGGTGAGGAAAACCTACTTTTGAAATCACGAAAGAACTATCAGAAAAGGAGAAAGCTACGGAGAGTAATTCAGAGACGGCGAGATTCAAGGGCAACCACCATTGAAGATCAAAGTCATCATTATTCTTTGTAATGTTTAACTCTTATTTGATGTTTTCTTTTAATACTATGAGAGGCTAAACCCCCCAAGGCTAGGGGGTGGTCCTGATTTGATCATTGTATGAATTCGGATACTTGATTTCCTTAATGCATGTTTTTATATTTCAATTTAATTGTGTAGCGTTCTTATGATCATGTATCGGACAAATACATGTAGACCGATGACTAACAATTGGCAGGACTGTGATTGTTAGGGTTTCTACACAATTAGGTTATTAGGAGTCTAACCTAGGACTAGGAACTCTCTTTTAATCACTTGAATTCTCGATATTTTCATGGTTAAAACCAAGGTTTGTTTGAATGGACATTTGAATAAAGATTAGGGTTTTAATAGTTGTCTTCATTAAGGACTTAAGAAAGAACAATCTAGAGATAGGTAATTGATAGTTTCCATATGCAATGAGGAAATCTGAATTCGGATCATAGTTTTGTTAAATCAACCACTTACCCTAGCTTCATTCGCATTATATTTCATCAGTCATTACTTGTTACAAGCATAATTGAAAGTGTTAAAATCAACCAAACCATTGTTTTTGTTCAATTAAATTAAGAGCACGAATAAGTATTTACTACGCAGTCCTCGAGATCGATACTTGGGGAAACTCATTATAACTGCATCGACGAAAATAGTACACTTGCTATTTTTCCTATCAGTTCACCCCACCCCTATGAGGTGAGTTAAAAAATTCACTAATTCACATTATAAAATATATAAAAATATCATTAAAATAATCACACAATTGTAGTGAAGAAAACATAAAGTGCGAATAAAATTATAAAAGTTTGACAAATAATTCTTATTTTACGAAATATAAAAATCTTATCTTGTTTTGTTCTTTCTAATGTTGGCTTCATTTTCAATATTTTGACACGAATTGAATCACATTACATCTGCACTCCTTCAAAATATTTATAATCAATACATACGATGCATATTATAACATATATAAAAAAAATATCATAAAAAGACTCAATATTGTCATGGATGGAAGAAAATAATGACTACAATAAAATCACAAAAATTTGAGAAGTAATTCTTGTTTGAGATTTCATTCTTACCGAATAAATTGTTCATAAGGTGTATATATATAACTAATTCACACAACCATTATTTATGGTAAAACTGAAAGGTTGGGAGTTAAGTATACAAATATACGTTAAAAATAATAATTTATGTATATTAAATATATAATTGATTGAATATTTTCAATTTATTATTTAATTGGGAATTCAATTCATTATTTAAATTGGACGGTTTTTTGGTTTTTCTTCTTTTCGGTTTTTTGGAATCTTGATTGTATATTAAATATAAACCTATTATATAATTGATTGTATATTTTCAATTCACTATTTAATTGAGAATTTAATCCATTATTCCAATTATTTTGTGAGATTTTTTTTCATTTTTTCGAAGAAATATTTAATACACAGGTAATATTTTATTTAAAATATGTTCTAAAATAGTTTATATTATTTTAAAAAATTTATATACTTATATTTAACCCTGAAATGTAATAGATAGAAAAAAATTTATTCTTTGTAATGATATTTAATTCATTAGGTCAAAATTCTATTAAAAATGTATTCTAAAATTACATATATTATTTTTTTAAATTTTAAATACTTATAATTTAAACCTAAAATTTTAAATACTTATTTTAAAATGAATTATAAAATTATATATATAATTTAAATACCTATATTCCGAGGTATTCTATTATATGTAGGAGTATTCTTACACTGGAAATTTGAAATGTTTTTACAATATCTTTTTAAAGTATATATAAATTTTAATTACTTATATTTTGAGATTTTTCTATTATTTGTTGGAGAATTCAATTCAATTTTTTTGAAATTATTATTAATTTTAATATTTTAAAATTGTAAAAATTACATTGTTATTAATTTTATTGAAGTTAATGTTGTTATTTTATATATGTAATTGATTATTAATTGACTATATATTTTTAGAAATGAGAGATTTTTTAGTGTAGGGATATTAAATTTATTAGATCAAAACTCTATTATAAATGTATTCTAAAATTACATATATTATTTTTAAAATTTTAAATACTTATAATTTAAACCTACAATTTTAAATATGTATTTTTAAATGAATTCCAAAAATTTATATATATATATATATATTTTGGACTGGCCCACGCTCTAAACCCAACAAGATTCTAGGCCCAATTACCCTTGGGAAGCATCTGCGAATGTCCACGCGGGGCACGTGGCCGACCCAATGTATCCGTGCCCAATTGCTCGAGAGCGGCCGAACGCTCACGAGGCACGTGGTCGACCCAACGGATCTCGTGCCCAATTGCCCTCAAGAGCAATTGGGAATGTGCGCACGGGGACACGTCCATGCGGGGCACGGGCGACCCAACGGATCTCGCTTATCCTTGGCGCCACGTGCCCCCGATATTAACGGACCGCTGACTAGGTTTCCTTAACCGCCTAGTCTCCCAGAACTCGCAACAAACCCGATTTCCGGCGACAATCTAGGAGGAGGCCACGCGGCTTCCTCGCACACGCAGCTCTAGCAATCCGCTAGTGGGCTTGGACTTCCGCCCACTAGTCGGATCTTGGCCCACAATAAATACCTCTCACTCGAGAGGGTCGTATCTCATTCTTTACTCTTTCTTACTTGCTTCTCTCCGCTTATTCTTACTTTGGCATCGAGTGCCTTGTGTACCCCTCTCTTTCACTTTGGACCGCCACAGATCGGGGCAAGACACCTTCCGTCGTACGATCGGGCGCCGTCGTGGGAAACTTGCTTCCCCGTCTCCTTCATTCAGTTGACCAAAGCAAACCAAGAAACTCCTTTTGTCATGGCCAACACTGCAAACGACGGACAAAATCCTTTCTTGAGGATCAGCCGAGCAAAGACGACACCGCCTTCCCAAGCGGAGATCCTCGAGATGGGCAAACCGCCTCCTCCACCGGATCCTACCGGGGAGAGGGGCGCAGGGCCGAATCAGATCACCGTCGAGCAGCAGAACCTGCAGTATTCCAAGAAGCGCAACCACCCCCCGACGCTGATCCTACGGTCAAGGCTCTCTTCGCAGCCATCAACAACACCAACCTCATGCTCTTCACCTGTGGGAGCGCTCCACGTCTCGAAGCTTCCGCCGATCACCGCGAGACGCCGACGACTGACTCGTGGTCGCCATCGCCACGCCGACACCGCTCCCAAACTCCCCCGCGGAGAAACAGGAGAGATGATTCTCGCAGCCCGACACGCCGCCCCCGGGGTAGGGGACCCGCGCCCGAGCGACAAGACCAAGAACAGCCCAAGGAACGACCTCGATCGCCTCCCCGACATGAGCGAAAAGCCGACAGATCGAGAAAGGTCAAAGGCGGCCACACTCGCCGTAACTCAACGCCTCGCCTCCCCCACCGAGCGACGAAGACGACTCATGTCCCCGTCCGACAAGATCATGAATGCCCCACCTCGGGAATGGAGAAACCACCCCACTCGCCACATACGACGGAGTGGACGACCTATCGACGGCCAAGCTATGCTCCAATACTCAACGTTGGAGGACCAATCAAATGCAGTGCTCCCCACAACCCTCGTGAAGACAAAGAATGGATTGGTATAAGAGCTACCCTGGTCCATACACTGTGGAGGGAGCTCAAGGCCCAGTTCACGAGCACTTTCACAGCCTCCCGCAGGCATCCAAAGACAGAGGCCTCCCTCGAGGCCATCATTCAGAAAAGCGACGAAAGTCTCCGGGAGTACATTGACCGCTTCAACAGGGAAGCCATCCAAGTCCCCTGTGAGGACCAGATGAAGCGGTACCTATTAGAGAGGGGGCTCCTCCCCGGCACAGATTTCAGGAAAGCCGTCGGCATCGAGCCCCCAGCCACTTTCGATGCTCTCCTCGATAAAGCCCGCGCTTATATCACGTACGAGGAGGAAGCCGCCAACCGCGCCAGGATTCGAGGAGTCGGGCTCGGCAACCCACCGACACCAAGATAACCGACGCCTGAGGCGGTCATCCCGACGCCCGACGAGAAGCGACCAAGATGCATTGGAAACACGCGAAAGCAGAGGTCCAGTTGGACGCTTCACCGACTACACTCCGCTAACCGCTTCCCGCGAGCGAATCCTAGCCGAGTGCTCGGCAACCGAGTTCAGAGATGGAGGGGTCAGACGCCCGAAACCCACCCCTGCGAAGCCTGGCGCTGACAAAACAAAGTACTGCCAGTATCACCGAAGCCACGGCCATTTGACTGAAGATTGCGTCCACCTCAAAGACGCGATTGAGACACTGATCAAAGGCGGAAGACTAGGCGTAAAAAACCAAGAAGGAAGAAATGCCCGAGCTGTCAAAGAAACCGAGGACGAAGGCCGACCACAAGGGGACTCTGGCCCCTACCAGATAGCCTACTCGGTGACTAGGCCCGAGGACTTTCAGAGCCCCGTTTTTACTCACAGCCCTTGGGAAGAATTCCCCTCGGCCATGGTCATCTCCGGCGGCGGCGACACCCAGCGCCGCTAACTCGCCAAGAGAAAATTCGACGAACTGATCGACAAAGCCCCAGTCAACGAGGTCTCACTCGAACAGTTCCGCGGAAAATCTGAGCCGATTACCTTCTACCTGGAAGAACTCCCCGGCGGAGCACCAAACTCCCACATCCCCCTCCTCATCAAGGCAAGGATGGCCAACTTCGAAGTCCACCGAATACTGGTCGACGAGGGCAGCTCGGTCGACGTCATGTACACTCACTTGTTCAACGCCCACCGATGAATTCACTTATCGCCGCACGTGGCTCGACCTTCGTGGGTTCAACGGCCCACATCACGACTGGGATACGCCGAGCTCCTGCCACCTTCGAGGACGCCGCTTCCCGACAAGTCAAAGTCCGCCTCGTAATCGACCGCCACTCTCTACAATGCCATTTTCGGCGTAATAACGCGTAACTCACGGCTCCTTCGACCGCCCATCCGAAGCTCAAGTTCTACACGACGGGACGCCGCTACTATCTCGGGGACATCAAAGCCGCGAGGAGGTGCCACAACGCCGCGCCGAGGTCAAACCCTCGTCGACCCAAAGGGCCCGCAGCAAGAAGAAGGAAGGGCTTGACAACGCCCAAGTCGAGCTTCCCAAGACCGCAGAGGATCGAGTCCCAACGCCACGTGGACCTCGACACCAGATTTGCAAAGGACGAAGTCGACGGACAAGTGGGACACAGATCCGCCCGCCTAATTCCAGACGGTGAGTTCGAGCTCGTCCTCAAGAAGACCCCACCAGTGCCAAGATCGGCCGATCTCCCGACCTAGCAAAGAAACAACTCGAGCTTGCTCGAGAATGCGGATCTCTTCGCATGGAGCGCAGCGAATGCTCGGACTGACCTCGAGGTCGCCCGCCATCACCGCCATAGATCCAAATTAGGCCATAGTACAACGAGGCGAGGGCCCCCGAGAAAGCGAGGTCGAAAAGTCAGAAAGACCTCCTAGAGGCAAATTTTATTTCCGAGGCCAAGTAT
Source organism: Vicia sativa (assembly GCA_021764765.1). Lineage (NCBI taxonomy): Eukaryota > Viridiplantae > Streptophyta > Magnoliopsida > Fabales > Fabaceae > Vicia > Vicia sativa. The sequence continues at coordinate 269,008,584 of CM038796.1, read as the reverse complement.
TCAACTTGGTTGTCAAACGTTGTACTTGTTAAAAATCTAATGGAAAATGGCGATGTATGCTGACTATACCGATCTTAACCGCATGTCCCAAAGATGCTTTTCCTTTGCCTAACATCGATAGATTGGTCGACAACTCGACCGGCTATAAACTGCTTTCTTTTTTAGATGCTTACTCAGGTTACAACCAGATCCCCATGGACATGGCCGACAGGACCTGCACGGCCTTCATGACGTAGTCGGAAACTATTACTACAACGTAATGCCCTTCGGACTGAAGAACGCCGGAGCAACCTACCAGCGAATGATGAACAAGGTATTCCAAAACGAAATCGGCGATATGCTCGAGGTATACATGGACGACATGATCGTGAAATCCCAAGCCGAGGACGACCACGCCTCACGCCTCAAGAAAGTCTTCGACCGTGCTCTAAGCACAGGATGCGCTCAACCCAAGAAGTGCACGCTCGAGTCAAGGCCGCAAGTTCCTCGGCTTCTACCTAATGTAACGGGAATTGAGGCCAACCTCGACAAATGTCGGGCATTCTCCGAGCTGCCCACACCCGTGTCCAAGAAGTCCATCCAAATCTCGAACGACATGCTAACCTCGTTGTCCCGATTCAGCAAGGTCGGCACAACACGCCCTTCCCTTTTTAAGTCCGAGGAGTGGCCGACCTTCGAATGGATCAAGAGTGCGAGCAAGCTCTCCCACACCTCAAGCGGCACTTTCGCAACCACCGTTCTCTCACGACCACAAGACGGGAAACCTTGTATCCGTATTTTAGCCGTGTCCAACGGCAAGAAGCTAGCCTCATACGAGACCCAAGACGGCAAAACCCGCCTACTTACAAGCAAAGCCCTCCAAGGACCGAGACCAGTATCAAGAATCGAAAGGTCGACTCGCCATCACCGCGAGGAGATTGCGACATTATTTCTCGCCCACGCCATCGCCGGCGCAGAGCAGCCTATAAAATGCCTTCGCCTCCGGGACGGCCTTAATGCCGAGGTGGTCCTCGAACTGCCCGAGTTCGACATTCTGCACGAGGGATGGAAAGCCTTGAAGGCGCGCCGCCGACTTCGCCGCCGATGACCGCCACGAGCAGCCCCAAGCGAGCGATCACCGGACTCGTGACGCCGACGAGCCTCGAGTTCGACGGGAGCGTGCCGGCCCTCCTCGAAAACGAAGACGGCATCGCCATCGAGCACTCGCTGACCTCGCATTTCCAACATCCAACAATCGCATTATGAGGCGCCGCCACGGAATACGATCGCCGAGGACATAGGCGCCGAGACATCCAAATATTCACCGACTCCCAACTCGTCGCATCGCAAGTCCTTGGAGACTACCAAGCTAAAACGACAAATTATCGAATACCTTCACCTTGTGAAGGAAAACTCAAGGGCTTCGACCGAGAGATTCTACACGCCCCCGCGAATGTAACACCCGGCGATATCTTGTCCAAACCGCGAGCACAAAGAAGAAAGGAGGGAACCGTCCGTAATACAAGAAACACTCACCCAACCGAGCATTAAAAGTCCGTGATGGCCGACATCAATGCGACGGTGATGCATCGCCGGATGACCCCTTGTTCAACTATCTCACACGGGGAGTTACTCACGACAAGTTAGCAGCCGCCACACAAACGCCAAGATGCTCTTACGTTGTCCTCGAGCAGCGCCTATATCGACGAGGCTTCCATTCCTCCTCGCGCGCCGAGGAGTCCTGTGGCCGCATCCTCCATGAGATCCATGAAGGCATTAACGCCAACATCCGGAGGACGATCTTCGCAGCATTACGCAGGCTACTATCGCCCACCATGCAAAGGGACGCCAAGGAACACGCTAAAATGCGATAAGCGCCGCCACCGACATGCACATCGCACCACCTCACGAGCTCACGACGCCACTTCCCCGTGGCCCTTTAGCCGGTGGGAATGGACATACTGGTCCTTCACGCAAGGCTCCTACCAAAACAACACCGATAGTGGAGACTACTTCACTAAATGGATAGAGGCCGAGGCACCGCCAAAATCACCTCTTTCAATATCCTTCGATTCTACAAGCGAAACGTCCTTGCCCGCTTCGGTATTCCATGTGCCTCACCACGACACGGGACGCAGCTCACCGATCGTAACTTCCGCAACTTCAGAAGGCCGGGCACCAAGCACCACTTCACATCCGCCGAGCATCCCTGCACAACGCCGCGGTAACGAGTCTTGCTACGCTGGCTCAGCGGAGACCCGGAAGCCAAGAATGTGTGGTGGAAGAACGCAACAGATGGGCTTACCGAACAATGCCCCATTCGACCACGGGCGAATCCTCGCTTCGTTAACCCACGGAACAGAGGCGGTCATACCGTCGAGATCGAGACATGCACATGAATTTCCCTCGAGGAAGAAGCGAACGACGAGGCGCTATGCGAGGAGCTAGATCTGGTCGACGATTCGCAAGGCGCAGCTGCCATGAAGCCCGCTTGAAACAACAGATCACCCGCGCCACTACCGAAGGTCATCGACGCGACCAAGTCGGTATTTTAGTCCTCCACGAAACCAAAAGGAATCTCCAAGGAAAGTTACGCCAATTGGGAAGGGCTATATCGCGGCCCGAGGAAAGACGGCACGGAGCCTACTACCGAAAACCTAAATGGAGTGCAACTCCTCGACCTTGAACGCCACAAAGCTCAAACAATACTATACCGAGACACAACGACCACATCCTCAACGCCTTGTGGCCATCAAATCCTCCTGGATATAGCTCACCTTGGGTCGCGGAATGGTGCTCAGACGTAACCCAAGCCACTTACACACGTGGACCTACTCGACTACGTAGTAGGAACCCTGCTCGATGCGAACACTCGACCGAGTCTACCGGTTTTTCTCAGACTCAGTGTGATGTCCGCTCGCGACGGACGGTCTGACGCCCGAGGATGTAATTCTTATCGCGATCACATCCTCTCCAAGGGCCTCAGCCCAAAACCGCACGCAAGCCGTGGAAAACAACATCGAGCAATCATATCATAAGGTCGAGCACATCATACAAACACAACGCAAGTATAAACTAAACAAAACATTTATAATGGCCGATGAGACCGGTTAAATATTCACGGCACAAGACCCAAGTTACAATGATCCAAATATACGGGCACATGCCCAAAGGTACGAATACTAAACACAAGGGCACGCAGTTCGAAATAATGTGCTCGCAGCCCAAACAGATCGAACAAAATCACCCTCAGAGCCACGATCTCCCTGGCCCACCACGCTGATGCCATGGGCCGATCCCGGAGGTCACCACCCACCCCGGTTCGAAGTCGCACCTGTAGTACTGCCCGCCGGGTCAAGGACACAGCCTCGCGGCATCCTCTTCGAGGGTCCTTATCCTGCCAATCTGCTGGCTCGAGGAGAAGCCCCGCCTCGGCCGCTTCATCCTCGACGGAGCCACTGCTCCTTCAAAGAATTTTAGCTCGGCCTCCAAATTGTTCTTTTCTCCACCAAGGGCTCATACTTGTCCTTCATCCCTTGAGCTCGCCGGCCATGGTATTGCATCGGCATCCGCGCCTTTGAGCTTTAGCAATTCCTTCCGCTGCCTTGCTCTCGAGCCCGTGGCCGCCGGTCATTAGCTTCGACACCGAGCACCGTAGTTGCCACCTCGCCGCTGAGGCCAACGAGGTCTCCAAAGATCCAATCACCGCGACACGCAACGCCATACCTTCTCCCTCACCTTCGGTCGAGCCAGATCGTGTCCTTCTCCGCCGCACTACGGAGGTCCGCCATCAAAAGGTGCCTGGCATAATGGGGGCAACACGGCGCCCCACAGAGATGGAGCCACCTTTGCGGTGCGCTCCCTCCTTCGCCTCTTGAGCGGTTGATCCGGGGAGGAAGCGGGGGAAGGAGTGCTCACCGCCACCGGGGTACTTTCACGAGCCTGTTGCTGAAGTTCCCCGACCCGGTCCTTGACAGGCAAGCGACCACCCTTTGGTCGCAGCTTCAGCATGCGCTCCTCCATGGCCGCCATTTTATCTGCAAAACAAACGAAGAAAAACGTTAGTACACGCCAAAAATACGGGCAATTCCTCCTATGCACTTCCACACGCATACCTAGGAGCCTCAACGCATCCTTGTCGGACTCGCACTCGAGGAGGGCCTTGGTATGAATGTATCGCCGGTTATCTCGATTTTGCTGGTCGAGGAGTAATATTTTCGACATATAAGCCGGCCGGCCTCTGTGAGAGTTGGTCGTCTGTGTTCATTTTCTTTTCTCACGGAATAGGTCCGCCGCCATAGTGCCCTTATCCCATTCAAGGGGAAACTTCGCCCATATCTTCTCCACCTCCCGTCCTCGCTGATCACCACCGTCCGCCGAACAGTATTTTTTTTCCGTGACGGGCTAATCACGTAGAACCGCTTTTAAAATGTAATCCGAGACCGGTGGGATGCTTGAACGAGACCTGCACATTTTCCCCAACCATCCGTCCGGAAAATGCGGAAGAAGAGGTGAGGGCCCTATGTCCAAGGCGATCTCGAATGCCCGCATGAAGGCGTGGCATTGGATGGAGCGAGAAGGAGCAAGGTTCACCCCCGGTTCCGCCGTGAAAATGGCATCCGGAAGCCCGCCTCCTTGAAGGCGGAAATCTGTCATAAATTCCTCGTCCGGCCTAGGTATTTGCACGACCCAGAACCCTCGATCCTTTCATCTAGATCTTCGATCTCGTTAAACGCGCTAGACGAGCGGTGGAGAAGTCGGAGGCAAATCCTTGTTCGGGCGCGACTAGAGAGGTCCGGCGCCACTCGGCGGCAAGGCCGCCGTCTCGCCGACGCCACACATTTGATCCCTGCACCGAAAAGCAAAGAAAAGAAAAGTGAATTCGAGGACGCCAAATCCACCCCTCCACCACGACTCAAGTGACACTGAGGGGTTATGGCAATAGTGGCGTTTTTCTCAAAGACCTCTCACGGCAACCTCCAACATTAATCCTTAAAATTTCGTAGGTGCAAAGAATCTCCCGCGAGATGCACGCTTTGTCGGTTCAAGTCCCCGCCTGTGGGACTCAACTCTGCCTGTCATCCTAATTCTGCCATGGAAATCAACTCTCCCGCAATATTCAACTCTCTCCTGGTGTGCAAGAATCTCCGCGGTATTCAACTCTCTCCCGCAGTAGTCAACTCTCTCCCCGCTAAAGGCACGCTCCCCGCGATATTCAATCTCCTCCCCGCGATATTCATACAAAGTAAACCCTAAATTCGCCTAAACTCATCCTAAAACATGAATTGAAAGGAGATTGTCAAGGAATTAGGATGTTTACCGAAGTCGAAGACATGTTGAGAGTCGAGTAGGAAGTCGGAAGATTTCGCTCAAGAGTTTCTTAGGTTGGAAAAATCGAGAGAGTAAACAAATGAAGCCCTAAAAAGCCCTTTATAGCCGTAGTCTGGGCATACGAAAGGTCACCTCGCTTAGGCGCCAAAAGTCCCGCCTCAATGACAAGTGGCATCCAACCGACACGAGCATGCGAGTTGTTCCGCTGACCACATCCCCGCTGCGGTAGAAAACACTCGACGCCTCGCTGGCAGCGGGCGCCCACCGATTCCCGCCCGCCGCACCTGTAGTAATCGCTGAGTCTTGTCGACATGCTCAGCTCAAAGTCATTACCTACTAGAGCACTGGGGCTCTTGCTCGACCCCCACGCCTAGGCCCAACAAGATTCTAGGCCCACCACTGGGAAGCATCCGAATGTCCACGGGGCACGTGGGCCGACCCAATGATCCCGTGCCCACCGCCTCGAGAGCGGCCGAACGCCTCACGAGGGCACGTGGACCCAACGGATTCCAGCCCAATTGCCCTGGAAGCAATGGGCACGGGGATGTGTGGGGCACGTGGCCAACGGATCTCGCTATCCTTGGCGCCACGTGTTCCGATATTAACGGACCGCTGACTAGGTTTTTAACCGCCTAGTCTCCCAGAACTGCAACAAACCCGGATTTCCGGGCGACATCTAGGAGGAGGCCACGTCGGTTGTTTCACACGAAGTTTTTAGCAACCGCTAGTGGCTTGGACCGCCACTAGTCGGATCTTGGCCCAAATAATATAAATACCTCCTCACTGAGAGGTCGTATCTCATTCTTTACTCTTTCACTTGCTTGCTCTCTCGCCTATTCTTACTTTGGCATCTGAGTGCCTTGCAGTACCCCTCTCTCACTTTGGACCGCTGCAGATTGGGCCAAGACACCTTCTGGTCGTATTTATCAATATATATATATATATATATATATATATATATATATATATATATATATATATATATATATATATATATCTTTGAAGTTTTGCTATTATTCGTAGGAGTATTTTTAAACCTAAAACTTTTAACACTTCTTTTTAAAATATATTCTAAAACTATTAATAAAATTTAAATACTTATTTTTGTGAGGTTTTTCTATTATTTATTTGGAGAATTCAATTTCATTTTTTTGAAATTTTTATGAACTTTAAATTCATATTTCAATATTATTATTATTATTATTATTATTATTATTATTATTATTTATTGTGATTATTATTATTTTATTTATTAATATTTGTTAATTTATAAATAATATATTATTTATTATAAATAATATATTATACATAAAAAAATATTATTATTATTATTATAAATAATATTATTTTTAATAGCGTTAGTTGGATAGTATATCATTATTATTATTATTATTATTATTTTTTTTTTTTATTTTGCTATTATTATTAGATGAATATTATATTAATATTTATTATCTATTTAATCTACTTATTCTAAAAAAATTCTATTAGACAATAATGGTTACATAAAAGGCCACCTAGGCAATTAGGGTTAGGGTTGTCACCAAGGTTGTCATCATGACAACCTTGGATTTATATTAAGTAGATTTAGTTCGGAGATGCAACTGCGGATTTTTTTAGGTAAATTCACATATACATCTCCAAAATCACATTTCTTTCTTTGAAAATTAAGCAACCACTCCATTTTTGAAAAAACTATTCGGAGATGCATCTACGAATATTTTTGGAGTAAATTTGAAGAAGAATTTCTAAAATCTTGTCTGCATGTTTCTTGTGCAGAAACATTAATCAAAGTCATTTTAATTCGATTAACATAGCCATTATTTGATTCACATATTAATAAACACGAATATCGTAGAATAGAGTAATGCGTTAATTAAAAATAAGACAATCGTAATACAAAATATTCTCCGAGTATGAAAATAATTACCAAAATGTGCCAAAATACAATCAAATGCATAATCTTAACCCCTGACTCCTTCTCTGCCAACGGTAACCCAAAGAATTATGTGTCTCAGTAAGAATGGAACGTGCTAGAGCAACTGCGTCATCCCCACCTCTCTCGAACAGTCCAGACTTTATGCCTTCATAAGTCATATGTATAATATTTTGACGAATGTACAATACATCAATAGTATGGTCATTCATGGCCTGCTCATTCTCCACGGTCCCCTTTTGAGTAAGTCTAGGTGGATGCCTAGGAGCGCCAGGTGTCATGACAGGGTGTAACACAAAATAGAACTAAGTCATGTAATCCTCAACATAATGCCACTGAGATGTGGCTTGCACCCTCCAATACTCCTCTGGTATCATATGATTCTCAAAATCTGCCAAAATATCATCCAAATGTCTGCGGATAATGCTCTCAGGAACAACCTCGAAGGGGGACCTTTGAATGATCTGCATGAGCAACACATGAAGGCACATGGGTAATCCTTAATATACGATCGCACATGATCAAGCAACTTCCCTTTGATAGGAATGTGTAGGAGGCAAGCGACATCATTTAATGTTATCGTCATCTCGCTAATGAGGAAGTGGAAATATAATGTTTCTTCATTCCATCTCTCAACACACGCCACCTGAATTCCATGGTTGATGATGTTGTACCCGAAAGAACACATACTAGCAAAATTGAAGTATCGAAGCACACTTAGGAACCACTCTTGCATAGGCTGAGGAAGGTTGTAAATGTTTTTGACATGATTAACAGATTTCAAACACTCGCATTCTTATTAAAAAGAATATAACAATCTCAACCGAGTTAAATTTGGTTAAAATATAAAAATAAGAACCGTTAAGAAGTATACCTCTCTGACCCAGACATGTAGAGTAACATAGTCTCCAAAATATATTAGTAATGACATGTCAGTCGACCCTTCTAGATAAGGGCCTGCAAGTGGAGGGAGACCATTAAGTGTTATTTCATCCTCATCCTCCTGGTTTACACGAGCCTGGGATGACGACCCATGTGATAGATGACTCCTAGAAGTTGACACTTCCTTGTCTTTAGGCATAGGGATGACTCCCACGTACATTTGGTCGGCTCATGCTGAAGATCCCTCTCCTGCATCAAGCATACATGGTCAAGGTTTCACGACCAAGTCTCATTTTGTTATTTTTTTGTAGTCATTCTCCTTGAAAAAACCATTAGTGAATCATGAAGGAAACATTTTGGAGATTCATCTCCAAGCACCAGAAAGGACCTATTTCAGATATGCATCTCTGAAAAAGCTTCGTTTTTCTTTCAATGGCAAAAACATCTCCTGAGCTTTCCCGAGCCACCCAAAAATCATCAAAATAATATAAACATCTCCTACACATTGCCTATTTCAATTGCTAATACTACCTAATACATTAAAAGTAACTTATTTTACTTAATACATTAATCCAAACTCAAAATAATTTAAATATGAAACTTACTCAAAAAATTATTGATGATGATGTAAAATATTGAATTTAATAGGTACATTTGCTTGAGCTCAAATTGATAGTTCCGAAGGCCATGTTGCCATCTCCTCCTCCTGACAAGCGTCCGGTTAGCTACGATGCTAATGCCGTTTGCGCATTCCATTCCGGTACCGTCGAACACAACATTGAAGATTGCCATGCATTTAAGTGTAAGGTACAGGATCTGATTGAGTCAAAAGCTATCAGTTTCATGCCAGATGGTCATGTTCGGGGGTCCTCCGCTAGCTCAGCGAATGTCAAGACTTCAAAGTGCATCATCAAAAGCAACAAGTCAAGTCTCCTCGACGGCAATTTCAAGATTCATTTGCATTCTCGTTTGTAATCTTTCTTGTTTGTTTAGTACATGCTTGTATGCAGAACATTTTCATCCTTTGAATGATTATCATAATGCATTGAATATGTTTGTCTTGAACTAATCCATTTGTATACACTTTTAATTGTTTTCAAACGCTTTTGATATTCAACTCTTGTTAATAAAGCAAAACCTCTGTAGGGAGGATGACGAAAATATACCAAAAAATCTCAAACGGTATTGCTTTCAAATAAAAACCCTACTGACGATGTACAGGCCTTGTTTCAAATCCCCAAACACCGGAGATATAAGGGAGTTAGACCCTCGTCAACCCCCTTTGAGCCTTGAAGTAGGAGTTTCTTCTGTTCAAGAAAACCCTCATTTTTAACCCGGGGCAGGGTAGTGTTCAGTTAACCTGATTGAGCATTCAAAACTCATCAAGAGTATATTTCAAAGGATACAACAATGGTTATCCTTCTAAGGTTGAGAAACTGGAGCAGTCAAGTTTCAATTATCAACAATGTGCATCAAAGGAGGACAATACCCCAACGGGAACTCCTTATCTGAAGAGGACTTAGATCGCCACAATCACCTCTAGCAAATCAAAGATGGTGTAGAGATCAACGACTGGTTTAGCAAAAAAAAAAATGATAAAAAAAAAAGAAATAAAAACAATGGAGAGCCCGCTAAGTCGAACTTGGAAATAAGTCGCTTAGGCAAAATAAAAGGGCAAATGTTAAAAAGACAATTGGCAAGCCGTAAAGGCGAGGATAATCCAAGAATATCCTCAATAAAGAGCAAAGTCGTTGATCAAGCACTAAGCAAAAAGAATGGGTGGCTATCGTGTCAAAGAGGCCTTGTCCTTAACAAAATAAGTTGCACGATCAAAGGCTGCGACGGTTTCCCAACCATCAATTTCCTCTTGTGAGAGATGATCGCTCATATCGGATTGACTGAACTTAGGTTCGGAGAATATCATGAAGGGGGTGGGCACCAAATATTTTGAGCCTAAAAATCTTTCTTTCTAAAAAACCGTGAACCAGGCCACGTTACAACCCTTAAAAGTCCTAACTGAAGCAGGGTTAATTTGAAAGCTAAGCTGTGACGAGAACACGGTATCCTGACTCCTAGGAGGCTTGCTAACACCTTTGAGTTGGTATCGTTCCATTTTTGCCATCTTTTGCACAAAATGTAATGTTTGGCATTTTTTCAAAAAAAATTTCAAGACAAGCATATGATTTGCATTAGAATTATCATTCTTAGGATAAAACATTCTTTGCATATGAACAGGTGCTCAAACATCCAGTAAGCTTGCATAATGAGTATCAGATGAAGGCCTTGATTGTCCCGAGGGACAGGTTATTTGAGAATCTATTGAACGACCTTTCAAAGAATCATCCTAATCTGGGGCATTCGAGTTGGTACTATATCTCTCAAAGTTCATTGAAACTGGGGCAACCTTGTCAGGTTGGCCAATCCTTTCAGAGACACAGGGGCATGTTGGCTATCCATGTTTCACTCGGGGTTTGAAGACGGTGTGTGGGTGACAGATTGCAATGCCTGATTACTCATTTGATTGAACTTCCTATGTCTTGAAGAATACTCTTCAATGTAGGTTCTGCCCCGTAAAGTCTGTTTCTAGATAAGAAATGGTCTTCAGATTGGGTCTTTAGAAGTTTGTCAGTTGATTTGTTCTTCTTGACTCAAGTTTTGACCCGTTGTCTTTTTCGCAATGAGTCGCACGCTCTCCGTTTATGCAAAATCGTCGGTTATCTTACCCGTGTTTGCATTACCTTTCCAGACGTTTTGGTATTCATACTTGGTGTGTGGTAATCCAAATGTTTGATACTCTTGAAGAACTATACCCCGCCTTTGGCCTAAGGGATATTATAGTTCTTGCAGACACTTCCTTCGATGTCATCATCTTGGTAAAGTTCGTCTGAGTTCGTCTTCACTAGACTTTCTCCGCCCTTGCGTGTTCATCTTCACGTATGTCCTTCCCCGCAAGTTCGCCTTAACTAGACGCTTTCTTTCCCTTTGCAAGTTCATCTTCTCGCAGATGTTCTTTCCTTGCGAGTTCGCCTACACCGACGCTCTCTTTTCCTTATTAATTGCTTTCACATATTTGTCTTGTTCTTTCTTACGGTTCGCCTTCGTCCGACGTCCCTTCTTCTTTTCCTACAAGTTCATCCTCGCATGGGTGTCCTTTCTCTCGAGTTCGTCCTTGACGTATACCCTCTTATGGATTTTTCTTCCATTATCGGTATCTCACTGGTGCCCCACGCCATCCTCCAATGAAATTCAGATCTCGTTTTGAAGCATGGACGAGAAAACCCCGAGTGAAACTTCGCAAAGAATCGATGTAGCTTTGTCATCAGATACCATATTTGGTGAATCTCCCAATGATGTTGTTATCGACAAATCCTTATTGCGTAACATGGTACCAATCCCCACGAGTTGACAATATTTGTCACAAAGAAAGTCCCTAGTGGATGTTCTCCAAAGTCGCAAGTGTGTTGTATCTTGATATTCCTATGGAGGTGTTATCTCGATTGTTGATCAGGTGTTTGATTCCCCAATGAGTCGCATATTATCCACGGATGATCCTCCCTAGAGGGTTCTCATCTCTTGACATCCCCAGCAGTTGACATATCTTTGTCTCCCCAGCTAGAGTTGTAGTGGGTAATGGTGGAAGATCTTCTCGTGTGTTCCTTTTATTCCCAAATGATTGTCTAGTCGACAAGCTTCCTATGACATCATCTCTTCAGCAGGGTCATATGGTAGATCTCGACATCTTAAAGTGGTCCTTCCGGATTTATCAGGTTGATCATGTCCTTGGTTGATTTCCATTATTATCCCCTAGTGGATTATCAGATTGAAGTTGGTTATCTTGTGACCTTTTGGTCGCCGTTCACATTTCATCTTTTGAAAACATGCATCATCGCATTTGCATTACCTTTTAGGAACTCATGCGTTTTCATCGAATTATAAGCCAAGAGCAATGAATCTTCAGTCCCCAGTGGTGTTCCAATGTCTCTCTGAAATCCTAGCAAGGATAGCTTTTGGGTGTAGGGCATTTCCTTTGGTGTTGAAGCTGCCACCATCCGTGCAACACGCTCTTCGTGTTGAAGCTTCCAGCTTTCTCCGTGCAACACGCTTGGTGTTGAAGGCCAAGATTCTCTCGTGCAACACGCTCGTGTTGAAGCCGCCAGCCATCCGTGCAACACATTTCTTTGTGTTGAAGCCGCCAGTTCCATCTGCAACACGCCTTCTTGGTGTCAAGCTTCCAAGATTCTGTGCAACACATTTCTTTGGTGTTGAAGCTTCCAGCCTCATCCGTGCAACATATTTCTTGGTGTTGAAGTCGCCACCTCATCCGTGCAACACGCCTCGGTGTTGAACGCCGCCTTCCGGCAACCGCCTTTGGTGAAACGCGGATTCTCGTGCAACACGCCTTGGTGTTGAAACTGCTGCTTTACCCCGTGCAACACGCCTTCAAGAAGCCCTACCTTTGCTTTTTCTTTTTGCACAAGAGTTGAGTCGCTACCAATTCTTGGTCAAGGTCCGAGCACCGCTTCTCTCCTTATGCATGATGCAAGTTGCTTTGTATTGTGTGTTAAGCCTCACAAGATTTCCTTCTTCATCTTCGTTGAAACGCCAAGACATCCTCGGTGTAACGATTCTCGTGATGTGTCCACTCGGCTTTTTGGGAACAAATACCCCTTTGTCTCCCTCTGAGTGTAGCTCGAGTTAGTAAAGTTTACTTCCCGCTTAGCCTTTGCATCACTAACCCGTCCGGTTATTCCGCGAATGTGGTAGTCTAGTCGGTATCAAGTATTTATCACGTCTCTCCCCGACATTGCGGATTGAATTGGGTAGAGGCCAATTCTTCTTAAGTCAGGTTAGCACTTGTACCTGCCTTCACAGAGTTCAGCATTTATTTTGTGCTTTCTTTGGTTGTGGCCCAGTTAAGCTCTGGCGCAACATGCTCCTTTTCTCCAGTGAGGTTCCTTAGAATTTTGGAATGTCCACACCTATCTCTTGATGCAGCTTTTGGGATTCAGAGTGTAAATTTCTGGGTCCGTTTTGGTATTCAATCACCTCACACCTTGTTGCTCGAAAGGCAGACGCCAATCTCGCTCCCAAGCTAGGGGATGATTGAATAGGGGCAGCTGTTGTACCCCAAAATTTACCCTATTCATTTTTTATAAATAATTGGCTAACACTTAATTAATAGGTGCATCGCATACATATCATTCATGCATTGATCATGGGTTCGAGATTTTCCAATCGTATGAATCTGTACAATTCGAAGAAGAGGTTTGATTCACCAGAGTTGAATATTTGAGGTTCTATCAATTCGGGCATCATTTCAATATGCAAGCGTGTCCAGAGGTTTCTGATTATTATCTCGCGAGTTTCGGTATTCTGATCGTCTATCAGGTGGATGCTGACTACAATTTCAAGCTACAGTGTGTTGTGGTCGGATATTTGAACCCGAACTGATTCTATGGCCTTCCATGAGTTGTGAAGCATTGGTATTTGGCTTATCGATCTACGCGATTTATCAGAAAATCAAGAACGAACAGATAAAATGATATTTGAGCGCGCGTATCAGAAAGTCAACAAAAAGTCAAAGTTTGGCCGGGCGGAATTTCGGGTCAAAAATTACGGTCAAAAGTCGACATCTGAGAAAATGCGATCATTTGTTGAGGAAAATCGGAAGAACCGGGTGAAAATGAGGTTTCTTGCATTTTAAGTAATTTTGGACTTAGAATTTTTTTTTTAAGTTTAAGGTACTTTGTGTTCACGGAGCCATGTTGTCGCAACTGTATCTTGTCCGTCTGTGGTCAGAAGTTCGTGAATTGATAGTCGTTGGAAAGAACGCATTTCTTACTCCGACTTTGTCCCTGTGAAGATTTTTCCAGAAATGCCCGGATTTCGAGTTATACAGCTCCGAAATTTGAAGTTCATAACTTTTGAAGTTTTACACTTAGTAAAATTTTGAGTATTTTTAACATGTTCAAGCGCTCGACTTTGGAGGCAATTTACACGTGTTTCGAGGCGTCGATTCGAATTAAGTTCAACTGAAAAGTTGTTCATCTCACGGCAATATACAACTTTGCTGAAGAAGTCGAATCCATTCGGGAAACGGATAAAAAATTACGGAGCTCGGAAGTTGCAGTTTATCATTTCTCAAAATTCAACACTTAGAAATATTTTGAAGTGTTTGTTTCTATGCTTTTGCTGACACCTTTAGGGTCGATTATATCATAGTTCGTGGCTCCGAATCGAAAAATGCTCAACTGGAAAGTTGTTCATCTCACGGCAATCTAAAACTTTCTTGAAGAAGTCGAATTCATTCGGGACTCGAATCGGAAGTTATAAAGCTCAGAAAATAAGAACTCATTATGTTTGCTAAATTCGAGTATTTTTGTGCACATGTTCAGGGCTGTTTTCGTCAATGATTCGGTCGCTGCACGAAGAAATTCCGAACATGAAAGTTTGAGTTCGTAATTCCATCTACAAGTTCCATTTAGAAACTTTTTTGTTTCGGACGTCGGAGCTGAAAGATACGGAGCGCCGCAGTTTGTAGTTTGAAGTTGTTAAAATGCAAGACAGCATGCATATTTCTTGCCAAGCTCCGGACGCATTTCATCGAACAGTTTATGTGCACATGTTGGGGGAAGTTTTCTCGTCGATCCGATTGCCGCACGGAAAAACTCCGAACACGAAAAATGAAGTTTGCCGTACCATCTACAAGTTCTGTTTAGAAACGTTTTTGTTTCGGACGTTGGAGCTGGGAGATACGAGTCGCCGTAAGTGGTAACTTGAAGTTGGAAAATTGCCGCAAGATATGCACAAGACTTGCCCAGCCAGCCAAGCATTTCATCGAACACTCACGTAGCAATTTTCAAACACTTTTTTCTCCGAGATTTAAGCTTCTTATGAATTTTTGTCGAACTACAAAGTTGTTCTATCCCATGTGGTCTTTCCAACAGTATCGAGTTTTCGTGATTTGATCGATTATCGGAAAAGTTACAAAGCCATAAAGTAGCGTACATAGCGTGAGCAGTTGGTTGGCAATATCCAGAAAATGCCGGGATAACACGATCAGTCGTAAACTCTCAACTTCGAGCCTATTTTCGGGCATGTTACAAACACCGAATCGAAAAGCTTTTAACATGAAAGTTATTCAGGAGAATTTCCACTACAATTTTCATGTTGGGAGTTCAAATCGAGGAGGCGTATATTTCAAGCTATCGGATCGAGAAAACCATCATTCGGTTATGAATTCCAAATGGCATCAGCCGGCATGAGGGTGTCGCGTGTATTGGCTTAATCTTTCTCAAGTCACATACTGTAACAGATTCACTCCTTTCTGCTACTACCATTCACGCTTCCACTCCTTCAACGACCGCCAACCAATCCTTCCTCCTTTTTTTTTTCTCGACAACAAAACTGCTCCCTCGCCTTCCTCATGGTCCATTCACCTCACTCTTCTTTCATTTTCTCTCTCACTCGTAACATCCATGATCTCCATTCATTCTCATGCCTTCCATCTTCTTCCTCTAACTGTAAACAACACTATCTCTCTCTCATTCTTTCCATAACAGACCTCCCATTCTTGACCACACAAAATAACAAAACTAACAGTTACAACATCACCACTTTTTTTACCAACCATAACAAACCAGTAACAGAACCCCCTCCTTCTAGCGCCACTCTCTCCTTCATCCATCATCACTTTCTTCTTCCATTGCTCTCGACCCATTCTTCTTTTTCTTTCTCACCACCGCAGCGAGACATCACTCATCATCCATAACACCACGCTGCCATAACCATTTTCTATTCTTTTTTCTTCTTCTTCTCATTGTAACAGACCGCAGCCACGTATCATCACCCATTTTCCTTTATCATAACGCACCATTCTTCTATCTCTTCACCACTTCACACCACCCTCACGCCATACTCTCTCATCATTTTTTATCCTAACAAACTGGTGAGAAAGAGAAGACTAGCAAACTCATCTCGACTGCTCCTCCATTCGGGATCCGCCATTCATATTCTTCCGATCCTCTTTTTCTCTCTTGCTGCCATAACAGATCCATTCTAACAACACCACTTGTCTCGCTGCTAACAGATTCCCTCACTACCACGAATCTTTCATTCCCACTTCCATCAATAACAGAACCAACTCACCATCTTTCCATTTTCTCCTTCTTCACGCATCGCCACAAACAAAGAAAAACTAACAGAATTCTCAACAACCACCTCCAGTGACCTCTAACGGCAAAAACCGCCTTTCTATTACACCATCATCATCTTTCTTTATCTTCTCTCGCCATGGAAGCTTCTTGAACATCTCCTCCATACACCGCCATTCTAACAAACTTGCATCCATGCTGTGAAACCGTGGAATAACGCATGGAGTTTGCATCTGTGACTTCCATTATGTCTCAAGAATAGCTCCGACGCAGAATTGGTTTGGTTTTCGGTCAGAGATTTAATCGCTACTGAGTTCACTTTTCAGTCACCAAGGTCATCATCGTCGCGCTCAAGCATCTGAGGTCGCTGCTGAAGGCGCATGGAGGTTTAAGGAGCGGACGTACTCCGTTCGTTTCCGATTCCGCGTTTTTATTGTTTCCAGATCTAGGATTCGTGTGCGGATTTCGCCGCGATTGGATGAGTTTGAGGAAAATATGAGATCGGATCCCTAAGCAGCACGAGAAACCGAGTCGGATTGAGTCACTTCCCGTTATAGCTCGTTTTTCCGGCGACCTTCACGCCGGCGAAGATGGTCGGAATTCATACGTTTCCGGCGAGTTCCATGCTAACCCCAGGTGTGTCTTCTTCCCACTGGCCCATGTGATTTTCCTCATGTAACCAATCGCCGCTTGCCATGTGTCGTTTATTTTTTTATTTAATATAACAAAAGTCTGAATATTATTTTAGTAACATTGACCAATTGATAAAGCATTAGAATACATAATATAATGTGACAGTTTATTATTAAATCTGAATAATAAAAGTATATAATAATAGTGTTTGGATTAAAAAAAAACTGAAAATGGACTTAGCACAAAAAAAACTGATCGGGCTTAGACAATTCCGAACTGGGCCTAGCATTTTCTACTGCGTACCCCCTGGTTTAGGCCCCAGCAACGATTTCAACATAAATTAGTTCAGTTTCAGAATTCTGTTTCACACCCCCCCTGTTTCATGTATTATAATTTTGACATATGTTCAATTTCGATTCCGATTTCGATTATTTTGACTTTTAAAAAATGTAATAAAAATATATTTTGATATTTTAGGATATAGGAATATTTTTGACATTTTTTTAATATTTTTACAATTAATTCTAATTCATTTTTTGAATAATACATTAGATGTTTTTTTAGGAAATATAATACCTTTTTTAGAAAACTCTAAGATATTCTTTTACCATTTAATTATAATGTACCTTATCTTAGTGTTGTATGTAAAACTTCAAATTTATTTTCAATACTCGATTTTTGTAAATAATCGCTATGCTTTTATGCTTTATTCAAAAGCATTGCTATTTCGACATTCTGCTTTGTATGCAGTACGCGGAGCGTTATAATCGTTGATTTGGATATATAAAATCCATTTTTCGATGTTACACACATGTGTGTACGCTTTATTTGTCCGTTTTCACCATCTTTTGCGAGTTATCGATTGGATGTGTAGAATCCACATTGCTGCTCACATGCTGCCTTCTCTGTTGCTTTGTGCAGTTTATTTTCGCGGTTTATTGGATATACGCCGAGTGTGTATAGACACACATTCTTGACCGTGCATAACGATGCACATCCTTTATCCGTATTGTCGGATTATGATCTTGTATAGGTGCATTTGTATGTGACACACGGGTTATGCCTTCCGTGCTCGCACACTTTTTACCGGATTTTCTTATTGCGAAGTTTTTGAAGAGTATTTCTATAGCTTGCGTGTTTCGGATTTAATATCCGTTGGGTATTTATTTTACTTTATTTGCATTTCATTTACCGCTTTTCAGAGGCATGAGAAGTAGGATGCTTCCTTGCCATGAGAAGTAGGAATAGAGATGATGAAGGGGCTTCCGTGGTTGGAGCATGTTCAGAACCCTCTCGTTTATTTAAAGACCCGTTTAGGGAAATTGCTAATTGTGTTTGGTTTGTTTAAAATCCTCCATCCGCATAGGGAGGTAATTCTCGAAGTGTTTACATTTTGTGCATATAGTCGAGTGGTTAGGAAGCCCGACGTGGTACCACTAAGCAAAGTCCCGCTTTTATATTTCCGTCATCGAGTCATTGATATATGGGAAGGGTAGTCGCAACGAAGCTTCTAGTCCGTGTCACCAAGACACGCGAATCGGTTGCTTCCTTTATCGAGTCAATAATAAAAGTGGCAAGAGTTCCTATTCGACTCTCCACGCTTCCGGGTTCGCATTTATTGCGAACTCGCATCATTTGCTCTTCAACAGAATTGGATGTGTCGGCTCTGGTTGACTCACGGTATGCTCGCATCGCGAGGCTATGGGACTTCCTCCTCTTCCCGCATGTGTGTCATTTGTTTGTTTGCATTGCATTGTTTGCGTGCTTTTGCCAAAGCACTTGCTTGCTTCATCCTTGCATCCCTTGGTTCCACAACCAAGACGGATATAGGATAGCTTTCCGTGGGCTGCTTGTTAGGATAGATTCTCGAGCCTAGACATTAGGATTTACATCCTTTGCATGTTGACATAGGTAGAGATTCCCTTACATCCTCAACCATAAGTCCGATCTTTGCATGACAACATTAGGGCTAGTGCTAGTTAGTCTCCTTTTTGTTTTGCTAGTTTCTTTTTGCATCCATGCATATAATAAAACTAAAAATTGTTTTCTTTTTCTTTTGCAAATTAAAACACTTACTAATGGTTCAAATTCCTTTTTCAAGGTAAAAACAACCAACCAAATGCAACCTTTTTTCCTACAGGTTTTCTTTTGTGTTTAAATTATTTTCATAATTAAAACACATAACCCATCAAAACTTGTGAGCGAACTACGGCGCTCGACTTTCCCATTGCGGAATACGAGGCATCTTGTCACGGGCTCGATCGAGCGAACTTTGTAAATACTTCCTTCTTTTCCCGTGTTTTATTTATTTTATTTTCTTTCACATGCATACTATTTATATAGCAAGAAATAGATATAAACACACCCATTAGATAGAAAATAGAAGTGGATACCGTAGACTACGGGCGTAGGTGCTAATACCTTCCCTTGTGATTCCTTTATTTCTGGTCGCAAGACCGTGCTGTTTTAGGTTGCTCACCTTTCTCCTTTTGTGAGATAAAAAACGTTCGATGGCGACTTCATTGATACAGTTATCGGATGATGTTCAGTCGGTTGTTCCACCTAGGAGAAGGTAATATGGTGGGGGGAAAATTGCCTCTTTATTGTAGCCTTTAGTAGAACGTTTAGAGGATGGGTCTTGAGGCGATATGGTAGACGATACTTGGTAAAAACTATTTATAACTTAAAAAAAGTTGCATGATAGATATGTTTATCTAATGGACATTATTGGGGTTGGTTGAAAATATAAATGTTTCATAAGTCTCACATTGCTTAGTTTTGTGAATAAATAGGGGGTCCAATATGTACTATATATAGAATACAAGTTTTTTGAAGTCCCGCATTGCTAAGTTTCGTGAAAGAATAGGGAATCCAAGGCTATATATAGGATTCAAGTTCTTCGTTACATGATGCACCAATAAAAAGAACTTTAAGCTTGTATTTGACTTTCTTTTTTTCTTATACTCTTGTATTAAAGTGTTATGACGTGTAGTTAGATATTTGTATTGGAGGGTGTGGGTGGACTGGAGGCCTGAGTTAGTTGAGTGTTTATTATAAGTTATAACAATTTGCACATAATGTTATTATCTAGTTGTTTATTAACAATGAATATGGTTTTTTATTTGGTTTTGGAGTACTCTCCATGTTATGTTCTTGTGTAGTGATTGTGTTCCCCGTTTTTCTCTATGCTTTTTTTTCCCATCAACTGTTATCAGAGATTTTGGTTCGATATGGGGATGTGAGTTCTTAGTATGCCTTGTAGTTGTAGCTTTATATGACCTTCCACATTAGAAAATAAGGGTGTTGTTATTAAAGAGTTGTTTAGATGTAGATACAAGTTATGTTATGTCATTCGAGCTAGAGAAAATTGGTGGGAAAATTGTTTTTAACTTATGGAAAGTTCAAGTCAAAGATGTGTTGAATCCTAGTGGTTGACTGACATAAACTTCTTCTTCCAATGGTCCATTCAGAAATGTTGACTTTACATCTCATTGATTTATATTCCATATTTTGTATGTTATAGTCGATACAACAATAATGTTTGTATCCAGTCTTGCAACAGGTGCATAGGCTTTATCGAAATCAATACTAGGTTTTTGTAGAAAAACTTTTGCCACTAGTTTTGCCTTATACTTGACAATTTCACAGACTGGCCTCAGTTTCAGCTAGAATACCAACTTCACATTAATTAAGTTCTTTCTAGATCTTTAGACAAGTTTCCAGGCCTTGTTCTTCTCAATTTCCATGGGTATTCTTTCATAGATCCCAACCAATTCGACTTATTCATGGTTTGATCCAAATTATTTGGTTTTGATTCCTCCATCATCATTGTTTTTTCTATAAGATCATCATCTACATCAATTGCTTGATTTGGAAATCTCTCATATCCATCCAACCATGTTGACTTAGTTCTAGTTCGAGTTGATCTTCTAACATTATGCTTAAGTGGATTTCCCGCTTGAGTTGATTTCAGGGCAGAAGGCATCATGTTTTCTAGAAATGACTCGAGCTCTGAACAATTGTAAAAAGAAAGGGTTTCTAGTGAGGAGAGTCATTGAAGTCCTGTTTCATCTATAGACTTCATTTTATTTCAGAGAGATTACTAATTAAAAGACGCACAAGGGAAATAAGCAGTAATGGTTCTTTGAGAAACATGTTAACCAACATCATCACCTCCTATATTCATTGTTGAAATAAAAGTAAGGCCTTAGACTCAAATCATGATATTTTCATTTTATTTTCATTAGAAGAAAAGATTAGACTCAGATCCAAACAAAATTTCAAATTATAATATAAATAGATAAAGTTTATATGTGTCTCTAATCACGTCACTAATTAGTTGTGGAAAATTTTACAATAACCCCTAAAATCTAACTCAGTTCTCTCGACCCCATATTAAAAAAATAGGTAAAAGTTATTGTGTTTTATTCCTCAACCTTAAGCTAGTTTATATATAGAGAAGATACAATCAATATATTTAATTTTTCCGTTAATGGAGAATAATGAAAAATAAAGAGCCATAAAGGAATTAATAAAACAGGAATTATAAAAAATTTCAACATTTTTTTAGGGTAAAAGTTTAGGCTGGTTTATATAGAAAAGATGCCGCCAATACATTTAATTTTCTACTTAATGGAGAATAATGGAAAATAAAAAGCCATAAAGGAAATAATAAAATAGGAAATATAATGTTAATTCTCTATTTTTAGGTTTGGCTTTATGTTTGGTAAAACTAATATAGCAATAATATGTTAAATACAATTTATAACTTGTAAGGAGAAAGCAGGTTGAAGTTCTATTTAATGAAGAAACATTTTGTGTTGAAGTATTTCAACATCTGGAACAACATGTCGAAGAAGATGACACAATACGCGTCTAAGCTGACAAATTGGATTTTGTTATGTTTTTAATAGAAGCAGAATATTTATGTTATGTTTTTAACAGAAGCAAAATATTCCAAATATATTATATAATCCTATGTCGCACCCTATTAACAGGTCTAAAAGATTCAAGGACACATAATTTGAAATCAAGGACAACATTTAGGAAACTAAATGTTGAAGACCTATTTTGTAGGAGAATCTGTTGCAGAATTGTAACAACTTATTTGTTGTTACTTGGAGCATAAATTATGGAGATATATTCTCATGGAGATATATTAGGCAGATTCTGTTGAAGACCTATTCTTGTGGAGAATATCTTGGAGCAATTTTAGCAAGCTGTTTTGGAGAATATCGTGGAGCATTTTTAGCAACAGTTTTGTTATGATTTGAAGACCCAAATCCAGTTGGGTAATAGGTTATAAATAGAAGCTTTGTAGCCTAAGTTTATCACTAGTAGAGAATGTAACTTTCATATTATTAGGGTTGAGTCTTTGTCACTCTCTAGGAGAGTTGGTTTTTGAGTGAACCTCCCGGACTGTGGGAAGGTCACCTTGTGTACACCTCGAAACCTATATATAAGAGGGTGTTATGTTCTTGGAGGAAGTTGTGAAGTAACTCCAAGGTGTGTCCTAAGTTAGAAGCATATTGCTTTAACTCTTAGGTAATTTGTGATAGAAGTGTGTCTTCTACTTTTCAGGTGTTGAAAAGTTGTTGGAAATCAAGTTGTTGATCCAGTGGCTGAGATGTTGACTGCTAGACATCATCGCGATGATTGAAAGTGGGATGGAGATATTCCATATCTAGAGAGAACCTAGGTAGAAGGGTCATTGGGTAGTGTGATTAAGTGAGGAGTTGTAAATGAGGGAGTTTAACTTTGAATTAATACTGCTGATAGTGGACTTCATTCCTGGCTTGGTATGCCCCTAGATGTAGGAGAGTTGCTCCGAACTGGGTGAACAATTTTGTTGTGTTATTTATGTTTCTTGCACTGTTATACCTTGTTTGTTTATTAATTTCAGACCAAATGTCTTGACATCCTTATAGGACATCTTGGTCTACTGCTATACCAGAATTTCATATAATATTTTCAAACACCTCCCCTTAGTATCAGAGCTACGCCCCAACCCCACTAGTTGAGAAAAACTTTATAGTAAACCATAAACCCTATCCTAGTGTTCTCGATAACACATTAGAAAAAATAGGTAAAAGTTGTTGTGTTTTATTCCTCCATCTTATCCTGGTTTATATAGAGAAAATATAATCAATACATTTAATTTTTTTAATGGAGAATAAAGAAAAAAAGTGAGCAGCTAATTTTCCTTGGATATATGTATCACTGTCATTTCATACAAGTAAATTTGTTCAAATATAAATTTTAAATTTTATATTATTGTGAACGGTCGTAACTTTCAATATAAATATATTTGAAGAAAGATTGTCTAATACTTCGTACAAGTTCACTGTGAATAGTATATGTTTTCAATTAGAAGTGTTGAACTCTGAGTGTATATATCGTCCTAGAATGGTTACGTGTAATGAATTCATTCGCACTCGGGGTAATGTCATAGTTGGAGGTGATGTTAAACTTATACATATTTAAAATCTAGATCTAGATGATGATGATGATACAAATATGACTAAGTATTAGTTAAAATGTAGTGGATTTCTTAACCCACCCCATAAGGGTGGGCGCACTAATGAAAACCCCAAATGTCCTTCAAAATCGGAAATTTATTTCGTGACGCGTGTTTTAAAGTTTTGTGAAACAGTATATCTTGATTACTCACCGTAAATATAAATCGGTTACGGGGCGGTTTGGAAAAAATTAACTATAAGCAATAACTTAAGAATTCACATTTGTTATTCAAATTAAAATCATGCAATTTTTAAATCGAATTAAAGCCCAAAAATATTATCTAAAATAAATTACATAATAATAGTATTCATAATACAGATCCGGTACAATAGGAAATAAAGAAAAAGTCAAAACACAATCAAAATGAACTACTACGTATGACGGAGCCGGCCTGTCACTCTCGAGGCGTTACTCCGCTGCTTCCTGTAGACCAGGGCACCCTGAGCCTCCGTCATGATGGCCTCCAAAACGCCTCTAAAATCAGATTCGTCAGGAAACAACCCTCTATCAATGGCATCCCTAGAAAGCTCCATGATACGATGACACCTAGGCAACATGTTCTGGGCATGATCCCTCGTCGCCTCCTCCTCCTCCAGGATCTCCTGATGAGCCGGCCTGGGTGGGTCCCCTGGAGCCTCCCGTATCAGGTATGAATGGGAAATCATGAAGAACCACATCATGTAACCGTACGCGTAACTCCAGTCGTCTGGAGCCATGGTACTCCTGGCCTCCCCATGGACAAGCTGATTCTCAAGATCATCAAAAATCTCATTCATCTCCCTCCTCTTCACTGTCGGAGGAGCTGATAAAGCAAGATGCCGAGGAATCGTCTGAGTATACCTGAACTGACGCATCACTTACTCGGGCATATAAGTAGTAGTCTTCCGAGCACCACAGGCCAACAAACCTGTAAACAGAGACACCTCATCAAAAGCTATCGTCTCGCGGTGGTCGGCGTAGGCACTGAAGTGGATGTCCTTATGCACAATCCGGTCAAGATAAACCCGATACAGTCACCTGGTTGCCTCTGAGCGGCTCATATGCACATGTACGAGGCATCTACTCGATATAACCCTCAGCAAATAACCATCCTAAAATTTTTGGGAAGCGTTGTAGGATCCATCCATGAAATATCAAAATTATATCAATTAGTTTCAAAAGCAAAATAATTAAAAAATGAAGCTAAGAGAAATTTTTTATACCGTCAAAAGGGTCATGCTGCCGGTGATCTGTCTCATCTTCCACCTAGACGCCTCTGTCAACTTGGTATACAAGTAAACCAAGCAAGTAGCCCCCCAGTTCCACCCACCGACCTGCTCTAAATCAAAATAGAATCTGAGGTACATGACGTTAGTGTAGGTGGCACTGATGTCCACAAATATATGGGTCCTAACAAGATATAAGAGGTATGCTCTCATGGCATCCCCCCTGTGAAGTGTAACCTGCTCGAGATCATCATCAGCGATACAACCTCGATCAAAAACAATCTTGACCATCTATACCTCACATGGGTGCCACATGTCTTATCAACCTCTTACAGGGCCTCCTCCAAGGTAACCCCAAGCCTCTCAACCAATATCTCAATCACCTCGTCTTTCTCACCTTCCCATGATCGAGCGCCCGATCGGCGGTGAAGTAGACAAGCGATGTCATCGAGTGTGATCGTCATCTCTTCGTGTGATAGATGAAACAAAGATGTCTCCTCGTGTCACCTCTCTAAAGCGTTGGTCATCCCTAGTTGACCATGATATATCCACAAATGGTCAAGTCTCTATCACAGTTAGTAGTAGCTCATCAAACCATGGCTCGAGAGGGGGAGTTAGCTTGATGATCTTCCTCCCATGGTTGATGATCTTAAGTGTATCGTTGTGTTGCTTGAGCCCTCGGAGGCTGTGTGGCCTGACTCCTCTCTCTCTCTGCAAACAAGCATGTTGTGTAACTCGGCCATGCCTCAGCGTGACTCTCGCTCGGACATATCTCTTGTAGAAGCAAGAACGAAACGTTAGCATTGATGAGTGCCAAAATGTAGTTATTTTGTATATATATTTTGTGGCATTTATCCGTTCTTATTTGTTAATAATTGTTGAATAACCTCACTTTTTGTTGTAAATACATTTTATTGCGTTTTGTGTACATATTGTACCGTTTGATTAGTTTTGTATAAATTTTGTAGGTATTTGTTGCATTATTGGAGCATTGAGAATAAATTCCAAATGGAGCTCCAAGATGCATGTTGATCAATAAAGGAATAAGACTAAAAGAAGAAGTCATTCCAAGTTGTGCAGAGAAAGCAACAAAAGTGGCTTTTCTTGTGTCCACCACTGGGCAGTGAGGTGGCGATGACAGGGCGTTGTGAGCGCTGGAAGCTCGTCGGGCGGTGAAGGGAGTGGTGCAACATTGAGAAAATCCAATAGCTCCTGACTTTGGCTGCTTGACTTCATTGGCGAGAAGACTAACCGGCGGGCGGTGTGAAGATATTTTTCCGGATGCTTCACGATAACACGAAATCATATTGTTTATTTTCCATGAAATTAACGTTTGTATTATTTTGACCGATTAACTCCGAATATTTCGAGTTTGTCATTACTTTTGCGGTATTCATAACAGCTCAAACAAAAAAACATGAAACAATGCAAGAAAGCGCCAAAAGAACGGAAGAAAAAGATAAATCATCAAAGATACGTTTTTGTACTGTGACGTCGTGGCACACCTTGCCGTAACACATTCTGAAGCGTGTGGCCGTAACATACCCACCACGAGGTAACGGAAAGAAACACCAAACACCCTAATGGCCGTATGCAGCATCGATTATTTGAAAATGCGAGATCGTGGCAAAGCAAAACATAAGGAGTTTTTGAAACTCCTTATTTCTCTCCAGCCAAGACCCCACGTTTACCACTTCTTCCTCAACTACCCACGTTCCTACATTCATGGAGAAATTGAAGGAAAGCTTCGTGTGATTTTCAAAGCCAACTGCCAGATTCCATTCCTCTATAAATACCTCAACATTTCAGTGTTAGAGGTACAGAGCATTTATAGTTTACTTGTGCGGAAGCTCTGCCGATTTTCGAACCCAGTATTACTTCAGTTGTTATTTTCCTGCATTTGATTTATTTCCATTCTTTTATTTTCATTGCCCAAATAATAATTTCCAACATCAGGAAATTATTATTATAGTTTAGGATTTATCATTCAAGCCTCAGAATTTGCCTTTTTACATTTCAATTTCCGAAGTCCAATTTCCGACCTGTGGAAGAAGGATATAGGATACTGCTTTATTTCAGGTTTCTATTTTGCAATTGTATTACATACCTTTTGATTAATTAATGCAAGTTTAATTTATTATTCATAATGTCCAATCTATATTTATTTGTTTTTATTTCCCGTACATTCATTTTAATTTCCATGGCTAGCTAAACCTTTAGTGTCGGTATGGAATAGTTAGAACATGAGCATCGATCAAACTTAGGCTAAAACTTTAATCAACTTGACTCGGTTATAACTTTGTATGCTTAAAAATAAAACCTTTGTTACGAGTAAGAAGAGTAAATAGGTTAGATCGAGACCACGAAAGTGTGAGGTTTTTAACCGGATAGCTAAAGTTAGGCATTTGATTTAAATACTGAAAGCTTTAAACCAAATTAGAATTAATTAAGTTTCCAAAAATACTTCTAAACACTTATAGGCTAGCGAAAGCGGTATAGGGCTTTAGGCGTATAATCCAAGATAAGACCATGAAAGTGTGAGTTGAGGGTTTTTAAAGCGATTAATTCTGAGATAAACCAAGTTGACCATCCTTATATGCCTAGGTCCGATTAGATCCTTTAGGTCGACTCTATTGCATACCGACCATTTCATTTCATAATTACTTTAAAACCAATTAGTTTACCTTCCTAACCTTCCCAAAACCAAGCGTGACAATTTCGCCTTAGCTAAACTAGCATTACTTTCCCTTTTAGAGTGATTACAAAGTCCCTGTGGATTCGACAATCTTTTATTACTACCGCGATAGGCTGTGCGGTTAAGATACAGATTAGACACATTAGGTTTATCGCACATCAAGTTTTTGGCGGCGTTCTGCTTTGATCTAGTCACTAGTGCACTCTTAAAGTAACCTTGTCTAGGCTAAGGCAACTATTTATTTTCCCTTTTGTGTATGCCAAATCACGCTCTCAAGCGGTACTTTGCATATACCCATATCTGATATCGGCGTTATCTTGATTAAGAAGGCGAATTCAAATCGTGCACTCAACAATCTTCCTCCGTCATTCTTCGGATCTCGTGAGTTACGAAGAATGGTGATCCACCTCCTCCTCCTCGTCCTCTTAAGGATTACGCGGTTCCTTCTCAGCGGAGCCTCATATGATATTGCACTCCTCTTGTTACTCAAAAGCGATTTATTTGAAACCTCGCTTCTTTCGCCGTTCGTGAGAACCGGTTCTCTGGAGCTCCTCTTGCGACCCCGATCTACATCTATCGTGTTTGTGCGGTATCACGAGACCTTGTAAGCGAATGGAGTAAACCCAGGGTGATACGATTGCTGTTCCATTTTCTTTAAGAGGCAGGCTGGTGCTTGGCCCGATCTCTTCCTGACTCAATCACCACTTGGGGTGAGGTTGAAGAAAGTCTTCTTGGCTAGATATTTTCCTCCAAGCAAAACTTCATGCTCGAGCAAACATCAATGGTTTCAAAGCGGAAAAGACAATGAATCTTTATTGAAGCATGGAAGCGATACAAGGATATGCTAAGACTACTTTCATCATGGTTTAGAAGAATGGTTGATTATTCACACATTCTATAATGGTCTCTTGTACAATACAAGATTAACCATGAAGCAGCTGCTTTGGTGGCGCGATGGATAAACCATGTGGGCGAACCAACTTATTGAAAGTATGGCTCGAATCACTACCAATGGGGAGCGAGAGAGCTAATGTAGAAATCTCAAGCGAAAGGTATCAAGGTTGAAGTGAGCGGCTGGATCAAGTTAATGCTAAAGTGGAGCTCTTACCCAAAATTAGAAATCTTTCCGTCACTCCCTGACTACCGTAGCTGCGGTGATTCAACTTGCGATCTATGTGGTATTGATCACATCTTGCTCGAATGCCCCTTTTAACCGGAGTACCATCCGAACAAGCTAACTACGTGCAAGGGAATCCCTACGATGTCGTATAACCCGGTGGAAGAATCATCCAAATTTCTCGTACAAAAGCAACAATCGTTGTATGCTCTGAATGACTCTTGCTACACCACACAGTTGTCAAAGCTATCGAATCATCCTAATAACGGACCTAATACTTCCAACATTCCTAGGAAATCAAACCTCGAAATTATGATAGAACACTTCATTGCTTCTCGATCCCGGACCAATAAGGATGTTTTAAATCGGAACTTACATACCAATGAGCAAATTAAGCAATTATCTAGCAAGGTCGATGCTTTAGCTACCCATAACAAAATGCTTGAAACTCGGTTTCACAAGTAGCTCAAGGCGGGCACCTCTGCTGCTCTGGAATATTTCTGGTCGACCCAACTAACTTAGAAAGGACACGCCAATGCGGTGATACTTAGGAGTGGAAAGAACTTGCGGACTGTTGATCAAGACTAGAAAACCCGGCAATGTATCGGAAGCAAGACAAGCAGTGAGTGAGAGTGACCCGAAAGGAAGCGAAAAACTCGAGGCGTAGAAAATAGAAACCTTATGTGCCTCCACCCTATAAACCACAAATTTAGTATCCTTAGAAATTAACCAATTCTAAATCGATGAGCCATTTAAGAAATTCGTGGAACTTGAAACAACTGAATATCACAATACCATTCACGGAAGCCATTACCGGATGCCATCGTATGCTAAATTTCTTAAGAAATCTTATCTAACAAGAAAAGTTAGAAGATAACGAACGATTACACTCAACTGAGTGTAGTGCTATCATTCGAATAACATGCCTCCTAAGCTAAAGACCGGTAGTTTCTCTATACCCAGCAACATTGGAAAATTCGTCATAGACAAAGCTCATGCGACTTAGGAGCAATGTATCGTGTCATGCCCTATCTATTTGCAAAAATTGGAAATGGGAGAACTTACACCTACAAAATATACATTCGATTAGTGACCGATCGATTAAGTATCCTGTGGGTATATTGGAAAGCGTTCGATTAGAATAGGTCAATTCTATATTCCGACCGATTTTATAATCATGGACATTCTGAAGATTGATTACCCTATTATATTAGGAAGACCATTCCTAGCTACAATTTGGAGCTATAATTGATGTCAAGAAGGCGATTAACATTGAAGTCGGAGAGGAAAAGTGGAATTCATCCTCACTCAATTTCTACAAGCACCCGCCATGAATGACACATGTTATTTACTCGATATTATGAGCGAGTGCGTGAAAGAGATGGGCGACAAACCACATATCTGAAATAATGAAAATTGAAACCCTACGATATTCGAAGGCGACAATTGGCGAGAACCATATAAAGATGACAGTTTAGCGAGAGTCTAGAACTCACACCTAATCATATGCCATGTCCCGAAACCAAAACTAGAATTAAAAGTTCTACCTAAAAATTTCGATCTGAATTCCTTGATCTTGAACAAACTCGACTGTAATAGTGAATTCAATTTAGGAACACTCGAAACTCGAAACTTTTAGGCGTTCTAAGGAAATACCCTCTGCGTTGGGTTATAACATATCGAGACTTAAAAGAATTTGTCCTTCAATTTGTATGCATCGTATTCTATTAGAGAGGATTGCAAAACCTCTCGAGAACCTCGAAGAATCAACCGATCCTTGTGAGTCGAGATGAAATCAAAAGCTAATGGAAGGCTGGAATTATATACCCGATCTCCAAGCGGTAAATGGGTTAGCCAATGCATGTCATCTAGAGAAGAAAGGAGGTGTTACTATCGTGAAAAATGCACAAGGAGAATCGATAACACAAAGAGTAGTTAGTGGACACGAGTGTGCATTGATTATAGAAAAGCGAACAAAGCTACTCGGAAGACCATTTTCCTTTACCTTTTATTGATCAAATGTTAGAGCGATTAGCCAAACACTCTATTTACGCTATTTAGGCGGTTATTCGGTTTTTCCAAATTCAATTCACCACGATGATCGAGAAGACTACATTCACGTGTCCCTATGGAGCGTTCGCGTGAGACGAATGCCATTTGGATTATGTAATGCTCCCGACTTTCAACGATGTATGATGGCAATCTTGGCAGATTTCATTGACAACATCATGGAAGTGTTTATGGACGACTTCTCGTAATGCGGACAAAGTTTTGAAGGATGTCTATCTAATTTAGAAAGTGTTTTAGAGCGATGTGTGAAAGTAAACCTCGTGCTCATTGGGAAAAATGCCATTTCATGGTCGGAGAAGGAATAAGTAGTTGGACATGTTATTTCCAATAAAGGAATTGAAGTTGATAAAGCTAAGATAGAAGTGATTAAAGAACTCCACCACCTAAGACCGTTCGAGAGATACAAAGTTTTCTAGGACGCTTGAGTTTTCCGGCCTTTATTAAAGATTTCTCGAAAATTACAAAACCACTTACCGGTTACATTAATGAAGGATCTGAGTTCATATTCGATGTGATTGTCTTAAAGCTTTTGAAACCCTTAAAGCGCGCTTATTTATCAATGCAGCCCGATTGGAGTTACCTTCGAAATCATGTGCGATGCAAGTGATTCTGTTGTAGGCGCGATTCTTGGACAAAGGAAAGATAAGAAACTTCACGCAATTTACTACGCCCGATGAGCTAGACTCATTCGGATGAACTACGCCCAGTGAAAAAGAACTCTTAGCAGTGGTCTTGGCGGACAAATTTCGTTCTTACCTTGTAGGAGCAAAATTATCATTTACACGGACCATTGCTATCGATATTTACTTGCCAAGAAAGATGCAAGCGAGACTCCTCAGATGGATCTTACTTTTACAAGAATTTGACTTGGAAATTAAGGACGGAAAGGAACCAGCGTCGTAGCGGATCATTTATCCCGTTTAGAAGGTATAAAACCGAACAAGTGCCAATTACTTGACGATTTTCCGTATGAACATCGATAGCAAATATGATAAATGGCCTAGCTCAATTGGATTTACATAAACGGAAGCTAAGGAAGTCGTGGAAGCCATTGACATGACCATAGGATTGCCTTGGTATCTTGACATCGTTAATTATTTAGGCTGCGGTGCGCTTCCACTGACTTACCAGCGGAAAAGAAATTCTTCCATGATCTCAAGAGTTACTATTGGGACGAACCACTTTTATTTAAGCGAGGACTGATGGAATTTTCCGCAGTGTATACCGCGAAGAAATAGAAGCGTCATTTCCATTGTCATTCATCTCCTTATGGAGGACATGCTAGCACCTCTAAAGCGTGTGCCAAAATTCTCAATGGCCTTTTACGGCTAACTTTGTGGAAGGATGTCCACATCGTTAAAAGCGTGATGATCGATGCCAGCCCGATAATATCTCCATACAGCGATGAAATGCCTTAGAAAGGAATACTTGAAGTTGAAGTCTTTGATGTTTGGGTGAAGCAACTCATTCATTTTTTTTAAAAATCAATTAAAATGAATTTTCAAAAACAGTGAAATCGCCACCTAATTTTATTTTTCTAAAGAAGAGCGGAAAATATAGATAAAACCCACGAAAGAAAAGGATAAGGCGGTCTCAATTTAAGAGATATAGGTTCGGGAGTTGGTTATGCAAGGGGAAGGTATTAGCACCCCTTACATCCATCGTACTCGATGGTACCCATTTAGTTCAAAGTGTGGTTGTGTGTTAGTGTGAAAATTTTTACGATCTTCTAAGTTTAAAAATGAGAAAGAAAGGGAGAAGAAATGTTTTTATTATTTTTGAGTTTGACACGGTTTTGAAAGCGTGCCTCGTACTCCTCGTGCAATGGGAAAGTCAAAACTCCGTAGTTCTTCTAAAATGATTGTTTGTTGATTGATTTTAAATGAAAAGACAAGTCGTCATTTTAAAGGAGAAGACTCGTCTAACGTCCATAAGGTGTGATAAAGAATAAAGGACTACGCACCAACATGAGGAGGGTTTGAGAACACCTCTAGTACTCGAGTGGAGAAGTCGAAAACCTTGGGAATAGAGGAAGAAGCATCTCAATTATAAATGAATCATGTCTAATCTTGAAAAGGGTTTAAAGGTAAATGGTGCTTGGGCGCACAAAAGTTTGAGTGAGTTGGAATTGATTTTAAATTGTGGATGACAAGTACCAAAAGCGTTGGGATATCCTCTAATTCAATACTCGAGATTGGTGATTGAGGTCAACCGATCATCTCTCATCAAAATCTTTATTATGAAAAGAGTGAGGTGAAACAAAGTTCACTTTTATTAAGTGTATGGAATAAAGTATTTAAGTCATTGGGTTACCTCTAATGGCTAAATACTTTACATTTTAATAAATCGTCGGGATATCCTCTAGCGGTTCAATTAAATACCATAGCACTATGTTTTTATTTTAGAACATGGATTTGAAGTTTCTCAATTTATTGGGTTACCCTCTAATCAATTAGAAACTT
Organism: Vicia sativa; assembly: GCA_021764765.1. Taxonomy (NCBI): domain Eukaryota; kingdom Viridiplantae; phylum Streptophyta; class Magnoliopsida; order Fabales; family Fabaceae; genus Vicia; species Vicia sativa. Next base: position 268,975,602 of record CM038796.1, on the reverse strand, counting down.
GATTTGTTTCATCGTTGGGCTAACCTCAACCATTAAAACAAATCTTATCAAATGTTCTTTTTGTAGAAATTCATTTTGAAAATAACTCGACGTTGGATCGGGGTTTGAGAAGAAGACTCGGCGTTGGATCGAGTTTTATTGAAAAGTGTTTTAAGTACTTGGTGAATGGAGAAAGAATCGGGATCAAGATAATTGTAAATAACAAATAAAATCGACAAAGCCCATACAAGGTGGCCAACCTAAGTATAAAAATAATTAAATTACATGTGTACTAGCAAAGTGGGCTAGTCTACTATAACGACTAATTGGAACAATTAATCGAAATAGGCTCATTGTAAGAAGGCCGAGGATCAAGCGTACATGTGTGCATGTGTCATGTGACGCTTCATAGCTTTGTCGACTTACGGGTTTAAAATGATTTACAATTATTAGTTGAAAAAAGATTTTTGGTTTTGTGTAAGTGAGTTAAATTAAAATAAAATAAATGTGCACTAGATAATTATTACAATAATTGTTTTGGGAGAGGATACATGAATTATAAATGGGGATTAAGCGGTAAAATAAAATGAAAGCGATAAATTAATTACAATGCAACAAGGGATTGGGATACATTATTCGAATGGGGATAGATTGAAATTAAAGAGGAAGCAGTAAATTTAAAATGTTAAAAGTATACAAGCAGAAATTAAATACGGTGAAACTTAAATATCGATTATTGTGTCGTTTGTATTTTAAAGATTAATTAGAATAAACTCTAGAAATTAATTCTAAAATTTTATATCTGAAGGAGATTAGTATAATATAATTGAACGAATGAATAAATAAAGTATAATAATAAAAATAGTATGTATGTAATATTTGATACTAAATATATGAAATAAAAATAATACTAAGTATAATTATATTTACAGTATAAAATATAAAATAAAATTAAAATGCAAGTATATTGTATGTACAATACTAAATATCAAACATTAAATAAAAACAATGATATGAATAAGAGTATATAAAAATGTATGTAGATGCGACACTATAGAATGTATGCTTGAACCATCCTCGGATATCTTCACAAATAACAGATACATTAGTAGCATAGTGTGAAATAAAATGAACATAAAATCGCATCGAATCAAAACATGGTTAGTAACGAAGAAATAAAATAAAAAATGTAATTAACATGAACTATGTATACGGATAAGCAACAGATTGTAATTGAAACCAAAGAAGCCGTGCACAAGTTTTTAATTAATCCAAAGTCGAATCATGGAAAAAAAACGAGTTCTAAACACACTTAAACCACATGAATCCAAACCGGGCAGCACTTATGCACATGAAATAAAACTAGAATTCAAATCCGAAATTAATTGATTGAAGCAAAATCCGGACAGCCACTATTCACTCAAATATACTTGAAATAAAAATGATTTTCTTACTCGAATTCAATATAAAGGATACGGCACGCTGCCCCAAAAGTTTCTCGGCCAAATTCACACGCAAGTAAATGCGGTATCATTGTCAAACCATCATCGAAACTAAACAAATACATCTTTATTCACAAACTTCAATCGAAATAAAAATGAAAAAAATACAGTTTTACTCACAAACTTCAATTGAAATTAAAAATGAGAAAAGATGCAATATCTTAATGGTTTCTCGGCTAAATCGTACGCGGATAAACGCGACCTCAATATCAAGCCCTCATCGAAACCGAAATAGGATTCTTCTTATCAAATCAATCGAAATTAAAAGAAATGAGCATAAAACATGGTGTTCTAATATGCTTCTCGGCTCGCTGCAGTTTACACATCATCATTTAGCCTTCATCGAAACAAAAGCGGGATTCTTATCACCAATTCAAAAGAAAACAAAAATAACATGGCTGCCCTCGACAGTTTCTCGGTCGATTTCTATGCATACAAAAATGCGGAAATAGAATTGCCTTCATCGAAACTACAACCATAAACTTCAATAAAAGTGAGAATAGCAATAAAAGCGGTGCTGGCCCCAAATGGTTTCTCGGTTCAAATTACACGCGATGTAGCTTAATCATAAAAACCTTCATTGAAGCCAGAACATGGGTACCTTTCTTTGCAAACTCATTGAAATTTAAGCGTGCCTAAACATAGTGTTGACACCCACACGAAACAAAGCGACCTTGACACCTGACCAAATTCCAAACTCAAATTCAAAACCAATAGACAAATCATAACCAATGCACTTCAACCTATATAGCGACATGGCATATGATACACTAGTTTTACCAAATTCAGGCACTTACAAGGCAAACACTCTCGATCAGAATCAAACACGGTTTATCGTAACAATACAAACCAAAAGCGGTTTGTTTTCACAAATGACGATGAATCAAATTAAGACATTCTAAACCATATTCATAGAATTATCACAAATCAATAGTTTAACAAACAACATAACATAGTGATATAGGATTTCTGGAGTAAAATGTCGATCTAAAGTCAACGTGCGAGGATTTCTTGTTGGTTGGAGTACTCGATATTCTTGGCAGTGTGGAGGCTGTGTTGGGTAAAATTTGGGGTTTGGAGCAGCGGAAGGTGTGTGGCGGCAGCGGAAGGTGAGGAAGCGAGGCGGTGTAGAGTGCTACGGCGGTTGAGAAAGTTGTATGGAATGAGCGATGATGGTGTGAAGGAGGCAGCAAGACTACGATCTGTGGGGAAGAGGATGAGGTTAGCGGTGGTTTGTGAAGCGAGGAAGCGGCGGTATGGAGAAGCGAGGAGCGGCGGTATGGAGATTAGGGAGCAGGAGTTTAGGTTTGTTGTTCTTGCGTGGCGAGAGGGTGATGGTGTTGGTGGTCGATGGAGGGTTCCGGCGAAGAGAGTGAAGGGACAGAGGGAGTTTGTTTGGTGGTTTCTGTTGAAGCGAGACGGCGTGGATGAAGGGTGTTTGGAGGTGGTTTCGCTGTTGTGTTTGGGATGGAAGGAGAGAGTGAGTGGAGACGAAGGAGTTAGGCAGCTGGGTGTGAGAAAGAAGATGGAGCGTGGAAGTGAGGGTTTGAAGGTGACGATGAAGGACACGGCTGGAAGAAACAAAGGGACGGTTGCTGGGGTTAACAATGGCTGTGAGAAATGGGGGTTTTGGAAGAGGATGAGAGCCGTGTGGAGGAACAAAGTTGTTTCTCTGTTTTGGTTTTTTGAACGAACAGTGGAGGAATGAAAAAAAATGAGTTTTTCTTTTATAACTTTTACCTCTTTGTTCCGTTTTTAATGTTTGGTCCGCCTCCAATTTGGTTTTCAATTGCCTCCTCACACTGTAGCTTAGTAACACAATATATATACTAAAAAAAATTAGGTTTTACAATTTTTTAATAATACCTAAAATGCCCCTCAAGATTAAATGGGCCACAAAAATTGACCACTTAAAAAATAACCAGCCCAAAAAGTATTTTTTTGATTTTTTTGAGATAAAAAGTGGACACCTAAAATTGTCGAAAATGGTAAAAGTTCGGACAATAAATTATCCGAAAAATAATATGAACACATTAAAATAAACTACTAGTCTTGTAAATTAAAGAAAAATTATTGAAATGGTTAAAATTAAAATAAAATGATAATGAAGAATACCCGATTTTAAAAATACTTACGATTAAATCTGAGTCTTCAATTGTATCGAAAAATTAGGAGAACACATTTTCATGATCTACGACACATAGATTCATAAAGCGGTGAGTAAAATGAAAACTTGAAATATTTTTTTCGCTAATTTTATACGATGTCAATTGCTTTTAACGATCATTTTATAAAATCGAAATATCGATATCACCGACATATAAATAATTTAAAACAATGCAAAAAACAGGCAGAGAGGTAAAAATGCATGAAGTAACATAACAGGTATTTTACAACTAAGAACGATGCAAACATCAATTTAAACTAACTTTTGGTCAATTTAAATACGACGAAATGATGCAAATGCAATGTGTGAATGACTGTTTTTTTTTTTTTTTAAAATATAATGCAAGTAGAAAAATAGCAGGGTAAAATTTGGGGTTGTGATTGCCCTATTTAAATATCTTCAACGAGATGATATGAAGATGATCAAGCTTCATATTATCGCGATGGAAGATAATTAAATATCAAAAACCCAAAATTTTGCTGACGCGATATGTATCTTGTGGATAAATTATAATGAGAAAGCACTGAATGCAATGGTTTTTTTTATACATTTTTTTTAATGATGTATGATATGAGACAAACTCTGCGGGGAAAACATCAAAGACATTCAGAAAAATCATTGAATGAACTTCGGAAACAAGGTTCGAGCATATTCAGAAATGCATTGGATATGCGGGAAACAAAACATCAGAGATATTCAGAAAAATCATTGAACGGACTCTGGAACACGTCATCAAAGACATTCAGAAAAATTCTTGAATGAACTTCGGAAAAAAAGATTTGAATATATTCAGAAATGCATTGAATATACGAGAAACAAAAACATCAGAGACATTCAGAAGGACATTGAACGGACTCTGGAACACATCATCAAAGACATTCAGAAAAATCATTGAATGAACTTTGGAAAAACGATTCGGGTATATTCAGAAACGCATTGAACATACGGGAAACAAAACATCAGAGACATTCAGAAAAATCATTGAACGGACTCTGGAACACATCATCAAAGACATTCAGAAAAATCATTGAATGAACTTCGGAAAAAAAAAAAAAATTCGATCATATTCAGAAATGCATTGAATATACGGGAGACAAAACATCAGAGACATTCAGAAGGACATTGAACGGACTCTGGAACACATCATCAAAGACATTCAGAAAAATCATTGAATGAACTTGGGAAACAAGATTCGAGTATATTGAAATGCATTGAATATCGAAAACAAAACATCGAGACATTCGAGAAAAACATTGAGCGGACTACGGAACACATCGTCAAGACATTCGGAAAAATCATTGAATGAACTTGGGAAACAAGATTCGAGTATATTCAGAAATGCATTGAATATACGAGAAACAAAACATCAGAGACATTCAGAAAAAACATTGAACGGACTCTGGAACACATCGTCAAAGACATTCAGAAAAATCATTGAATGAACTTGGGAAACAAGATTCGAGTATATTCAGAAATACATTGAATATACGAGAAACAAAACATCAGAGACATTCAGAAAAATCATTGAACGGACTCTGGAACACATCATCAAAGACATTCAGAAAAATCATTGAATGAACTTCGGAAAAAAGATTCAGGTATATTCAGAAATGCATTGAATATACGAGAAACAAAACATCTATTTTGGTAGGTACAAAGTAAGTTGGATTTTGACTGCAAGGTAAGACATTGACTGCAACAAGACCTCGGGAAATGCAAATGAGGATAAAACACTCTTGCTATGCATGATATATGAATTTTGTGATGCATGATATATGATAGATGAATGATCTATGCATGTAATATGTTCATGACAATGGAGATTGACTATTTTGTGGAGGTAAGATGGGAACTCTGATTCCTCAACATGGGAACAACTTGACTACGCTTAGAGAAAATATCTTGAGAAACACTTCTAACACACTTGTGAATTGTATTGAAATGATGATCCTTGGAGGAAGGACTGAAGCGCTGCCTGGGGATTGCCCCAGATTAGCTAAATATTGAGGATAAACCGATCATGGCTTCAATTCTTGAAATGAGTGAGGGGAAAGGTGCCCGATATAAGTCTTGAAAAGATCTTCTGATTAAAATAATCCTGAGCATGATTTGCGTTGAGCAACAAATCTTGAACTGATTCACAACAGGATCTGAAAGATACTTGCCCCTGATTAGGATCACTGACCAAGTTTCCTAACAGTTTGGACTTCCTTGATGATGAAAGCTTGTTGGCAAGCAAAATTGTTTATTCAACATGGTAAATTTAAATCACGAAGTTCATGCACAAGTTTTGAAATAAAAATCATTTTGGAATGATGTTATTCTTTGTATAGAAAATGGATCCTTGGTTAAAACACGATGGTTTAAAAATTTAAAAGTGAAAAAGGAAATAAAGTATGATATACCAAGGCAGTTGATTTGCAAAAATCTTAGGAGTCATATTACATGACCTTGCTTAGTATACTTTTAAAAGAAACAGCTTCAATTAGGTCTTTTGAGGGTTGTAGCGTGGTGCAGTTCTCGGTTTAAGAAATAAAGGATAAAGGCTCAAAATTTATTTGTACCCAACCCAATCTTCGTGATGTTCTTGATCCTCGCTCGATTAAACTCGGTTGTGCATTCTCTTTCCAAGAGATTTTGGATTATACTGCGATAGGAATGATGATGGCTCGGTGAGAAATTCTTGAGATAACGATCCTTTTTTTTTTGCAACATTTTTCTTTGTTTGAGGACTTTGGTCAACTCTTGTTTGAATTTGTCATTCGACTTTTACTGAACCGTTCCGTTTAAGATTACGGTCAGGGATGCCTAATTTTTTAATCTATATTTTGGAAGAGCGGTGGTGCTTGACTTTTATGATTCTGAGAACCATCATCATCACTTTTGACTTGTATGACATCTCGACACTTCTTGATGTGTGTGAAGGAAGCTTGATCGAATACAACCTCTATTGAAGGCGTCTTGAATGAATGCACATCAAGATTAGCGAGAACTACCACCGAGGTTAAAATTGCGGGTTTTTTTTGTGTATAGAAATAAACTCCAACTTCTTGGCTCGAAGGGGTTGACAAGGGATTAACTTCCTTATTTCTCCGGTGTTTGGGAATTGAAACAATGCCTGTATATCATCAGCAAAGTTTTATTCAAAAGCATACCAACATCAATTATGGGTATCTTGTTTTTATCATCCTCCCTCCAATCTTTGCAAAAACAAAAGTTCGGTAAAGAAATTAAACAGGGAAAAATATATACATTTGAAAGTGATAAATGTAAATGATTTAAATCAAAACAATGCAATGCTCATTTTATTAAAATTAACTTGAAATTACAAACAAAATTTGCAAGCGACAATTTAACATAAATAGGGAAAAATGCAAACAGAAAGGAAACATGGCTTAGTGACTAATCAACAACAAGGATGAGTGATCCTGTCTGAAACACTGGCTGTACGAGGTGACTTGAGATATTCTGACCCATCAGCTGGTTGACTTCATCTCTTAATAATTCTTGGTCTCGTTGAAGTTCTTCCATAGTTTTCTGAACCATGCTTCAAATCCAAAGTGTTGAGGAATCAGTTTGACGACAGGCAACCAAATGAAGATGGAGACGGACGAAATGAGTCTTTCGACAACTGAATGTATGCATGAAATATTCAAATGGATGCAATGAAATGTAATGTCTTCAATGCGAAAGATGTGATGAAATGCAATGTCACATACAAATGAAATGCAACATAATGATAGTATAGGTTCAGAGGCGTGAAGCAGGGGATGATCAATGATCGAACCACTTAATTGGGTGGGATCCTATGATAGGATGGCTTTAAGTTTTCTACCTAAATTCCCCATGGGATGGTTTAAGGTCTTGACTAAGTGTTTCTTGGAGTCTCGGATCCCTTTTAACAAACACTATCATCAGCGAGAGGCCTACGTGGTAAGGTATTTGGAAAAGTATACCCCAGCGGCTCTTAACGGGATACTCAAAATCCAAAATTTGAGCGTTTGGTCTCGGTTAGGACAACATGAACAAACTTAGAGTTATAGGTCATTTGTCCAAGATTGATGTCTGTATCGCGGGCAACAACTCCTTGAAACAACCGACTCTGGCCGGGTCTTCGCGGGCCAACAAGACAATGGAGTCGGTGGACCTGGGCTCACATGACCCTCTATTCCTAAAAGGTGACCTAGAAGCACAGGTAGTGGGCTTATCTATGCATTAATAATCCCATCAAGAATTCCCACACAATGGATATATAAACAAGATAATAAATGAAGCATAGAAAAATAAATAATTGAAACATAAACATAAGATAAAGTACAAAGAAGAAAGTAAAATAAAACGATAAACACACAACCACACAAAGAACTAAACTAGGGTTAACTCGCTTGAGAAAATTTCCCCAGTGAAGTCGCCAACTGAAGCAACTCATTCATTTTTTTAAAAAATCAATTAAAATGAATTTTCAAAAACAGTGAAATCGCCACCTAATTTTATTTGTTCTAAAAGAAGAACGGGAAAATATAGATAAAACCCACGAAAGAAAAGGATAAGACGGTCTACGAATTTAAGAGATATAGGTTCGGGAGTTGGTTATGCAAGGGGAAGGTATTAGCACCCCTTACATCCATCGTACTCGATGGTACCCATTTAGTTCAAAGTGTGGTTGTGTGTTAGTGTGAAAAATTTTACGATCTTCTAAGTTTAAAAATGAGAAAGAAAGGGAGAAGAAATGTTTTTATTATTTTTGAGTTTGACACGGTTTTGAAACCGCGTGCCTCGTACTCCTCGTGCAATGGGAAAGTCAAAACTCCGTAGTTCTTCTAAAAATGATTGTTTGTTGATTGATTTTAAATGAAAAGACAAGTCGTCATTTTTAAAGGAGAAGACTCGTCTAACGTCCACAAGGTGTGATAAAGAATAAAGGACTACGCACCAACATGAGGGAGGGTTTGAGAACACCTCTAGTACTCAAGTGGAGAAGTCGAAAACCTTGGGAATAGAGGAAGAAGCATCTCAATTATAAATGAATCATGTCTAATCTTGAAAAGGGTTTAAAGGTAAATGGTGCTTGGGCGCACAAAAGAAGTTTGAGTGAGTTGGAATTGATTTTAAATTGTGGATGACAAGTACCAAAGCGTTGGGATATCCTCTAACGATTCAATACTCGAGATTGGTGATTGAGGTCAATCATCTCTCATCCAAAATCTTTATTATGAAAAGAGTGAGGTGAAACAAAGTTCACTTTTATTAAGTGTATGGAATAAAGTATTTAAGTCATTGGGTTACCCTCTAATGGCTAAATACTTTACATTTTAATAAATCGTCGGGATATCCTCTAACGGTTCAATTAAATACCATAGCACTATGTTTTTATTTTAGAACATGGATTTGAAGTTTCTCAATTTATTGGGTTACCCTCTAATCAATTAGAAACTTGATTTGTTTTATCGTTGGGCTAACCTCTAACCATTAAAACAAATCTTATCCAAATGTTCTTTTTGTAGAAATTCATTTTTGAAAATAACTCGACGTTGGATCGAGGTTTGAGAAGAAGACTCGACGTTGGATCGAGTTTTATTGAAAAGTGTTTTAAGTACTTGGTGAATGGAGAAAGAATCGGGATCAAGATAATTGTAAATAACAAATAAAATCGACAAAGCCCATACAAGGTGGCCAACCTAAGTATAAAATAATTAAATTACATGTGTACTAGCAAAGTGGGCTAGTCTACTATAACGACTAATTGGAACAATTAATCGAAATAGGCTCAACTGTAAGAAGGCCGGGATCAAGCGTACATGTGTGCATGTGTGGTCATCGACGCTTCATAGCTTTGTCGACTTCGGGTTTAAAATGATTTACAATTATTAGTTGAAAAAAGATTTTTGGTTTTTGTGTAAGTGAGTTAAATTAAAATAAAATAAATGTGCACTAGATAATTATTACAATAATTGTTTTTGGGAGAGGATACATGAATTATAAATGGGGATTAAGCGGTAAAATAAAATAGAAAGCGATAAATTAATTACAATGCAACAAGGGGATTGGGATACATTATTCGAATGGGGATAGATTGAAATTAAAGAGGAAGCAGTAAATTTAAAATGTTAAAGTATACAAGCAGAAATTAAATCGGTGAAACTTAAATATCGATTATTGTGTCGTTTGTATTTTAAAAGATTAATTAGAATAAACTCTAGAAATTAATTCTAAAATTTTATATCTGAAGGAGATTAGTATAATATAATTGAGCGAATGAATAAATAAAGTATAATAATAAAAATAGTATGTATGTAATATTTACAGTACTAAATATATGAAATAAAAATAATACTAAGTATAATTATATTTACAGTATAAAATATAAAATAAAATTAAAATGCAAGTATATTGTATGTACAATACTAAATATCAAACATTAAATAAAAACAATGATATGAATAAGAGTATATAAAAATGTATGTAGATGCGACACTATAGAATGTATGCTTGAACCATCCTCGGATATCTTCACAAATAACAGATACATTAGTAGCATAGTGTGAAATAAAATGAACATAAAATCGCATCGAATCAAAACATGGTTAGTAACGAAGAAATAAAATAAAAAAATGTAATTAACATGAACTATGTATACGGATAAGCAACAGATTGTAATTGAAACCAAAGAAGCCGTGCACAAGTTTTTAATTAATCCAAAGTCGAATCATGGAAAAAAAACGAGTTCTAAACACACTTAAACCACATGAATCCAAACCGGGCAGCACTTATGCACATGAAATAAAACTAGAATTCAAATCCGAAATTAATTGATTGAAGCAAAATCCGGACAGCCACTATTCACTCAAATATACTTGAAATAAAAATGATTTTCTTACTCGAATTCAATATAAAGGATACGACGCTGCCCAAAGTTTCTCGGCCAAATTCACACGAAGTAAATGCGGTATCATTGTCAAACCATCATGAAACTAAACAAATACATCTTTATTCACAAACTTCAATCGAAATAAAATGAAAAAATACGGTTTACTCACAAACTTCAATTGAAATTAAAAATGAGAAAGATGCAATATCTTAATGGTTTCTCGGCTAAATCGTGCAGCGGATAAGCGCGACCTCGATATCAAGCCCTCATCGAAACGAAATAGGATTCTTCTTATCAAATCAATCGAAATTAAAAAGAAATGAGCATAAAACATGGTGTTCTAATATGCTTCTCGGCTAGATTAGCAGTTTACGGCATCATCATTTAGCCTTCATCGAAACAAAAGCGGGATTCTTATCACCATTCAAAAAAAAAATAACATGGCTGCCCTCGGCGGTTTCTCGGTCGATTTCTATGCATACAAAATGCGGAAATAAATTGCCTTCATCGAAACTATACAACCTTCATACTTCAATAAAAGTGAGAATAACGCAATAAAAGCGGTGCTGGCCCCAAATGGTTTCTCGGTTCAATTACCATGATGTATGGCTAATCATAAAAACCTTCATTGAAACCGAACATGGGTACCTTTGCTGCAAACTCATTGAAATTTAAGCGTGCCTAAACATAGTGTTGACACCCACACAAAACAAAGCACGACTTGACCCACCAACCAAATTCCAAACTCAAATTCAAAACCAATAGACAAATCATAACCAATGCACTTCAACCTATGTAAGCGACATGGCATATGATACACTAGTTTTACCAAATTGAGCACTTACAAGCAAACACTCTCGATCGAGAATCAAACACAGTTACATCGTAACAATACAAACCAAAAGCGATTTGTTTTCACAAATGACGATGAATCAAATTAAGACATTCCTAAACCATATTCATAGAATTATCACAAATCAATAGTTTAACAAACAACATAACATAGTGATATAAGTTCTGGAGTAAAATGTCGATCTAAATCATGACGTGCAGGATTTCTGTTGGTTGGAGTACTCAATGTTCTTGTGACGGTGGCGGAGAAGCGTGTTGGGTAAGTTTGGGGTTTGGAGCAGCGGAAGGTGTGTGGCGGCGGAAGGTGAGGAAAGCAGGCGGTGTAGAGTGCTACGGCGGTTGAGAAAGTTGTATGGAATGAACGATGATGGTGTGAAGGAGAGACAGCAAGACTACGATACAGTGGGGAAGAGGATGAGGTTAGCGGTGGTTTGTGAGCGAGGAGGCGGTATGGAGAAGCGAGGGAGCGCGGTATGGAATTAGACGGAACAGGGAGTTTAGGTTTGTTGTTCACCGTGACAGAGAGGGTGATGGTGTTGGTGGTCGATGGAGGGTTCCGGCGAAGAGAGTGAAGGGACAAAGGGAGTTTGTTTGGTGGTTTCTGTTGAAGCGAGACGGCGTGGATGAAGGGTGTTTGGAGGTGGTTTCGCTGTTGTGTTTGGGATGGAAGGAGAGAGTGAGTGGAGACGAAGGAGTTAGGCAGTTGGGTGTGAGAAAGAAGATGGAGCGTGGAAGTGAGGGTTTGAAGGTGACGATGAAGGACACGGCTGGAAGAAACAAAGGAATGATTCTTTGGGGTTAACAATGGGCATGAGAAATGGGGTTTTGGAAGAGGATGAGAGCCGTGTGGAGGAACAAAGTTGTTTCTGTTTTGGTTTTGAAACAGTGGAGGAATGAAAAAATGAGTTTTCTTTTATAACTTTTACCTCTTTGTTAGTTTTAATGTTTGGTCCGCCTCAATTTGGTTTCAATTGCCTCCTCTTGTAGCTTAGTAACACAATATATATACTAAAAAATTAGGTTTACAATTTTTAATAATACCTAAAATGCCCCTCAAGATTAAATGGGCCACAAAATTGACCACTTAAAAATAACCATTAAAAGTATTTTTGATTTTTGAGATAAAAAGTGGACACCTAAAATTGTCGAAAATGGTAAAAGTTCGGACAATAAATTATCCGAAAAATAATATGAACACATTAAAATAAACTACTAGTCTTGTAAATTAAAGAAAAATTATTGAAATGGTTAAAATTAAAATAAAATGATAATGAAGAATACGATTTTAAAAATACTTACGATTAAATACGAGTCTTTGTATCGAAAAATTAGGAGAACACATTTTCATGATCTCGCGACACATAGATTCATAAAGCGTGAGTAAAAATGAAAACTTGAAATATTTTTTCGCTAATTTTCACCGATGTCAATTGCTTTTAACATTACATTTATAAAATCGAAATATCGATATCATGACATATAAATAATTTAAAACAATGCAAAAAGCAGTGAGGTAAAATGCATGAAGTAACATAGGTATTTTACAACTAAGAGCGATGCAAACATCAATTTAAACTAACTTTTGGTCAATTTAAATACGACGAAATGATGCAAATGCAGTAATGTGAATAGTATTTTTTTTTAAATATAATGCAAGTAGAAAAATAGCGGTAAAATTTGGGGTGCAACGGTTGCCCCTATTTAAATATCTTCAACGAGATGATATGAAGATGATCAAGCTTCATATTATCGCGATGGGAGAATAATTAAATATCAAAACCCAAAATTTTGCCACGAGATGCGATGTGTATCTTTGTGGATAAATTATAATGAGAAAGCCTTGCGAATGCAATGGTTTTATACATTTTTTTAATGATGTATGATATGAGACAAACTCTGGGGAAAACATCAAAGACATTCGGAAAATCATTGAATGAACTTGGAAACAAGGTTCGAGCATATTGAAATGCATTGGATATCGGAAACAAAACATCGAAGATATTGGAAAAATCATTGAGCGGACTACGGAACACGTCATCAAGACATTCGGAAAAATCCTTGAATGAACTTGGAAAAAAGAACCAACCATAAATTAGCAAGGCCAATGTTTTCAAATGCATGAAACTCATAACTTTGAGGAATTCTCGGGCTTTCTTGATTAAGAACTTGGAAAGTAAACCCTTAACTCCACTTCTAGTTTCCCAATTGGCTTTAATGTCGGCTTAAGATGTAAAGGCGGATGCAATGTCTTCGTGCTTAGGAACCTTTTCTAAGCGGGTGAATGGCAATTGGTCAAGAATAGGTATCCCAGTAGCTTAGAGAACTCTTCTAAGGTAGGAACAGTGATAATCGGAAATGTAAAGCAATGGTGTTTCGGATCAAAGCTGGAATAGGACATACATCATATCTTCTTCAAAGGAGATAACCAAATCAAGTAGATAACCATGTCTTTTGATGGGCCGAGCATGGTCGGAATTTAAAACCAATTCTTTGGTGAGAAGGGATACCCGTGAAGTTGATTCGGATAGTCTTTCTAGAAGCCATAATCCACAACAAGCAGGCAAAGATAAATCCCAGGTCCTTGAAATAGTTAGAAATGATATGCAATGCGAATGATGTCATGATGTCATGTTTAGCACACAAACAATTCACCTGATGAGCCTATGTTTAAGGCTTGCATGAGGTATAGGTGATTACCCACAAAAGTTTGAGTTGGTTCATCCTCTATAATAATGTTAGGGTTCTAGGAATCTCATATCACAGATCTTTCTCGTGGCGCTTATTTCAATCTGACGGCCAGTGGTCGATCGAAAATGTCCCAAAGTCGGTCTCGATGGCGTGGCATCGGTATCAACCAACCTCGGTCTACACCAAGCCGGCCATCTCACTACCTTAATGGCCAAGATGGGTCAATTAAGGTTCTAAAAGTTTAGTTAGCGCTTGATGACACCATGAAGCCAAATACTTTCTTCAACTTGGGAATGAAGAGTATCGGGACAACCAGTGTCACGCTAACGTAGCCATCATGTTGACCGTGGTTATCGTCTAGCAGTCGCGATGATCTAATCTACTTACCTAAAAGGAAACCGGATCGGGTGTAGGATCCCCAACAATATAATACCAAACAACCCTTAAAGATAAAGCATACAATTCAAGCGAGCGATAAAGTTATCTAGAAATCCCAGGCAATTCTCTCTTTTAGGGTTATGTCCCAGTAGTCGCGATTACGTGATACGGTGAACTGACTTTGTAGGATTTTGTATCCAAATGTGCGGATAGCAAGAGTCGCCACCGACTTTTATTTTTATCAATTAAGGGAAGGTAAAAGTAGCAGAAAAAGACCTTCGTTAGATTAGAGTTCGGAGAATGGTTATGAAAAGGGAAGGTATTAGCATCCCTTTCCATCCGTAGTTATCTACGGGCTCTTAGTTGCTCTAGATCACTTTTTAAAATTGCTTTCTGTGTGTTTGACAAAATGTTTTGAAAAGGCATTTCGCTTTGTCTTTGTAATGACTCATGTAGGACCGTATACAAAGTGTTCGGAAATGTTTTGTTTTGAAAAGAGTTTTGAATTTTGAAAAAGAGTGTGTGGTGTGAAAAGCATTTGATAGAGCAAGCAACTAAGAGACTTATTTACCCACTCAGAATTGGTCGTTTTGTTGTACTTTTACGTTCCTTTAGAATAGCGCTAGCCATACCATTAGTTAGTAGGTAGCTCCATTCGTTGGATGTAAGCGGGACATTCGAAGGGACATCGGATGGTCATAGAAGGCAACTTGTAGGAGGTATCCTAGCACATTCGAAGGACTATCATCATTTTTCGTGGCGACAATCGAGGTCAAGATCATGTATTCGTGGGTGACATCGTGGGTCTATGATCTTTGTATCGAAGGGACTATGATGATTTGTTTTGAAAGCAGGTGCTAGAATACCTCTACGTTCGAGGACATGACCATTTGAAATCGAAACGAGAGAATTACCTAAAGGGTGCGTGTGTGAAAGAGTGTATCAAATTCGGATATTTTATCTTGAAGATTAGTGTGAGCTATGTCCAATTATTATCTTGCCATACGCCTAATTACTAACAATTGATAAGGTGCGGAAAGTAAAATGCGGAATGTAAAATGCGGAAAGTAAATCTCTGCTATTACATGGCTTTGGGGCGGATACATAATTTAAAATGCGGAATAAAAGTCCTAGATTAAACTATTACAACCCATGAGCAATTACATTATTGGAAAATAAAATGATAAAAGAAAAAAACGTCAGAATCGAACAACTGTGAAAGAATAAGAAAATCGGAAAATGCAATATGAATCGAACAAGAGAAAATGTTAGAAAAATGCAAATTTTAATATGAGAAAATTAATATATCTGGAAATAAGATAAATAAGTTAAAATAATTTTTGGGATTTTTGGAAAAGATTTAATAATTAAAATGCAATTAAAAGTGAATTAAATGCAAAAATATAAATAAAATAAATATGCATGCAAAATATGTTTTAATTTATTAAATTAAATAAAGATTTTCAGAATGTAAATGCAAAAGAAAAATATTTTTGATAATTTTTAATGCAGAATAAAATTATGAAAAGAAATTAAAATGATGCAAAATATTAAAATAATATGAAAATATAGGAAATATGAAGTTTTGTAAAGAGAGAAAACAATGGTCTTGCAGGGACTCGAGCTGGAGACCTTCAAACCTTGAATCCTCTTGCCTTGACCAGGCGAACTAGCATGCCTGTTGTTGGAAAGCGGAGCGAATGGAAATTAGATGAGCGTCGACTTCACGAGGCCCAGAACTCGCAAATCATCATCTTCCTCGTTTTGAAAATTTAGAACCGGGTCTTTACCCACGGTTTCTGGCGTCGCTATAGCCTTTACCCACGGATTATTTAGTAGCTAAATCCAAAATCAAAAATCGAATCGCAATATACATTCGTTATGGGGACATAGATCGATTGCCTTCAACCCCCTGGATTCGAATATGGCTTCGGTTTTGGCCAATTTCTCCTGAATCGTCTGATCCTAATTCAGAACTCAGAAAACCTAACAATGGCGGATCACGATTCTGGTACTTAAAATCAAATCGATTTATACAGAAACATTCTAAACATCAACACGAACAAGAATATGCAATCAAAATGTATTTACAATGCGTGAATCATAGAAATCAAGTTTTGATGAAAGTGATGCAAACCGTGATTGTTCTTTCGTGTTTCTTGATGGATTCTGATCGTAAAGTGCAGGTGAATCAATGGACCTCGAGGAAGCGATTGGCGGGCTTAAAATTGGTTGAATCGAAACAAAACCAATTGCAAATGCCTTGTAACCACGGTTTTCTTGAGTTAGGTTAGGGTTTAAGACAATTTTTCGTTCTCTCTTGATTGATATGCATCGGTATATATCTTTGGATGGATTTGGGATTGAATTTGGAAAGAATTGATCAACATTCATTGGAAATCAAATTTGATATTCTCATGAAATCAAATTTTCAAATTTTATCAATTTCAATCCAATCTTGCCAAATTTGATCTAATTTCGAAATTGCTTTGGCATTTATGGGTTGATTGGATCACAAGAAAGCAATAAAAATCAATCTTCAATTAATTTTGATTTTATAATTTATTTTAAGATTTAATTTGCATTTAAATGAATAAATTACAAATTAAATAGAAAAATAAATCAAAATTCGTGGCATTGGGCTTGGACATTCCTAATTGCATGAGGAACAAGTTAGGATGAAGAAAAAGTAGGCCCGTTTGCAAAGATTTGATTTTATGAAGTATCTCTCTTTGTGCATTTTTCCAAAATTGCCCAACTTGTGAATGGTGTAACTTGCTCAATTTTCCACATTTTTGAGTGTTCTTGGACTTTTGGAAGCTCTAAGAGTCCTCTAAACAATGTTTTGGTTTCATCTCAATTGTAGTTACCATGCTCAATATATCTTCAAAACAAAAGTTGACTTTTGTTGACTTTGAAAATGACACGTAATGTTTTGAGCTATACCTCTCAAATGAAGCATTTTTGGACATTCTTGTGAGACATGAAGTTGTAGAAATTGAATTTCCTTCAAAATGAGCTTTGGTGGGAAAATTTCGAGAAAGTATGAGAAAGTTATGATCGGTCAAAGTTCATTGACTTTTCACTAGAAACCTAATTTAGAAAGTTTGACTTTTGAGCAAATCTTGAGTTTTCTTGATGAATCATGATCAACCCTTGATCAAATGATGAATGTAACTTCAAAATGAGGATGTTGACCAAAAATCGGAAGTTTTGTTGTATGTTGACCACGTTGACTTTTGTCCATACACCGATTTTCGACCATCGAAGCGATTATGCGAGGAAATTTGACTTGTAGGCTTGAAACTTGTCATGGAGAATCTTTGAAGCATATGAGGAGGCATGAAGACCATTGGAGATGTTGGAAGTTCACCTTGACTTGAGATATACCAAACCTAGTTTGGGTTGATTGTCAGGAGAGAGTTTGTCGATCGACTCAGGGAATCCTTGAGTAGGGATGTATGAAATCTTTTGAGAAGATGGAGGGCAAATTTTGGGGTATGACAGTGCCCACATTCAATCTTCTTGTCTTGGAAGGTTAGATTGACATGTTTGTCTTCGTGACACGGAGGTGAAGATGATTGAACACTCGGTACACTGAAAATTTGCACTCGGTATTGGCGATGATGCGGGAATGGGCTGCGGATGCCATTTGGAGAAGTTGGAGACTTATTTGAGGGAGCAGTGCAGCTAGACTCGGGGTTGTTAATAGGAGGCTGGCGGAGATGGGCTTAAGATGCCATCTAGAAGGTCGATCTTTGGGGAGTGAGTCGTATGTTAGACTCTGAGATGTTCTGGAGCAGAGAGGAGATGGGCTTAAGATGCCATCCGAAGGGTCGTGCGTTAGACTTCGTGTTCACTTTGAATAAGGTTATTGGTTTGTATTGATTTTTAACCATATGCGGCGATACGAAAGCGAAGAAATGTTGACAAGTAGTCGGAGATGGGCTTAGATGCCATCAAGGAAATGAGATTGCGCTAGACTCGTAGTTCTTTATTGATAATAGGAAGAGGTCGAATAAATCTTAGTATCGATTACTACGAGGGAGATTGTAGTTGGCAAAAATGTGGATAGCTTCCCTGTTGTGCATCGGGTGTTGATCCATTGCCTGTTATCGGAGGATAACCAGGGGCGGTCTCTCGGATAGTTTTCCCGTCGGTTCGGGGCTTAATCCTGGACCAGTTGTCGGAGGACGACCAAGTGTGGTCTTTCAGATAGTTTTCCCGTCGGTTCGGGGCTTAATCTGGACACATTTGCGTCGAGTAGTATTACTGTTTTAGAAAAACAAGAAACTTTGATAGAATATTTGTTAGTCTTATGCAAAGTATGATGCATGACAGTGTATATGAATGACATATGCATGAATTATGACTTCATGAATAATGTATGAATGATAGATGTTGTGATATTTCAAAACATATCCATCTTGAAGAAGATCGGATATTACATTTGAAGATTTCGACTCTGCTTGGGGAATTGAATAGGTGAGATCCACCTTTTGAAGAGAAGAAAGATATCAAGGATTCCTCGATGCAGTCGACCAGTCTTGGGCCTAGATCTTGTTGAGGAAGGTAGAAGTTCGTTGTTGGAGATCTCTAGATAGACCCTCTTGAGGAGAATTTGGAGAGCATCCGGGGGCCTTGTCGTAGATCTGTTGAGGAAATTTAGGAGGCTCTCTTGGGGATTAGGTGTAGATCTCATTGGAGAGCATTTGATGGTTCTTGAGGCGGGCTAGAAGAGTGCAGGTCGGTTGTAATCTCTGGTGGGAATAAAAAGTGTATGTTTCCTCCGATATGTCGACCAAGTTTCGAGTCGGATCTTTCTGCGGGGGAGAAGGGGAGGATTGAAATGTCCGGAGATGAATACCTTGTTAGGGATGAGGTGCTCTTGCTTGGAGGCGATGTAACATTGCTCGGTTGAGTGGAATCTTTGTGGATTAACATACTCATTTGGGAATGTGTGTTGTGGTGACACCTTTGGGGATCATGCTGCTGTGGGGACTACTTGGTGACTTTCGTTGTCATCGATTCACGGAACTGTAGTAAGTACTTTTGCATGTTCACTTTTCATTATGTTTTCGATTAAATTCTTATTGTCAAATCGTATAGTCATTCAAAGCAAGCGTTGGACTTATTAAGCGATAACAACAAAGATTGTAAAGAGAAAGAAATTTGCGTTTATTTGAAATGTGGCGTATGGCGAGTAGTTTGTACACAAGAAAAGTAAAAGCTATCACGGAACAATCTCGTTAAGTTCCACTATGCTAGTACTCATATATTTACTATCTCATCTCCTTGCATCGTTAGAAAGTGAGTGGTGATCTTCGCCATTTGAACCTTGAATCTTGATAGTAGTTTGGAAGCGGTGATCGGAAGAGACATGGTTATGCGCTTAAATCTAACTTTTGCCTAGACCGCCCTTTCGGGTTTTAGGTCTGGGATACCCTTTTTTGCCCAGCCTTTTAGGTTTCGACTTGCGGGTGTACATGTTTTGTATATATCCTTTATTTTTGCCGAACCTTTTGGTTCGCGGGATCTCACTATTTTGCCTAGGTTCGTCGACCTAAGCGGGTCTCTTTCGCGTAGTATTTTTGACTATACTGCGTTCACGGGGTGTGGGAAGTCTTCACCATCCATGGTGCTAAGTATCATAGCTCCGAGGAAAAACCTTGTTTGACTACAAATGGTCCTCATGGGTGGGAGTCCATTTGCCCAGGATCACCTTGTGGAAGAATGATGCGCTTGACTACTAGATCATGACTTGGTAGACTCGGTGCTTGACCTTCTTGTTAAATGCTCGATCATTCGCTTTTGATAAATCTGTCCATGGCGGATGGATGCGAGTCGTTTCTCATCAATCAAGTTAATGCGGTCGGCGATGCGGACGATCGTCTTCGCCTAACTACGCCTCTGGAGGACTACGGTTGAGGTATCCCGAACCTCGATGGGTGGGCGGCTTCCATACCGTATACAAGAGAAGGGGTTGCCCTGTTGATGTTAAATCTTTGTAGTCGATAACCATGAAACAAATGGTAACATCTCATGCCAATCTTTGTAAGTCCTTGTCATCTTTTGTATAATCTTCTTAATGTTCTTGTTGGCGGCTTCTTTGTAGTTCATCTTAAGTCGATATGGAAGGGTGTGATGCTTGATCTTGAGCTGCGTGCGAGTTCGGTGATCATCTTGTTGTTGATTGGAACCATTATCATGATAATCCTTTCGAGAGTGCCATACTGGCGGATAAGATTATGCTTGATGAATCGAGCCACTACATTCTTAGTAGCAGATCACGTACGAACTTACACCAACGGTGAAATAATCGATTGCCACAAGGATGAAGCGATGTCCATTGGAAGGGCGTGGGCAACTTCTCCAATCATGTCAATGCCCACATTGCGAAGGCCAAGGAGAAGTTAAAACATTGAGTCTTGGAGTATGTGTGCTTTGTCGGCATAAATCGGCACTTGTGACAAGATCGAGCATAGCGGTGACAATCGACTTCCATGGTGGACCAATAGTAACTTGTTCTCGGAATCTTCTTAGCCATCGTATGTCCCTTTGGGTGGGTACCAAATGTGCCTTCGTGTAACTCTTCCATGATACGTGTTGCGGTTTCACGGTCTACAGTGAGTAAGCACAAGTCGTGGTTGCGCTTGTATAAGATCTTGTTCTTGAGAGGAGAATTTAGATGCAAATCTTCTCATGAATTTCTTATCGTTAACGAGATGCCCTGCAGATATTCACGAGTCTCGAGATACCTCTTCCGTCGTAGTACCAGGGTTTCTCTTACTGCGTCGAGCTCATAACTGTCTGTTGGTTCGTCGAACTTCTCAATGATGATCTGGGAGCTCGTTGTCCCATCGACCTTGAACATAGGCGACATAGTAGTCGTCCTTGGTTGATTCTCTTCTCGCGGAATGTGGTTGAAAGTGATCTCTTAGTAGGAATCGAACTTCGAACATGCTCTCGATATGGAATGAGATTCGGATGCTTAAGTATCCGCTCGCCTTTAATCGTGATCACTAAAATTGAGTCTCCATACACTTGTAAGAACTTGATTCTTAAGTCGATAGCGACTTGACCCATGATGCACGCTTAGTATTCGGCCATGTTGTTAGTGCAAGCGGAAACATAATCTGGCGGTGAAGGCGTATGTCACTGCGAGGGGATGTAATGATGGCGCCGATGCCATTGCCAGAGTGGTTTGAGGCTCCATCAAAAGCGATAGTCCATCGGGATCCTTGTTCGAGTCCTTGATGGGCTGGTTCTTCCTGATCGATAACTAGTAAAACATCTTAAAATTCGATTGCGTAGGCGATAGTCATCTGACGATGAGCAAATGATCGGCTACTACTTCCTTTGATCGCTTTACGAAGTGTCTTGGATGTCATATTCGGTCAAGATCATTTGCCATCTTGCTATTCTTCAGGAGAGTTGGTTTCTCAAATATGTATTTTATCGGATCCATCTTGAAATCGACAAGGTAGTGTGAGTCAACATATCTTGTCTTAGCCGTGACGATGAACCAAAGCGTTGCAAGTTTTCTCGGTTGTAGGTATCTTGTTTCACGATCGGTAAACTTTTGCTAAGGTAGTATATTGCGTGCTTTCTTTTCGACCGGACTCGTCATGTTGCTGAACACACACCCATTGAATTCTCTAATTTATCGAGTACATGATAAGAGGTCTTCCTTGGTAGTGACATCGAATAGGAGGATTCATGGGTACTCCTTGATTTTGTCAAAGCGATCCGGCAATCGTCGTTCCATTCTACTTGATCTTTCTTTAGTAACTTGATTGGCTCACAAGTAGCGTTAGGTGTGCAATGAACGGCAATGTAATTCAATCGGCCCAAGAAACCTCGACTTCCTTCTCGGTGCGGGGGTGGCATTTCTTGAATAGCTTTAACCTTGGCGGGGTCAACCTCAATACCTCTTCCAACGACTACAAACCCTAGGAGTTTTCGGATCGACTCAAAGGTGCACTTGTTAGGATTAAGTCTCGATCACAGTACTTCTTCAACCTGTCAAGCAGTTGCAAATGACAGATGTTCTTCTTGATCGTGATCGAGCTATCATGTCGTCGGCGTAGACCTCTATCTCGTGATGAATCATGTCATGAAATAATGTCACCATAACCGCGCTGATAAGTGGCGCTGCGTTCTTGATCAGCGGCATAACCTTGTAGCAAGTGCCCACTGTGTAACAAAAGTAGTCTTCTCCATGTCTTCAGGAGCCATTTTGATCGATTATGTAGGAGAAACCATCCATGAAGGAGAAAACCTTATCTGGCGGTGTTGTCAACGAGAACATCAATATGAGGAAGTGGAAATCATCTTTCGGACTTGCTTTGTTTAAATCTACGTAATCCACACACATTCGTACTTTACCATCCTTCTTGAGCACGGGTACCACATTAGCAACCTTTGTGGATAGGAAGTACGACTAGGAAACCAGCTGAGCCTTCATAACTTGCTTTGATTTTCGACATCTCGGGGCGCATACGTGAACCTTCATTTCAGGAAAACCTTCTTGTCGGTGTCGGTGTACCACAATATGATGTCAAACCGAGCATGTCTTGTGACCAACAAAAACCTCAATATAGTCTCGTAGCATACGAACCAACCTTTCTTTAACACTGTACTCAAGACCCGCTCTATCTTGATCTCTTTCTTGTCTTCGTTAGTACCCAATTCACAACCTCAACTTGCTCTTGATGGTACATATAACTCGCTCTTCTTCTTTTATGTGATCGGCAAGTTCTCCAGCACTTCACAATCTTCCTCACTTTCGTCTTCGGCTTGGTAGATCGGATTATCAAAGTCATATTTAGCACTAGCATAACTGTTATTAACGAGATTCGGAGTGATTACGGTGTATCACGTGGGTGTGTGTAAGAACACATAGCTTTTTGAAGGGTGATAAAGTAAAGAAAGAAACAAACAATTGAATGCAAAGTCCAACGATTTATTGAATGAAAATACATGAAACGAGATAATAACCCTCGCAAGCGAGCCATGATGCCCCAGGCAAGGCACTAGGCTTTCAAAGTTTATTGTTCAAAACATAAAGAAATACGAAAAGCAAAACAAAACAAGAAGCAATTACTCGACTAAAGGAGATTGGTATAGCGTCTTGATCTTCAATTCTTGAGCCCATGATCTGGAGTTGGGAAGATCCACTTGCGATGTTGAAGTCGTTGTCGTAGTCTTCTATAGCATGGATTCCACTCGGTGATGCGGAAAGGAAGTTGGCGGCTGGTTCGCGGCGTATCATCTTGACCTTTGATGGTGAAGCCTAACCCGGTCTTGTCAAATTTGAAGGGAAGATGGAGTTGTCCCCAATAGCACTACCTCCTTGTTCAGGTGGCTTGAGCATCTTGGTGAGGCCATCCTAGGCGGAACCTTAGCATCTTCAGGGTGTTGGAGAATCAGGGCATGACTCGGGTATTGTTCAAAGGCTTGATGGGAGTCTCGAAGAATTCACCCTCCATCTCGAGATAGCGGAATGGTAGTAGATGGTGACCATATACTCTTCTTCCACATCACGTAACAACCTTCCCTTTCGGGTACTTGACTTGATGTAAGGTGAAGTACTTGTAGCACTGCCCATGTGTCAAGAGGCGTCCAAGTAGGCAAATGCAGGGACGGATGCCCATGACAAAAAGTAGAGTCAAAAGTGGGAACCGACTTTAATGAGTGAGCTCTCCAATCTTGTTGGCTTAGAACCATCAAAGCTCTCATTATGTCCTTTGGGTCTCGGAACCAACCCTTGACATCAAGTCGATCAAAAGCGACCTTCGGTAGGATATTCGGGCAGGAACCGGTATCTACTAAAACATGAGGCAGAGTGCGCCCTTGCATTCAACAGAGATGTGCAAGGCTTTGTTGTGTTTCTTTCGGAAGGAGTCAAATCAACATCGAGAAGCCTAGGCCGTTGTTGGCGGCAGGCTAGCAATACAAACTTCAATTGATCGTGGTAGTGTTTTGCGGCACAGAGCATTCTTGAAACTTCACCAAGGCATTAGCATGAGCCTCGAGCACAAGAAGCGAGCAAGCATGGATATCTTGGGCCAGTCTGTCCCAATTGTTCCACAACATTGTAGTCGCTCTTCTTGATGATGATGGTTGAGATGATCTCAAGACTAATGTCCTCTCTCACGAGATATCCGATGGAATCTTTTCTCTCAAAAGTTCCATTCATTGAGCGTTGTGGAGGAATTCCCTAATGTACCACTCCTTGGTATAAGGGTAATGCCACAACCCTTCTCTAGCTTTCGTCGGTTTGGTTTTGCTCGAAGATGGTCCACATGATATGCTTCTCAAGATGTTGTGTCGACTACAATCACGATCTCGAGAATTCCGACGAAGGTTTATACATGCTTGGGGCATGGTAAAGAGGGCGATACCAAGACTTTGGGGCACCGAACTCCATTCCTTGGGAACCTTACCTCAAATGGAGTGCGAGCTCGAGCTCAAAATCTCATGATGCCATTCACTTTGTTTTACGGTAATTATGGAACTGTTGCTGGGTGGCGTACCTATGCCGTTCTCCACCCGACATGCCTGCGATTTTGAAGACTTGAAGAGATCTGGATTCGACAAGAAGAAGGGATACCTTTGAAGCTCGAGTGCTATGCAAGCGAGAAGAAAGTGTTAGAGTTGACAAAGCTACTTCACGAGGCGAAACATCAAGCAGCACATCGGCACCAAGAGGCTATGGGAGACTTAGAGCTTTAGGATGTTTATGTTTTCTTTTATTGTTTGAATTATCTCTTGTACTTAAAAGAAAAAAAGAATAATGAGAAGTACTAATAAATGTTTGTTCATTGCTTGTTTAACAAATTTAAATCTCTTAGGTCCTTGAAAACATTGCATTGCATTCGCATAAACATTGCATAGCATAGCATAACATTGCATCACGGTACATTGGAGATTGGTTTTCTCATTTGCTCGCTATTTATTTTAGAAATGGCTCTTGAGCAGACCTCAAAGATCTCCAGGCTCGGAATGCTCGGTTTATTGGATGTTCACGAGTTTGGTCCAAGGCCAAGAAGATCAGAAGAGCTCATCAACAAGAAGAAGAAGGTTGTTGGTCTCCTCAACATGGGTGAGCGTTTCAAGGGGGGACCTAAGGTGGTCGGCCATGTTGAGCTCTCGAAGGTGTCATACCGAGGGGGTACCAGGGTGATGAGGTGAACAGGCGTGAGCCAAAGAAAGGAGGAGGATCATTCGATTATAGCCAACTCTGATGAAGATGACAAGTACAAACAACTCGAAGACCGTCTAAATCTTGGAAAACTTGAAGATGTCGGGGCTGAATTTTGATGATCGAGTCTTGTTCTGGTGTTGTGATTCCTCAGTTCAAAGTTCCAACTTTTGCTAAGTATGATGGCATGTTTTGCCCAAAAGCGCATTTGAAGTCCTGTCGAAGATCAATCCCCACCTTGATGTGAAAGTCATGGATGCTATTTTCAAGAAAGTTTGTCGGAACCAGTTGGAATGGTACTATCACCTAGAGAATGACCGTATCCGTGCCGGGTGACTTGGCGATGCTTTCTGCGATATAGTCTGATGCTGAATTGACACCCACTCGCGTACAACTACAAAGCATGTCTATGGGTGCGTGACGAGAAGTTCAAGGGTATGCTCGAGAAGTGGAGATCTAGCAGGCGGTTCAACCACCCTTGTCCAATAGGGAGTTGGTTGATATGTTCATAGGAACATCAGCAGGCCATTCTTCAATCATCGATTGGAAATTCTTCATCTGGATTCACCGGTGATATTGACGGTAGGCGCATTGAAGTGGTATCAAGGTGGGAAGATCCATGTAGAGTCATCTTGAATCTGAAGAGATCTTTTGGTGGTAAAAGAAGTCAATCTTGTATGGTCGGAAAAGCCGAGCCAAGACCGACCGTGCTCAATCGTGGAGGCGGGTTGTGATCTCGATCCTACATCGGCACAACCTCGGTGAGACAGCGTAGCGAGCAGCGCGCGAGCAGTTCTACGAAGATCAACATGCCTTTGTCGCAAGCCTTGCAACACATGTTGAAAGCGAGTTGATTACCTTGAGGATCCCCTCGAATGTCAACACTTCCTCTCAGTATAATCCTAATGCTAAGTGTGCTTACCATTCCATAGCCCGAGACGACAGCGATTGTTGGGCTCAAGAACAAAATTCAAGATATGATTGAATCTAAGCGATTGAGTTTTGACCCTCCTGTTGAGACTCGAATGTGATCAACGCTATGCCTAATCATGACAAGGTTCCAATCTTTGTGGGTATGATACTTATGTCTTCAACATAGATGACTGACCATTCCTCGATGACTTAAGAAGAATTTGTTGCAAGCCGGTGTCAATCCAGGATGCCGAGAGAATTGTTGTTGGTGCCCATCCACTTTGATGGTTGTGTTGGTTGAGAAGACGTGTTCGATGCATGATGGATAACCGTGAGATACTATTTACGAAACCACATCGGAAGTACGTGTGAAGATATG